>CM045560.1:26511040-26928951 GCA_024721245.1 Mitragyna speciosa | reverse complement strand
TAAGAGTTCTAAAGACGATAATTACCTATGTATTGGTTTTGGGTTTATAAATGTTACCAATACATGTTAAGTGTTGTAAAAGGTATTTTGGGCCTTGTTTGAGTTGAGATTCAAGAATGTCCTAGGTCACTAATAAGATGCAAAGTTTAGGTAAGGCTTAAGGGACAGATGGTATGCAGAATTCAATGCATGGAAGGAAAAAGATTTGCAGCTTTGATTGGGTGCACCTAGCTAGGCTTTTTGTTAGCAATTTTTTTCTCCACCATTTATAAGAAAAAGCTTACAGTTAAGTACAACTTAAGGTGGTTCCTGTATGTCAACTGGCGTATGTGGGTTAAGAATATGTGCTGGCTTTGAGATTAATGTTGCAAACATATGAAGTGCGAAATTATGGTCAAGCATTAGTCACATAAAATGAAATTTTTTTGGCATTTTAGGAGCAATATTCTAGATGCTTTTCAAAAAACTTTTTGGTTTACCTAAACGTTTAAAACTAGGTAACAATTTTATTTTTTAAAATAGCTTTTTCCAAAAATCTGGTCTTGAAGTAGCTTAAAAAACTGAACTAGAATGCCACTAATATTCATGTATGACATTTTACCGTGGTTCTGTGTCAGTGTTTAATGTTTTTGATAGAAGGGTACGGCAGAAAGACAGTGATAATGGCTGCACGGATCATTTTATCACATCAGATCAAATGAAATATGGGTTAGCTTTGAAACTCGTAGATGAATGACTTCTTAAAGAGTATTCATAATGAAGTTTTGCTTCTTCTGTTTTGTTGAAAGTTTAACATAAGCATGAGGGCATGCTAGAAAACTAGCCTCCGCCAAAAAAAATATTCCAAAAAAAAAAAAAAGAAAAGAAAAGAAAGAAAAATAGAAAATTCTATAGCAGAACAGTTCAACAGGATTTCAGGTCATTTTAAAAGTATTCATGGCTTACACATCGGTACTGCATCTTTAAAAGAATTGTAAACCACATATATGACTGCTAACAGCATCCTCTACTGGCCCATTCGGTACTGAGTGGTAAGGCTATGACTGCAAGGGAAAACAGAAGTCATTCTTCTTGCTAAATTCAGAAAGGACTAGTTACTATTTTCGCATTCTTCTTATATTATCTGCTGGACATTTAAACATTTTATGTCATACCACATGTAAACATGTTGCTTTTGTACTGCTTATAATTTTAGTAAGATGTTCACTGAGTTCAAGTGCTTGCTGGCTTGAATTATCCTTTTGAGAACCTTATTTTCTTGTGGCAGTGTAAGCATCTAGGATACAACCTTAACTACAGTAGTATCTCCCCAGAATTTAGTTTTATGTATGTGTAGTTAAAAATTTTCTCAATTTATATCTATTTGCCTACCTCTTTTGGATCTAGATTGTTCGGGTGTTGGAATTTATTGGAAAGAAAGAAGGTTTGCAACTCCCTCCAGGATTTGCTGCACGCATAGCTGAAAAATCTAACAGGAGTTTGAGGAGAGCAATATTGTTATTTGAAACTTGCCGAGTTCAACAGTTAAGTCCAAATGCCTCTGGTTGACATGAAGAAACCTGAGGCAAATTTGTATCAAGCATTTTGACATGCAATATTTTCTGGTGATTTTAGATTATGGGTAGTTATCCTTGGTTTTTTTTTCATTTCTTAGGTATCCTTTTACGCACAACCAAGCAATACCTCCTATGGATTGGGAAGAGTATGTTTCAGAAATAGCATCAGACATAATGAAGGAGCAGAGCCCTAAAAGGTTTTTCTAGATTGTTGTTTGTTGCATATGTTTTTACTTGAATTTTCTTTACTGTGATTGTGTAATTGTGTGCTGGACCATTGTGATTTAATGTATCTTGTTGGAATGGGAAACAAGAACATCTGGGAAATGCAAGCCAAAACATGATCAGAAAAAGATCTTTATTTAGCTGCTTATTTAAATTGGACGAACTGAAAGAGGTGGAGAAGAATGTAGAGTATACAATATAGAAATCGAGTTTAAGATAATTTGAGAGAATGAGATGTAAAAATGGATGACATAGGAATGAGAAATAAAAAATGGAGAGAAAGAAGGCTAAGAAAGAGGATTAGAGACATATTAAAAAAGAGAAAAGGGGAAAAAATGCAAAAGACAGGAACCAAGAGAGAAGAGGAGATCATGTTGCAAATTATTAATTGTATTGTGATTCATCAGAGGCTTATTCTGTATGTTTTTTAAAATTTTGTATAAACTATTACTGACAAGAAGTTAATGGGGAAGATTTTGTGATTAGAACTGGAGAATCCAAATAATAGTTGATTCGAGTTATTCCTAATTTTGAGAATGTTTGATAAGTCACAAGGAAGAAAATATTTGCGTCAGACTCGAGACCTTATCCATGCTTTTTCCTTCCACATCACTTCTTGTCAATTGTGAAAATTGCCTTTAGAGTTCTGCAGCAATGGTGGTCTACTGCTTTTAAGGCAAGATGGTTATTCTGAGAATACATACAATCTAATCTTTACCTGAAAAATATCTATTGAGATGGTGACAGACATTGAGAATTGAGTGACAATACGAACTTGAATTTCTTAACATCTGGAAATAAGTCTGCATGCAGACGAGAAGTGGACATAAGAGAGTGTGGTATAAGCTCAATTTTGTACCTGAACTGTCATTGCTTTGCGAAATCAGAGGCATCTTCTAAGTTCCATTGTCAATCTACTGATGGTCAACAAGTCATACCCACGAAAAAATTTCTAAATTAACTACTAGTACAGAATGTTTCTCTTTTCAAGCAAAGATGAAAAATCGGAAGAGATGTGAAATATCATTTCCTTCCATTAATCTACTCAATTCTATTGTTTTGGACGTTGAGATTTCTATGGTGCTTTTATTACACAGAAATCATACTTCCTCTTTCCCATTTTTATGGGCTGCTTTGCGGTTTTTAATTGTCTCAAAGATTGGCCACTATCGGTAGTCCTAGCTGATCAATTGCCAATTTTTTAAAAATATGTCCGATGAAAATGAATTGTTCCATTGACTTTCATTTTGAAGATGTTTAAATGAAGTGTTAAGTTTGATGTATCTTGTGAAAAGACAAAGGGTGTGCAACAATTTCACTCCTCTCAACTATGTGCCTGTTGAAGCGGTCAATAAAAATGTGATGGGAGTAATTTCTAGATGAGGGTTTTCTGTAGAACAAGCTTTTGGGAGTTCTGATGTGAATACAGAACTGAGTTTGTTATGGCATTTTGACAATGTTTTCTAAAACCCAATTTTTCATCAAAACTAATAGAAAAATGTTCAAGAGCTATCATTTTTGCCATTTCATTCCTATTTCTTTTCTCACTATATCAAAAAAAAAAAAAAAAAAAGGTTAGAAGTAGCAAGCCCGGTAATTTTTTTGTTGTTTTTTTGTTGATGCCGCATTATTGAGGATGACACCTTTTCATATGCTTGTGATGCTTTCCATAGCCATCTCCTCTTTTGTATTGGTAACATTTTTGACAATAACTGTAACTTGCTTGAGACTATTTACATCAACTTTGGCAAAGTGTGTCATGAAGATGTCAGACTTAGGAGCTCTGCTATTTTCTCCTTTGGTTTCAATTGTTTGCTTCTCAACAATGGTCTCCATGTGTTAGCTTTCTTGAGTTGGAATATCAACGTCATAGACTTCATTCGGGCTAATGTTGCGCAAAATATTTTTGCTCTTGCTTGTTGATTTTGAGGACTAGCTACCACCACCAAAACTTGCCATTTGACAATAAATAAGTAAAAATAAAAAATTTATAAATAATAATCCAATAATTATAATTATAGATATTGGATGAATTAAGTGAATAGTAAAATATAAAAAAATTGAGACTGAGCAAATAAAAAAGAAGTAGAGAATTAGGAAGTAAATAAAGGCATTGATAGTATTAGAGATGTGAGAGAGAAGATAAATTTTGATGTGGGGAAAAATAAGAGTTAAGAAGTATTTATAGAAATAATTTCTGGCAAAATTGTAAATAAAGAAAAAAAAGGATCTGTGCAATATTTTAGCTGTTACTTGCAAGTTGCAATGGCATAAAGCCGTTGCACTGTTGCAGTTACTTAGTCGTTTGAAACAGCTATTAGAGGTTTCTGTCTTCTAGAAAGAAACGGCTAAATGGTAGCAGTTTCTTTCTAGAAGAAAGAAATGGTTTTAAACCCACGACTTTATCTCCTTTTCCTTTTTTCCCCATGATTCCAGTTTGAGTTCTTTTTTTATTTTTTATTTTTTTTGAGAACCAGAACGAAAACCATTACCTAAGGTTCCTTGACGGTTCTGGTTCTACGGTTTTGGTTCCGGTCCAAACACGGTCCGGTCTGGTCCAGTTCTCTATTCAAAATGGAACTATGCCCATGCCTACACACACACACACACACACACGTGTACATACTCATTTTTGAGCCGGGCTTATAAGGGGCCTGAGATTGGCTCAGAAATACTTTGGCCCTAATATTTAGGCCCAACTTCAGATCAGCCAGATGAAAGGTTAGGCTCATCGGACTTTTTTTCGGACTGAGCTTGAGCCGGCCCTATTGATAGTCCTGCTATTTTGAAAATTGTCTTCAAGGCACTTGCTTTGCAGCTGAACCATATTTTCTCCTCCCTGATGAAATGCATAACCTGATTTAAATGGTTAGGAACCTCTAGAGATTTACGTCCTTACGATTTGTTGAATTGTAATTGTTCTTGCGTGTCTCTTGTATCTTCTGATAAAAAAGAGTCTTAAAAATGAGTTGAAGGGTCATGGATGCAAAATCATATGACCCTGAGATATGTTAATGTCTAAATTGGAACTGCTGCTGTAACATGTGATATGGCAAATTGGAAGGGCTTGATGTGCCTGTGATTTTAAAAGTTTTATGAACTTCTCCCATGTCATGCTGTAGATGTCTGATGTTGAGCATCCTGCTTCTCTTGAATTTTTAAGTCATGCTTTTTCACCAAAAGAAGAGGAAAATGATGTCACACCCACTTAGTATTCGTTGTCTTTTAGTAGGATGGCTACTTGTTAACATAAGAATTTCTATTCTACTCTTTGAAATGCATCACTTTTTCTCCTGTCAGTGGTAGTAGCAACAGTAGGATTTTTTACGTGGCATATTGATTGTGAGGTGCTTACATTTTGGATTATTTATGTTTTGTTTGCCAATATTTTGTAACTGTATGTTGTTGCATTATCTTCTCCAGGTTGTTCCAAGTTCGAGGAAAGTTGTATGAGCTTCTTACCAATTGCATCCCTCCGGAGATCATATTAAAGGTCTTCCCTCATTTTCTTTATGCCTTGTACATCTCATTGTTGCGTACTTTCCTTCCTACCTAATGGATTAATGGGCCTTTGATTCCAGAGGCTACTTTATGAACTTTTGAAGAAACTAGATTCTGAGCTAAAGCATGAAGTCTCGTACTGGGCTGCGTACTATGTAAGTGTATCATCTTGACCAGAAGTGGATACATTATTTTGTCCTTCGTTGATGCTGTGGAATGATTTGAGTATATAATCAGTGCTAGATGTTTCTATTTGCCAATCAACTTGATCTGGAACCTGTGTCCTTTTAGTACAAAGACAGTTTTGATGGTGGGAGTGGCAGCCATCTTTATCTTTTGTTTGTTCCTGAATGTTGGTGTACATTAGATATTTTTGCATTCACATATATATGTAATATATGCGCAATAATACCTAGCTACACCTAGATACACACAAATAACTGTTTCTTTTCTTCTTTTTCTTATTTATGAAATTATTTCCTCTATTTTTCGTCTTTTGGTCATCACTGCTCACCCTTCAGCCTCAGGAGCCAATGAAGTTTGAAGTCTATTTTTGTTGCATAACCTTATGAGCAAAGCTGTGTGTCATGGCCTTTGTGCTAATCAGGAAATTTGGTCATCCAACGGTGTTTATGCATTAACTGATTCCAGTGGCTGAGCTTTTCATTCAGAAAATATCCTTTCTTAGGCTAACGACTATACTTGTTTGCTGATTAACATTATAAACGGAAAAGAACTTTAGAAAAGATTGAACAATTTCTCTAGAAAGAAAATGGGAAAATTTTTATAGTTGCAGATAAGTCTGCAATTTATTTGCTACCTTTTATCTTTTAGTTGCCATCCTTATTGCCATCTATTCCACTTTTGTTTTGTCAGGAACATCGGATGCGTCTTGGACAGAAGGCAATATTTCATCTTGAAGGTATGATACTTGCCATAATCTTACCTATATAGGTCTGCATATCCTCCTGGGTTGCCTCAGCATCAACCTTATCTTGTATATACATTTTTTTCCTGTTTGAAATGCAATGAGTCCCTATCTTCCTCTTTGGTGAGATACACACTTTGAGGAAAGGAAATAACTTCAGTTTATTGGAGTGCTGCTCATCCAGTCAAATTTCTATTTTATTAAGTGAATTAAAAGTTCTACGGCCTTCTACTTGGAGTGGCTATTAGATTTGTCTACTCGTCAGTAAATTCAGAGAGACAGCTTAATGAATTCTTTGGAAGCTCATTTAACAGTTTTCTCAGTTCCATTGGTTCGTTAATGATTAGCAACTGTTCAGGAGTTTTGTGTGTGTTCATTTTTGTTCTGCAAGCATTGTCTGTTATAAAGGTCCTAAAGGCATTAGCTGACCACCCAATTTTATTTCATAAATCGAGAGCTGCATCATACAGCTTTTACTTGTGTTTCTTGTAATGTGATTTGCTGGTTTTTCATTTGTTGTGTGTATTCTTTTCTTAATTGAGCTTATCATCTGCAAGTTAAGGGTCATCTGCTATATAGGCTTTTTTGTGCTCTTTCTATTGCTCAAGGAGTTATAATTTATACCTTTCTCATTGGTTTTTCTTGATTCGGTTTTGCAGCTTTTGTGGCCAAATTCATGAGCATTTATAAAGGTTTCCTCATTGCAACATTTGGCTAAAGGAGAATAGTGCTGAGTTTGTTATTTTGCAAGATAAATATCGCTAGTTTAAACGCTTTGCAGAGGTTATGTATGCCGTACAAGTAGTGTCGAAGCTAGGGAGTAGAATGAACCTGGCTTTGGATTGTTGGATCTTGTTCTTTCTTCTTTGTGTGGTTTAATCTATTTATTTTCTTATCCATTGTACATGTTGCTCCTGGGAAAACGACTTAAATGTGTCCTTTGACGTGTTGCTGCTTCTAAACCATGCCATAGTTGGGCATAAGGCAAGCATTACTGGTGTTGCCTTCAGTTTAAGCTCGAAACAAATGAAGCCGTGTTGTACTTCTTTCTAGGACAAAATCTGAAAAGCTATTGAACTAGAAAGAATAGACATCAATTGTTCGTAACGATCTGGGTTGAGAATTAGCTGTCTTCTGAAGTTCGATGGCTTATTCAGAGTTGAGAGTTTACTGTATGAAAAATTTTTCTTCCACAACGCTAACAACAAAAACCAGTCCACGGCTACGTGGGACAGAATTCTTAGGATTGGAACTGCAACTTGGGAGTATAACCAGGTGCGCCAATATATGCAGCCATGGCCTTGTTCGTGGGCGGAGGACAGCATCCCGCCATCTAGATTAACAGTAAAAGTTAGTGCTAGGGTGTTCTTCCGAAACTTTTTGACGATTAATCAGAGTTCATTTTTCTGACTAAAACTAACCGCTGTAAAAATCACATGCAATAATCTGAATTGTTTTTCTTAATAAAAAATGGTTCTCATTGCCAATACGAGGTGCTGGTGCAGGACAAAGCAGTTGACTCATTTCGTTTTTTTTTTTTTAATTTTTATTTTTGATGAATCCTGTGGGGATGGAGAATTGGTTTTGGTAAAATTCGAACTCCCAACCTCTGGGATGGAGTTATAGAGCTTTAACTGCTTCACCTTCTATTTGTTTCCATTTCGGTTTAGTGAATTGGCCAGTTTTTCTTTTAGTCAAGTTTCTTGTGTGGGAAGTATGTGGCTTCATAATTGTTTCTACTTTTTTGGATTAGTGGCCAAGTTATTTCTTAATTGTGGTGTTTATAGTCCACACAAGTTAATTCATTTTATTACTTGAGTGGCGATCAAGTGTGATCAAGTAATCTACCCTACACAAATAGGTTGATTGGCATTCTATAATCACGTTAAGAAAACACAAGTGAGGAACACGTAGTTCTGTACATGGGTTGAAGAGCAATCTTGGTAGGTAAGAGAAGTCATATGAGGATTGGACTTGGATTCAAGTTGTAGCTTGTACAGATTTTTCCTCCTTCTCTTAATAAAAACGGATTTTCTCTCCCTAAATGTAGGCTTAATAATTAATGTGAAATCCTTTTAAATCTCATATTTTGTCATGCTTGCCCAAGCAGTGACAAGAGTCTTAGTAGTTAAGTCCAATTATTTAGGCAAATTCCTTTTAAATATCATAATTTGTCATGTCAGCTCAAGACGCGACAAGTTTTAGCAGTTAAATCCAACTATTTGAATTCTATTCTCGCTAGTCCAAAATGGATATTTGAGTTAAACTCCAAAATAGATATCTCAAATTGTACTTGAATGATCAGACTCAGCTTATACATTGGTCCATATTACTTAATTTTTTTGACGTGGGACGAAGGTATTACATTCATTGTTCCTTATTAGGCTTTCCATTTTCGCAAAGCCCAATCCAATACATAATCCGAACTATCTAGCTAGTTGTGTAGGATTGTAGATATGGCTCATACACGCTCGAGAAGTAGCTCCCACCTTTAGCGCCACTAGGTTGACATTGCATTTAGCCATGCATAACATTTAGTTTCTCCTCACCTTATGTAGTTATAGCCTAATACCACTGGCCAAGTTTCTAAGTAAATCCTGTCCTTAGAGTCTGTTCTTAATAGTTTTAGATTTTTGCAGAAGTTGAGTTTTGAAAAGTGATTCTAGAAAATTAGATTTTTATTAAATCGTTAATAAATTGTTAATTTCCTGTGATTTTAGTTGGTGTTTTATTCAGAGAGAAGATAGAGGATGAGATAGGGTGAACATAAATGAGTAAGGTTGTGGGAGAGAAAAGATATCCTTTAGTTCTTTTGTAAATAGGACAACTAGAGGTATGCAAAATTTGAATTTTTCGATTTTCCGTTCGAATTCGAAATGAATTCGGAAAATCGAATTCGGAAAAATGAAAAACGGATCGGATTCGGAAGTATTCGCATTCAAATACAATGAATTAGGAACGAAATTGGATATAGTTATTTTGAATTCAGAATTTCTGAATTCGAATTAAAAACAAAAACGAATTCGAAAATTTCGAATTCGATTTCAAATTTGTAATATTATATATATAATAATTATTTTTGTTAAAAATATTACAGATATAATGGTTAACATTAATAATTTAGTATATTATGCAAATACAATTAAGTCATAACTAATAAACTAATAGTTAGTTATTAAACTCAACTACATAAAATAACAATACTCAAATAAACTAAACTCAAACCACATAAAATAACAAATAGTCAAATAAACAAATAGTTTTATTGTACATATTATAGATATAATGATTAACATTAATAATTTAATATATTATACTAATACAATTAAGTCAAAACTAATAGAATAATAGTTAGTTATTAAACTTAAACCACAAAAAATAACAAATAATCAAATAAACTTATTCATGTCTTTAGTTAAGTTTGGATCTTTAAATGAGTATAGTATTGGGCTTTATTTGTTTATAAAATCGTTAAATGAACTCTCTTTTTGTATTGGGCTTTGTTTGTGTATTGGGCTTTGTTTGTTTATTGGGCTTTGCTGAGTTATTAAATGAATTCGAAATTTTCGAATTCGATTTCAATTTTTCGATTTCGATTGAAATCGATTTCAGATCGGACAAGGGTGTTCGAAATTGGTCGGATGGAGCCTTTTCAAAATTTTGAATTATTTGATTCAGGCTTCTAAATTTTCGAATTCAAATTCACTGCACACCTCTAAGGACAACTATTGAAGGGCGTTTTTGTCCTATGAAAAGAATTGCTTAATCGAAAACTAGAGAATCACCAGTAGAATAGATTTTACTTTTTGGATTTTTTAGTTGCATTAAAAATCTGAAATCTGGTTATAATGATTTCTATACGGGTGTGTGGTTGTGTGGCTTTTGTACACTTTTACAAGAATTAACGAAGTAAACTGAATCATTGTGTTGTTTGTTGTGTTTTCTTGAGATATGGCGTGCAGAAGAAGGGTTATCGATATTATGATCTAACTACCAATAAAATGTATAAAACGATAATATTACTTTTTTGGAATTGAAGACATTTTTTTCATCGACATCTGATTCTTCACTACAGAGGCAGATAAGGAATATAGAAGTGTAGAATTGGCCAAGATTGGTATAGCCATCATGGCCGAGTATTGATGAGGCTAAAGTGTGTGTGATAGCTGATGTACTCACTGTTGATTTGCCAATTGCAGCTGATGTACCCCATATCGATTTGCTTGCTGTCTCTTTGACGACTAATGGTGGTAAATCTAATTTTTTGGCTATAGATATTCCTAACGATGTTGTTGCAAACATGTCTTTTGATGTTGCTGATATAATTTCTTCTTCCTTATTATTAAACCATTAGTCTCTTGAAAATCTTCCTGAGATAACTTCTTCTGTTGCTTACTATTGATTTGGATACTATTGGTACATATATGATGCCTGATAGGTCCAATCGTGGCAATCTACCAAATCAGCATTTTCCAAAAGCTTATGTAAGATGGCCCAAATATTCCATTGCCAATTACATTTCAACTCACTGATTATTTGAATCTCTAAAGTTTTTTGTACATAATGTGTCATCAACTAATATTCCAAGCAATGTGTATGTCGCTTTCTTCGATTCAAATTGGAATCAAGCTATAAAAGATGAGATATTAGCATTGCAAAAAAATGATACATGGGCTCTAGTCCAACTACCAGAAGGAAAGAAAACAATGGAATGCAAATTAGTTTTCACAATTAAGTACAAAGCCGATGGATTGATTGACTGATATAAAGCTCGGCTTGTAGCTAAGGGGTACATGCAAACCTACATCAAGAGACCTTCTCACACTACAAAAAAAAAAGATTTTTAGTGACAACAAACTTCGTCAAGAAAAAGTTAGGAATTTCGTCAGGAAAAGTTTTCGTGACGGCCCACTTGTCAAGGAAGATTGGTCACCTATACGCCGTCGGCAAAAGGTTTTCTTGACAACTTGAGGAAGTATTGTCAGCAAAAGTGCTTTTTCTTTTCGTGACGCACTCGTCAAGGAAAAGTAATAGTGACGAAGTGGTCGTCGGGAAAAGTACTTATATTTCTGACAAAACTATTGGAACAATCGTCAGTAAAAAGTATTTTTTTCAGGTGACGCATCGTCAAGAAAAATTTACCGTCAAGAAAAGTCCTCATAATGCTGACAAACTATCGTCAGCAAAAATATTTTTTTCCATGATAAAATGCACCGTCAAGAAATTAAAATTGACTAATTCTTTATCACAAAAATACCTCGTATTCTTGACAAAATTTTGTCAGAAAAGACCTTGGATTGTATCACTAAAGTAGTTAGTCGTCAAGAAAGGTAATACATTGTAAGCTTGCTCCAAATTATAATAACAAATCAAAGTTATTTTTTCTAACAAAAGCATGTATCACTATAATAAATTAATCTCCTAATTTAACTATTTGGCAATTTTCAGTCTAACCTAACAACAAAATCACCATATAATCTATTCATAGATTCGATCCAAACAAAATATAAAAGTGCCCAAGCAAAATATTAATTAATAGACAACCATAACATGTCACGCCATATATCTAACATTGTCGGTCATCAAACTTTTACATATCACCAAATTTTACAATTCTAAACCAATATAAATATTGGTATCCCTAGATAATAACTACCATTAGCATGAGATATGCTAAAATCAAAAGATGGCCTTTAATTTCATGGTCAATGCCAAAATATTAGAGATGGATGATATCAAAATAAAGTTCTTCAATATGAGCCAAAAGCACTTTGTCCTGCAACACATTGCCAAAACTCTTTCTCGAGATCATTGAGGATCTTGGAAAACAACCACATTCGAGCTGCAAATAGAAAATAACTAATTAATCTCAATAGCTTACATTTAGCACAATAACGTGTATGTTTTCATGATATACATTAGTTCACAAGGTAAAAGCACATAGAATATCTAGTTCAACCAATACTCAACTTATCCCTTAGTTTTTGTTGCAATTTGCTACAGTAAGATGCTGTAATTTTTGCAGCAAATATGCTGCAATTTTTGTTTCAATTTCTGCAACATATATACTGCAGTTTTTATTGCAATTTGTTGCAGTTTCTGGTGTAATTTGCTGCAGTTTCTGCAGCAATTTGATGCAATTTCAGCAGCATATCTGATGCAATTTGCTGCAGTTTTTGCTGCAATTTCTGCAGCATATCTGCTGCAATTTGTTGCAATTTTTGTAGCTATTTGATGCAATATCTGCAGCATATCTGTTGTAGTTTTTGCTGCAATTTCTGCAACATATTTGCTGCAGTTTCTGTTGCAATTTGCTGCAGTTTCTGTTGCAATTTCTGCAGCATATCTGCTGCAAGTTTCTGCAGCAAGTATGCTGCAGTTCTTGCGCCAGTTTCTGTAGCAAGTATGCTGCAGAAAGTATGCTTCCGGTGACATTTGACATTATTCTCTAGTTGCTATGCTCCTCTATGAAATCATGCAATTTTTTTAGGCTGCTTTCTAGTTTTAACAATGAAGCAATGATATAATAATGGAAATAGTAAGTTTTCTAAACTTGTCAAGATATGGCCGACCTTTCACCCCTTCCTAGCTAGTAATTAGTAATCACAAAATTCACCAACTCGAATAAACCTTGTTTTTAAGGCCTTACCTATCCCAGGATAAAGTTCTCTTTGTGCATCGTTTAACAATCTATCAAAATTTTTGGAATCCCAGTCACTCGATGTCCCCAATTCATGTGCATTTCTTATCTCATCCAATAAATCAGGTAACTCATCAGATTCACCATTTTCATTCATATCAAAGTCATTATGTTTAGTTTCATTGAAAATCTGTCTCATCCCCAACACCATTCTCATCAAAGCTATTGTTCCTTCCACTTGACATAAAAGAGTGAGTAGAAAATGATTCCCCATGGAAGACCCAATTTTTATAAATATATACAAAAGCCTTTTTCTGACAAATTTGATTCAACTTGAGAAATACTTTTTCACTTTGAATTCCTACATCTCCTACATGGACAAAATAATTTTCCATCCATTCCCACACCATTGGTCTGAGCAAATTCAATAAAATCCTTAAGACCAGACTTATAACGACTTAACAAAATATTTGGATCATCTATCCAACTCTTATCCATTTCCAACACCTAGAATAACAAAAAGAATTAGCTTACCATAGTTAAGGCATTGTCAAGGTGTACAATTGAAAAAGGTGGGAAGACAATTTCTAGATATAAAAAGATAAAGGAAGCAAAAAAGAAAATCTTAGAATTATTCAAAATTTATTTCTTTTTACAACTTAGTTATCAGTTCAAAGATTCTTAAATTATTCACTTATTTCACTAAATGGTATACTACTCAATAAGACTGAAAACATATGCTAGATTTTACAATTCTCAAGCAATTTAATTATATATGCTTTTGTATAGTACATAAGAAAGCATTAAACTTCATAGCACATAATTTGATTTACACAAATAAGGATGTAAACCATCATACAATTTTGCAAGAAAATTAATTATCATGCAAAAAGAGTGAACTCAATAGTTATATCATTTAGCTTCACATTCATGTTTCATAGATCGTGAAAAGGGCTAGGAGTAATTACGGCCTTATACAGGTATTCAAATAAGTCTCAAGCTATTGCATACAAGCAAAAAAAAGTCAGTAAAATGAAGTGAACTCGGGAAAGGAATGCCAATGCCTCAATAATGTTGGTTTAATAAAGTATATACAACTAGTTTTACTTTCACCTTTGTGTTTTGCTTGTTTAGTTTACCCATTAAAATCTAATATGTAACCTCTAGTGATAAAATTAAACTTTAATCTGTAGCCTCTAGTGATAAAATTAACTTCCAATTTGACCAAATAATTAACTAAATCCAACAAAGCTAGAACAACATAGATGTTATGGTTTATCGAATACAGCAACTAACAAAATAAATCATCCAGATATCTAAACATGTATACCCTTTTTCTTCTAAAAATCACAGAATTTCGAATTGCTGTAATTTTTGCAGCAAATATGCTGCAGTTTTTGTTTCAATTTCTGCAACAGTATATACTACAGTTTTTACTGCAATTTGTAGCAGTTTCTGCTACAAAATGCTGCAGTTTCTACAGCAATTTGATGCAATTTCTGCAGCATATCTGCTGCAGTTTTTGCTGCAATTTCTGCTGTATAACCTTTTTCTTCTAAAAATCACAGAAATTTGAAGGAAATAGGAAAGGATGGTGCTGTGAGAAAGAAAGAGAAATAGAGGATCAACTAGATAACAATATAATAGCAAAAAATTAGTAATAGTCTATGCATGAAAAAGAGCAAAAATTAAATGGAATCAAGAGCAAGAATAAGCATACGGCCTACATGCATTGTCAAACAAGGAAATGCAATTTTCGAAAACATGCCAATGATTTTGATTAAAATATATGAATCCCTTAACGGTTTTTGGTGAAATTTAGCTATTTAGCACAACTTTGCTCCAAACCCACAACCCATATCAAAAAAAATTAGGAGAAACTAGACAAATGATACACAATGCAAGCATTTACCCAAAAATTGAATGTTAGGAATTAAAAATCTGGTCTACCAAATTTGGGGAAAACTGAAAATTGAACAAGAAGAAGAGAGCTTGACCTTTTTAACAGCAAGTGGGCTGGAAAGATGTCAAAATCAACACGTGAGATCGAGGGACATAGTGAGAACGCCAGCAAGAAAGACTATGAGTACCTTCGAGCTTCAAAATTCAGCCGATAGCCAGCAAGTCCCATGTAGTCTTCTAGCAAGGCCTTAGAGATGGAGGAAGAGAGGTTGGGATGGAAAGAATGGTAGAGAATGATGCTGCAATGTTGTGGGAAGTAGGCTGGAGGGAGTAGATAGCAGAAGGGATACAGAGCAGTGAGAGAGAAAGAGTGAGAGAAGAGAAAAGGAAAAGTGATATTTGTTTCTTGTTTTGTGTGGTCTAGAAGTTGGGAAAAAGACTGGCGTATGGTCCAAAAGTTGGGAAAAAAAACTGGTGGGAAAAAATGGAGGGAGTCTGAAAACTTTTCCTGACAAATAGCGTAGGGGAAAACACAAGCTCATTTTTTCGTGACAAATCGTCAGTAAAAAAGCTGACTTTTCCTGACAAATAAGTTCACTTATCACAAAAAATTTGTCACGAAAGAAATATTTTTTTGTAGTGTCATTAGTGGTGAAACTCGATACAGTAAGAGTTCTATTATCTCTCGCAGTCAATTTAGATTAGTCGTTGCATTTGTTTGATGTCAAGAATACTTTCTTATATGGTGACCTTGAGGAAGAGTTTTATATAAATATACCACTTGGATATTTTGTGGTCTCAGAATTGTTTGTCGATTGTCAAAAGCACTTTATGGACTGAAGCAGTCAACTTGTACTTAGTTTGGTCGATTTACCCAGGCTATGAAGCAGTATAGGTATTAGCAAAGCAACACAGATTGTACTTTATTCTTTAAACATCGGCTTTAGCAAGTAACGACTCTGATGATCTATATTGATGACATGATTATCACAAGTACTGATGAGTAGGAAATCCCTAAGTTGCAAGATTGATTGGTAGCTGAATTTGAGATGAAAAACTTGGGGAGTCTCAAATTTTTTGGGAATTGAAGTGGCAAGATTAGCACAAGGCATCTTCCTCACTCAACGGAAGTATGTACTTGATCTCTTGGTCGAAGTTGGATTACTAGATTCTAAACCTGTTGACAAGTTGATTTCCAGAACCACAAGTTGGGGGAATACTTGGATCAGAAGTCGATGGATAGAAAAAGATGTCAGATGTTAGTCGGTAAGCTGATATATTTTTCTTATACTCATCCCGATATTTCCTATGTTGTTAGTGTGATAAGCTGGTTCATGTATTCTCCAAATAATTGACATATAGAAGCTGTGATGCGGAATCTTTGATATTTAAAGGTTTCCTCTAGGAGAGATATCCTATTTTCTAAAAACAACAATCTCAATATTGATGGTTATATTGATATATCCACCAACTTAAGGCGGAGTGTTAAAATGAGTTGTGAATGTTATATTTAAAATTCAAATCATAAATTAGGATAAGATAAAATTAAAATAGATTTAGATAGATTAGATTCAAATTTAAACCTGTCTAGGTTCATTATATCTTTTACTTATATATGCGTATAAATAGACTATTATATCATTTCTGAAGTGAAATACAAAAAATATTTCCCCGTTGCTTGTCTTCTCAACAATTTACTATCCTAAACTTAGGGATGGGTGAAGCACAAGCTCCGCTTATAGCAATATTAATGACAAATTGAGCGAAACCTACTTTTATAATACACAACAGGCTTTATTGGTTGTGAATAAATATTTTACTCTATGCACTCACAATACACAATCATTCATGATATATATATATATGTATATGTATATATATGTATATGTATATGTATATATATGTGTACATATATATGTATATGTATATCTATGTATATATATGCGCACATACATACACGCACGCGCTCGCTCGCTATTTCAGGCAGAAAAGAACAATTGTTACCAGCATAATTTCAAAAGCGAACAAGATGTAGTCGACGAAAGAGAGTCAGAAATCTTTGTCAACAAAGATTTGCGTTGGAAACATGCAATGCAATGCCCTTCTGGCCTCAACAGCACACAGAATTCAAAACAGAAGGACAAACTTCAGAATCGACCGGTCCTCAGAGATAGTCATCAACCGAAATGTTCAAAGTTTCACCTTCGCGAGTACTGAATTCTTTTCTTTCGCGTGATTTGATGGCCGAGGATCTTTCCTCCTGCCTGAAATTCACCCCATTTTCGTCCACTTTTTCTGTAGAATCCTCTGACGTTTTTGATATTAACTGTGCATCAACAGCCATGCCCGCATCTGTGGCAGCCTTCTGTACTGACCTTGGAGACATGCCTCTCTGAACACCAACAGGCAACATTAAAGGAAAGTTGAAATCATCCAATGATGGATTTTCTCGCAAACAATAGTATGCAATGTCGTGTGCTACCGCCGCAGCCTCAGGGGCAGCATAAGTGCCTAGCCAAAGGCGGTCTTGCGTGCCGGGAACTCGAATTTCCGACACCCATTTGCCCCATTTCCGCCTTCGAACTCCTCTGAATCTTTTCTGGGACGTGCTTGAACTATTGGCACCTTCATCCGAGCTACTCATTTGACAATAATAACTATTGGGCACTACAAGTATGAGGAATATCCTAATATGCATGCGACTTTGTGAACCTGTGATGAGGCTTTTATAGGTTGAATAAGCAAGAGCGGTTGACCATTTGGTTGTTTATTGTATTAAAGTAAAAACTTTCAAAGGTCAGAGTCAGATTGTGGAAGAACACTGTAGAAAAGTACGCTGTTCTTTTTTTATCTTTGGGACTTTTAATGCCCGTCGTCTTCATCGCATAAAGTGAAATCTCATGAGATCACCAACTTGGAATTGAGACTGGAGTTGTGGTCCAGGGGGTGTACTACATTTTGAGGTTTAATATTTAAATGAAAAATTGATAGGATTGAATTTCGACGGATGCACAAGTAAAACTTCAATAACGTGGACTTCGTACTATTCCAAGTAGACTGCGTCAAACACTCAAAATTTGTTGAAATATTGCCCCAAAAAAAGAAAATTCAGCATTTATAGGTGTCAGAAAAAATTTTTTGGCATCTAAAGGCGCTGCGTTTGGAAAACGCGGCGCTGAATTTTTTTTTTTTGAATTTGTCATGCTCTGCATTTCCCAAACGCGGCGCATTTGGAAAACGCGACGGTTACTATTCACATACTTTTTTACTGTTCATTTTTTTTTAACAGAATAGGTAAGTGTTTAAGATTTTTTGTATTATTATTTAGATAAATTTATAAGATTTAAGTAAAAGTAATCAAGGTAATTCAATATTTGAATTGAAAAATTTTAGATTTAAAAATAATAAAGCTATAAACACCAAATTTTGATATACCACTAAATTTTCTAATATCTTGTGAGCCATTTTTTATTTTTCAGAATGTGAAATTTGGTTTTTAGAGAAAGTGTGCAAAAGTCTTCCGGAAAATTGTAATTTCAGCACGTAAATATATTTTTTGTCAATTTTTTATTTTTAAATTCATATTTATACCATCGTACAAATTTCTAAATTTTGAAAATTTTCTAGATGAATAACTATTTTTCTAGGTATTACATCAGTTCAAGGACAAAATAATCATTTCAATTTTTGAATACCTTCTTTTGGCTATTTTTGAATCCCAAACTCATATTTCATACTTTTACATATATTCTAAATTTGTGATAATTTTTCGGGTTCAAAAACTATTTTTTCTATAATGCATACATACCTGAGGCAAAATCGTTATTTTTTTTGTACCTGAAAAATTATCACAAATATAAATTGTGCTTAAAATTATGAAATATGAATTTAAGATTCTAAAAAAAATTGAAAATAACTATTTTGCCCTTGAATTGACTGTGGTACACAAAAAAATAGTAGTTCATCTAAAAAAATTACAAAATTTAGAAATTTGTACAAGGGTATAAAATATGAATTTAAAAATAAAAAATTGACCAAAAAGGTATTTACGTGCTGAAATTACAATTTTACCAGAAGACTTTTGCACACTTTCTCTAAAAACTAGATTTCGCATTCGAAAAATAAAAAATGACCCACAAGATATTAGAAAATTTAGTGGTATATCAAAATTTGGTATTTATAGCTTTATTATTTTTAAATCTAAAATTCTTCAATTCAAATATTGAACTACCTCGATTACTTTTACTTAAATCCTATAAATCTACCTAAACAATAATACAAAAAACATTAAACACTTACCTATTCTGTAAAAAAAAAAAAAAAAGTGAATAGTAAAAAAGCACGTGAACAGTACCGCCGCGTTCCCAAACGCGGCTACTGTTTCCCAAACGCGGCGCATGACAAATTAAAAAAAAAAATTTCAGCGCCGCGTTTCCCAAACGCGGTGCTTTTAGATGCCAACAAATTTTTTCTAACACCTATAAATGCCAAATTTTCTTTTTTTGGGGCAATATTTCAACAAATTTGCCCAAAAATTTGCACCACACATTTCAATACATGTCTTAGTTCAAATTGTACAAAATAGTTCTATTATATGTACAATCGCTCTAGTTTAAGTTTTAGGGTTGCATAATCTAAACATTTTAAAGATAAACCTGATTATTGCTTCTATACATATAAAAACAAAAATAACATGTTGCTTTCGTATAATTTACGATTTTATCAAAATACAACCGATATAGAAGCATTACATCTGAGTATTTGCTTCTATACATATCAAAATACAATAAATTATAGTACACATTCTTTTAACTTTTTACACATTCTTTATACTTTATTTGCTCCAATTGTCACTTAAAAAGTTTTATACTTTATTTGCTCCGATTTTCACTTAAAAAGTATATGAGAAGTTAAAAGAAGTGTGCAAATATATTTTCCCCCAAAAACAAACAATGTTGCAAATTTGGGCAATTTATGATGTGGGTCTAAATTTGATTGCATGTGTGGCAACTGAGACGTTAAAGATCCTTGTAACTGATACCATACTGAGGATAGTAAACATGGAAACAAGACTTAGGTACTCGTTCGGAAACATTTAAAATCCAGATCGATTCATGAATTCCACAAGCCAATTCCACGAACCTTCCTCTCATACCTTGTCAAAAGGGGGAAAAAGAGGAGATTTTTTTTTTTTTTTGCCAGCCTGATTTAGACTAAGTTGATGTTATGATTTTATCAAATCAGGTCACTAATTATCCCTACGATCACTCCCAAACCAGTACACATCACGGCAAAAATATCAAATTGGGATAATTTTAGAAACCTCTCGAGTTTTCTAATAATTTCACATACCTCCTCTAACGTTTTAAAATTTTCACTTATATCCCCTGAAACTTTTATTTAATAACAAAACATACCCATGAGCTATATTATTTGAAAAATGCACTTGTTGGTTAATTAACATACATTTTGTCAATTAATTCTCTTATGCTACTATTAAAAATCAAAGTGTATATTACACAAAATGCACATTCATAAAAATCAATGCATATTTTACATGGAAAATACACTTTTATCATTCAAATTTGAATAATATTTTAACTAAAGTCATTCAAAAATTGCTAGCCTTTGTCAATTAATTCTTTTGTTTTGGTATTTAAAATTAAATGCATTTTATATTGAAAGTGCTCTCAATAAAGTTCAATTGCATTTTATACAGAATGCATATTTAATTATTCAAATACAAGAAATATTTTGATAGAATAACGTTAAACCTAATTTAAAGTTGTTATATTTTTTGTGGCTTTTGTGCAACTAAAAAAATTTGAAAGTTTTAAATTGATTATTTTATTTGGTTTTTAGATATTGGCAAGAGTTTATTCAATATAGCATGCACAAAATATTTATGAAAAAAGAAGAATGGAAGGTGAAAATTAGGAAGAATTTTCTACAATTAATCTGTGTTTTTCATTGTTTTATTAAGTAAAAAGGGTATTATTGAAATAATATATTCATGGGTGTATTTTGTCATTGAATGAAAATTTCAAGTAATATAAGTGATTTTTTAAAACATGAGGGAAAGTATGTTCAATTAACAGAAACCTCAAGGGAGGTTTGTGAAATTATCCCCGTAAAATTTTATCTGGTCATGGTAGATGTCGTTGCAACGTGCAAGAAAAACATTTCGAAGGGAGGAGGAAAGGTCCAGCCGCCACCTCACCTCGTCATCTCTCAGAAATTAGTTGCAGCTTTAAATGTAGCTTCCAAGTTTGACACTTTTTATTCTAACGACATCTCAGAATCTTTTCCTTTGGTTGGGTAATCTATCATATCATCATTAAATTTTCTGTCCTTTTTCTTTGTGGATGGAGGACGGTGGTCCTTGTTATCAAAATGGTTACCTGAACTACAGGCAATATCAGCCATTTTCTTGCAAAACTCTTTCGATGTGAAGTCAGATTCTTACACTAAGGGGCTGCTTGGTTCATGGGTATTGAAATTGGGAATCGAAATGAATCCTTTATAAGTTGCTTGATTGGAGGGAATGAAAATTGAAAAATCGGAATCATTTCTGAAAATTTGGGAATCCTCCGCTCCCGAGTAAATTGGAGGGAATCGGAATCATTTTAAAAAATTTTACAACTTTGACTTCTTTCTAATTCCTCAATTATTTTGTTATGATAAACTATTAGTAGATATCATCATTTATTTATTAATTAACAAAATTAGATAATTTAGGACCATAAAGTCTTCACAAGTGAATGATTCTAATTTCGATTCCGACATCTAACCAAGCAAGAATAGTAGAATGAAAAACTTTATTCTAATTCCAAAGTGAATGATTCCGATTCCGATTATGATTTCTCACTACGAACCAAGTGCCCCCTAAATTGATTTGGTGACGTTTGGTTGGAGGCTTCGGAACTCATAGTTATTGTTTGACAATTGAGTTTTGAATTTAAAAATTGGAATTTAGGTTTCATTAAACCCAACTAAATTGGTGAATTTTGGTAAAAATCTTCCCGTGATACTTGAAAAGGACCTCCATGCAAATGTCTCTATAGATTATCCAGACATTTGTATAGACTATTTGGACGTCCGGAAATACATCCGCATCAATTCCAAACGTATGCGGACTTCCGCACTAGCATTCGCATCATCAACTGGACATCTGCTTGTGCAGATGCTTGCCTAGTTGATTGGATATGATTTCAAATTTTAGCAAACCAAACAGCAATTATAGTAATGATTTTTATTTCGGATACTGATCCAATTACATGTATTGGATCGATGGTTTCATTCCAAACCCAATAATTCTAATTTCGATTCCTGAATGCGAACCAACCGCCACCATAAATATGGATGATTTTTTGTTTCCAGCTACTTGACTGATCAAACTTCATAAATGTGATGATCTGGACGGATTAATTGCACTGTTATGTCTAGAGTGTGAACCATAGACCAGCTCCCTTCTGTAGAACCCACAAAATTTAAGAGTTCTAATATCCATACACAGAATTACAGAATTGCAAAAAATTAATCGCTTTTGAAGAGCTTGGTTTAACGCAGTCTGTGTAGAGAAACAAAATAAACCAATCAGTATAGGTTTTGATTAATTTGTTCAGTTAGGGATATGTGTCGTAATTTGATTGGTTAGTATAATCGGGTGTATGTAATATGTTTGAATGTGATTATATCCATGCTATAAGTATTCGTTTTGACGTCACTTTAGGAACGTAATATAAAATGTAGGTTTTGTTTTGTTTCAAGTCTAGCACCCTCTCGCGTTTTTTTTTTTAAATTATTTTCCTTGTGAGATTTTATTAATCAAAGTGATTTAGGTCCATCACCTCATAGTTCAGACAGATCCAGTAACTTATCTTAAGTAATAATATGATTTTGCACCTTATAGCTTTGTTTGCCACTTTTCACTTTGCATCCTAAACCTTTAGTTTGACAAATTTGTAGCTTAAAGTTTTGTATGCACTTTTTGTGCAACCATTACCATCACCAGTTGTTAAAATTGAGTGAAAATCCATGTATGTTATATATGGGATGATGGTTACTGTTTCGCCCTAAAATATTCGGCCTGTCGATTATCGTATAAATATTATGAGTCTAAACCTTAGCAAGCAATAGGCTTAATAATTGATAAGCCCATAAAGTCCCATATAAAATTACTATAGAAGTCAATGTCAATGTTAGTTTACTTTTAAATTCTTTTTTTTTTTAGCAAACAGTTATGTTTTTATTCATTTATGATTGCAATGTTACAGCTTGTTCATGAGTTTTGGTCTTTTTAAAGACTGAGAATTTTCTCTCTGGATTCTCTTTAAGAGCTTTGCTTAATCATTATTAAAAGGAATAATTACATATACTTTTCCTGAGGTTTGTCATAATTGCATTTACCTCCCCTCAAGTTTTGAAAATACTTACATTCCCTTTGTTTATATTTTTTATAACAAAAAAAATCCATTTTGATAATGTATTCCAAAAACACCAACAAAATATCCTTAATTGTTTTTAAAAATAAAAAAATAAACCTTAAAGATTTAATTAATTAATCATTAAAATGTCAAAAGGACATATAATTTTATACCAAAATTTCAACCTCTATCAAATTCTATTATCTAAAATTCAGTTATTTGACTAATATAAATAAATCTACTATCTATCAAATTCTTACAAACAAATATATTAGTCAGGAAGAGATAACAAATTTAATGAGAAAAACATACTTAAATAGCTTGAGAGGCCCAATTAAAGGTGGTAGAAAACTTTGGTCTTTAGGGTCCTTTTACTTTTTTTACTTATTACTTGTTTTCGAAAGCAATTAAAGGTATTTTAAGATATTTAGTTGGCATTTTTAGGCTATATTATCTAAATGGGTTTGATTTAATTTATTAAAAAATAAACTAGGAAGTGTAAGTGTAATTTTTAAAACTTAAGGGGAGGTTCTTACAATTATAACAAATATCAAGAGAGATATGTGAAATTATCCCTTATAAAAACACTTCTGACTTGGCATCTAAGTCCAACCACGGACAAAATCCCGCTCATCTTCTAGATGAACCAGGGGCAAAACCCGCACCTGCCCCTCTCCTTGTGGGCTCAAGTCTACTTCTGATTGATGAGCAATTTTTTGGCGTCAACGGTTACCATTTATTTCTGGCAATGCCATTGACACAGCTCATAATGGTCAAATATAACTTCGTGTGCAAACTTGGACGGTGCATGGAATAATCCCAATTTTTACTTTGGACTAATCAATAAGAATTTATTAAAATTGACTAATTGCTCTGAGGAGTCATTTTGGGCGTTAAATCTCCGGATTGGAGAGAATAATCATTTTATTTATTGCTTTAGTTTCATTCCATTTTTGTTATTCCAATTGACTTTATTAGTTTTCACAGTCCAAATGGATAGCATTTTTGAATTATTTTCATAAAAATAACACTGTAATATTTTTGTGAGATAAAAAGATAATTACAAAAATAAAAATTAGTTGTTTCAAATAATCTCCCGTCCATCTTAACGGATATTTTCGTAGTCCAAACATTGAAGACTAAAAAGGCAATTATCCAAATATCGAAGGTTATGAAGAGAAGTCGAGCAGCATATAAAATTGGGACGTGTCACACATACATGGATACGCAAGTATGCGAATATTGGTATAAATGAAAAATCCGATATGAAAATAATAGCGCAAAATGAAGACTCTAATTAACATGTGCTACACCCATATCTATATACTTGTCAACACGGAAAAAAAAAAAAAAAAAAGAGGGAAAAGAAGAAAGAGAACAAGAAAGTTAGTCAAAGTAAAAATGTCAGAAGAGACTGAGCACACAAACAAATATAATGTCAAGAGTAAGAACCTGCAGAAGCAAATTGTGCATGTGAACACAGAAAAAGCACACGGTAATCTGTTAGGTGGAAATATAAATCTACATTCAAAGAAAATTCTGAGCTGATTTAATTGTATCAAAGTTTCAAGGATTTGGCCACGAGGAAGAAAAATACAATCAAAGTCTCACCTGAGAAAAACGAATAGAAACCTTTCCACTGAAGGCAATCTTCGCAGACGCATCACTTGCACCTTCTTTAATGCTTATGAAGATTTTTTTTCCCCGTCAATTTTCACTGGATGAACAATTGAGTTTCTCAAAGCCGGCGTGATCTATACCTAACCTATCGCGAAGACCTTGACTCCAATCAATGACATTGACACATATAGTTACACCACAAGTAGACATTGAAACTCAAGTCGACAAAAGCTGTACTATGTTAATAAACAATCATACTTAAATCTTCAACAGGCTAAGCCCCAGTCAAAAGAAAGAATTAAACCAAAATGAAATCCTTAAAACCAAAAAAACAAAATCTTAGAGGAGATTATGACTAGAAATGTCCATAAAGTACACTAGGATGTTCATCCATGGCCAGGAGCACTAGCTCGCGGGTCCTTCCGGAACCTAAAATAGAGAACTGTGTTCCGATATAGATTGGTAAAACCCAAAACTTCGGTATAGCCGGTTCAACTATATGTACACAGATGATCATGCCCATTGATTTAAAAGAGAATGAAGATGCCTCTACTAAGGGGTTCAGGAGTAGACAGACGATAGGCATGAAAATAATTTGCATAAGTGATTTTGCTATGGAATTTGGCCTACATAGATAAACTCTGATGAAGGTGAATGTGGCACTCCATTGCTGTCATCATGAACTTTATATTCTCAATATAGAGGATATTTCTGCAATATATTCTCCCAAAACAACCACACCGGTTGTAGATTAATAATAACCAATGAAACGTTTTTTTTTTTTTTTTTGTAAGCTGCATTGTTTATTTTGCTTTTATTGTCAGTTTCGTCCTTACAAATGGAGGAATCCCTCAGCTATGGCTACAAGATTTACAGTCTTATAACTTTACTATACTAATACCTTTAGTTCTATACACAATGAACAATTTTCAGTTGTTTTTTCTATATCTTTCCAGCTGCTAGCTACTCCTTCAATATCTCTTAGTGTTCTTGTTATCACCTCCTTAGGGTTCATTTGCTTGTTCTGAAATATCCTCAGATTTCTACTTCTCCATATGTTGTAGATAGTGGTAGCTAGTGCTACTCTTCTTACCTTCTTGATAAAATTATCCCTAGGCCGTGTTGCATTTGCCATTTTATCTGCTCGTCCCAAGCATAGCTATTTTGAACACCAGATATTTGCTCAGTATATTTTCCTATACCTTTTTGGAGTAAGGACATACGAAGAATAAGTGATTTTTATCCTCTCTGTCAACATTCCATGATTCACATATTTGATTCACTTCAATTCCCCACTTCACCAGTCTGTCTTTTGTATTTAGTCTATCCTTGCAAAGTAGCCATAAGATAAAAGCATGTGCAGGAACATGAGCTTTGCCCCATACCAGCTTATACCAAGGTACCACATTTCCAGCTTCATTCAAATGCTTCATGGCTGATTTAAAAAAAAAAAAAAAAAGGTCAAAGGCGCGTGTTTTGACTGCGCCTGTGAAGGGTATGACCCCTAATTTCTTTCTTCCTTTGCTTTGTTGGCCCAAATAATTTTGTTTGATTATTTTTTACCCAAAAGCTTCTCAAATAAATCATTAAATCAATTCTAATGTGATTAGAATTAATATACATATGGATTCATGACTGAAATTTTATATATTCTTTAAATGTGATTATTTAAATGATATATGCGATTTATATTTGATAAAACAATGAGATTTATTTTATTTGAATGACATATCATATGTGAATTTTATATTTCCCAAAATAATGTGATTTATTTTATTGCATATTGTATGCTTTATTTGATCAAATATTTATTTTCATGTATGATATATATGTTCATGATGAGACCATAATTTATCCCTCAATAAAAAAATAGAACACTTCCATTATTGTTGTATAAATAATTCTTGTTAAGATAACTTGTTGGGCTAACTCAAGGTTATTCTACTAGGAATATTTGTTACTATGAGATATGATCTCTGAATAATGGTTTTGATTTAAATAAAAGAAATAAATCATAACTATTATTATAATTTAAACAATTCTTTTTAGAATAACTTATTGAGCTAACTCAAGGTTATTCTACCTAAAATATGTTTATGATGAGATATGATTTCTAAATAATAGTTTTGATCTAATTAAAAATATTAAATCATGAATAGTTGCCTTCCATTATTATAGTTTAAACAATTCTTGTTAGAATAACTTGTTGAGCTAACTCAAGGTTATTTTACCAATAATATGTTTCTACTATGAGATAAGATCTCTGAATAATGGGTTTGATTTAACAAAGTCTCATGGCTGAGTTAATTCAAGGTCATGCGTCTTTGAGGCAAGAAGTTAGGAGACATATGTGATATGTGTATTAAAAGTTGATACCTAACTATCTAGGAGTTACAAAAGTTGTAATTGGTAATTGTTACCTACCTGTTGAAATTATTTTTGATTT
This sequence comes from Mitragyna speciosa, assembly GCA_024721245.1. Lineage (NCBI taxonomy): Eukaryota > Viridiplantae > Streptophyta > Magnoliopsida > Gentianales > Rubiaceae > Mitragyna > Mitragyna speciosa. Next base: position 26,901,707 of record CM045560.1, on the reverse strand, counting down.
GTTGAGCTAACTCAAGATTAAAAATAATTAAAATGGGATCCTAGCCCACTAAGAATTTTATGAAAATTCTAGAATTCGTTATGAGGGATATTGATTTGGATAAAATAGTGGGAGCAAAACCAAAATTTTATGTCCATATATTTTCTATTTGGTTTTGTTTGTTGCACAAATACAAAGTCATATTCTATCTTTATTTTCGAGTTGTAGAATGTGTAATAATGTGAACACAAAACCCACATTAGTTGGCTCCATTTAATATAAATTTTTGGACTAGTATATCATTTGAGAATGGTTCTCAAGCACACGAATATAGCCTATGTATTTGATACCTTGATTCCATATGTCTCGAGTCATAATTACAGCTAGGAAATAAAATATGTATATGAGATACATAAATACGATAATGATACTGCTGCTTGTATCATAAAATCGTATATGATTCTTGAGTTATAAAAGTAGCATAATATGATAGATGCTTTGTCCATGATTGTGCATCTTCCAAAGGTTGTTTGATACGCAATCTATGACTAATAGATATGAGATATCTAAAAAGTAATCTATCAAGGAATTAAGGGACACCTTATTGCTTATCAAGGGGAAACCCAAGGCTAATCTTAAGAAAAGCCAAATAGCATTGACAAAGTATAAAGATGTGATCAAATGGATTAGTCTACAGGCATGTGTTTCCAATAAAGAAACAACTAGTATCAGGAAGCAAATTGTATGGCTCATTTAAGACTTAGAAGTCAATACGACTTGGTAAGACTTTGACTCCTAGTATGTTTATGATTGAGATAAAGTAATCTACTAATTAAGATTTTTGGGTATTAAATATTGGATTTGGATCCCATATTTGAACAAATATGCAAGATCTTGAGAATAGTATATTTTTGGCAAAGGAAAAAATTAAACTACATCTAGGGAATTGAGCAATAATTGTTACATTAGCTATAGGGGTTCAAATACTCTCTTTGCCAACTAGGCATATTCTAAAACTAAAGGATTGCTAGTATATTCTAGTACTTACAAAGAACATAATATCTAAATTCGCATTAGATATGGATAGATTTACCATTACTCAGAGGAATAAATGTTTTTCTTTTTGCGTGATGGCCTTCTAAGTAATACTAGTTTATTAAACAATGACTTAAATATTCTAGATTTTGATAAGTCCATTTTCAACATAGACATTAAGAGACAAAACTTGATATTTTGAAGTGATTTTATCTTTGACATTTTAGACTTGATCATATAAATAAGAAGCGTATATCCAAGTTACATAAAGATGTATATTTGGACTCATTCGATTATGAATTCTAGAGATATGCGAATCTTATTTAGTTGTTTAAATGACCAAGACACCTTTTATTGAAAATAAAAGGTGAATGTGCTAGTGATTTTTCTTGGGTTTATTTTGTAGCCCAATATCGATCGATGCTAAAGGTAGTTTCTTATATTTCATCACTTTCACAAATAACCATTTTAGACATGGTTGTGTGTATATTACGAGATACAAGTTTGAGACCTTTGAAAAGTTCAAGACATTTAGAGTTGAAGTAGAGAAACAAATTGACAAGAGTATTAAAACACTGAGATCTGATCGAGTTAGAGAATACTTGAGTCACAAGTTTCGAAACACCTAGAGGAGAATGAGATTCTTCCTCAATGGACTACACCATAATTGAATGGTGTGTATGAAAGAGGAGAATTGTACCCTATTCGATATGGTACGTTCCTTGATGAGCCATGTTAGACTTCTAATCTAGTTTTAGAAATTTGCCTTAAAATTGTCTCCTATACACTCAAAAGAGTTCCAACTACAATTGATTGACACCACCTCATATAAGATATGGTATGGTAGGAAATCAATTCTTAGTCACATGAGAATTTGAAGATGTTTTACTTATGTGAACCATCACATCAGACAAGTTTGAGGCTGACTAGTCTCATAAATGTTTATTTGTGAGGTATTCTAAAGAAAGTTTAGAATGCTACTTCTACAATTGCGTTGAGCAAAATCGTTTGTCTCAAGACATGCTATCTTTTTAGAAAAAGTGTTTATTTTTTAAAGAGGCAGTGAAAGTAAAGTAGAATTTAAAGAAATTCAACAACCGCAAACTAACAAAAATAACAAGATAGAACCCAAGCTTAAGGCATATATTGATGAGGCACAAACGAAAGCTCAAGTTACACAAAATCTTCATAGTTTTAGTAAAGTACATCATTCTCTTTAGAGATATAGATTTCTCATAAATGAGAGTAATGATATGCTAATCATAATTGATGACGGTTCTACTTACTACGAAGAGGCCATGTCTTGTGTAAACCCTTTGAAGTGGCATAAAGCCCTAAAATCCAAAATGGATTCCATGTTCGACAACAAGGTCTAGACCTTGGTCGAACCACCCAAAGGGATAAAACTTATAGGGTGCAAGAGGATCTTTAAAAGAAAGATTGACATGGATAGTAATGTGATTACTTACAAATCAAGGAGTTAGAACATTCGTTTTGGTGAGATGGTCAAGGAGTTTGATCGATTTTTCTCAAAAACGAAGACGTGCCTTGTGTATACAAGAAGGTGAGTGGGAGCACTGGTTTTTTTTTAACACTTTATGTGTATGGCATATTATTGTTGAGAAACCATATATCTATGCTTTAAAACAGTAAAAGGTGTATCTGTCCAAGAATTTGTGCATGAAACATTAGGAGAGAGACAACCTGTTTTGAAAATTAGATCTATAGAGATAGATCTAAGAGGTTGCTTGGTCTCTCAATTTATGTACATAGACAAGAGGCTAAAAAAGTTTAGTGTGGAGCAATCAAAGGAAGGGTTTTTGTATGACATAACATTACCCTTTCGAAATTGTGTAAGACATGTGTTTTAAGACACCTATCGAAATTGTAGCATACAAAAGATCCCTAGGCTTCTACGATAGGATCTATAGTGTGTGCTATGTTATGTACGAGATCTAGTGTCTCCTATGCTCTAAGTGTTATGAGCAAATATCAGCCTAATTTTGGTGAGTGTCACTGGATAGTTGTCAAAAATATCCTAAAGTACTTAAAAAGGAACTAATGGATTATTCTTGACTTATGGAGTTCACTCTTTAGAAGTGTATGGGTTTATAGATGTTAATATTAATTATTTAAGAATGATAATATATCGCAATCTATCCTTGTGTTCATGTTGAATAGTGGTGTTGCTAACTAGAAGAATTCTAAGCTAGACATACAATAGATTCTACAACAAAGGACCAAGTGCTTTGAAGCTTTAGAAGCTAAGTTGGATCTAGAAGTTCATTATTGAACTTACGGTCTCATCTATGATCTAAACAAGTATCTTAGTTATACCATTTATTCAAAGAAATAATTGGTAAAAACAATCTAAAGATAGATGAGATTCTCATTGACGATAATGTGACTAATCCATTGACTAAGCCATTATCCCAAAAGAAACAAAATAGCCATGTGTATTCATTCTGTTTAGAGTACATGAATGATTGGTTTTAGTCAAAGTGGGAGATGACTCATAATTTTATAAATTGTTATGTTTGATTGTTGTTTATGCAATAACAATGATATGGCATTTTATCATTTTAAAATATGTATTTATGTATTTTTTGAATGACAAAGTCCTTAGAATAATATTTATTATTCTTCTAAAGTATCCCTAATCATAGTATTAACAATATAAAGGACATTGTTAATGCGAATAGATTAGCATATATGATGATATATGGGTGAATTGTTAGAGAACATATTCACCAGATTGATCCGCTTATTTTTTCCATAAGGTTAACTATTTGAGTGTCAATGGTATAATCTCTACGTGACAGTAGTGTAAATGATCCTTTGATTTGAGATCATAAGAGTATCTTTAGTGTGGATTATTATACTTTAATTCTATTAGTTCATAATTCGTAATTGGTTATGTGTACGATAGAAGTTGGGTATGAAAAGAAACATGAATTGATAGTTTATGATCAACATAGGATTCACTACTTCTAATAGTAGGAGAGCATATCCCTAGTGTGACCACACTTGTTGAAATATCAACTCAAGAATGTTTGCAAACTAATCAATAATTTAGAAAAGTTCTAAATTTATTGAAAAATGGAGTTGAATTTCGGGAACAAGAAATAGAAATAATTAGTACATAAGAGTTGGCACCTATACCTTACTCTTGTACTGATTTAGGTTATAGCATGGTGCAAGGATGATAATTACACGGAATCTAGTTCATGGATAGGTAAAGTCAATCACTTGACTTTCCTATCACTTGGATAGTCATGATGTCTAGCTAGAGGCCAATCTTGATCTATAAATATAAATTAATTAATTTTGATTAATGATAAATTAAAATTGTTTAATTTATCCAATCTTAGAATCCTTGTGACTAAATTGACTTTAGTCCAAGTAAGAGTTTGTTGGTTTTGTACTAAAGCCAATTAAGTCTAAGATTATAATTTATATTTATTGCCAAGTGATTAGGAACCTAAAGGGTCACACACAATAGAACTAATTCTTGGGTTAAATTGATCAAAATAATTATATGATAATTATGGGATTAATTTGTGAGATAATTAATCTTAAGGACTTGTTGATGAATAGAGAAATTATAGTAGTGGAATAATTTTCTTTTGAGGGAAATTAAAATCTACTAAATATCTTATTTGGTAAGATATCCTAATAGGTATATGTCACCTATTACCAAATTCTTGTTGGACAAAATATCTTAATTACTCTATAAATAAGTTCTAAATATCAAGATTTGACACGACATACAATGTAACGTTAGAAAATCATAGAGAGAAAAATGGTTTTTCTTTATACAATTTTCTTCACGTTGGGGACGTGTCAAGTGGATCTAGCATATTTACTTAGTGTTGATCAATCCTAAAGAATATCCCAAGAAGGTGTTCGTGTGGATACCTTAGAGGCCGGACACGTGTGCGGCTGTGGTTGATATCGCGTATTTTTGACCAGGTTAATTCGTTTAATTACGTCATCAAAAGGTACATTCTTATTTTATATAGATAATCAATGATCCTGCTTCGAAATCAATTTTAAATTCCGCTGCGTCAAATTGTTATTTGGCATGTTGATTTCCTAACAGTGTTTGGCAAGAAATCTATAGGAGTATTGTTTACTAAGTCAAGAGCTTCACCTCTTAGCTTCCTTCCTGTTGGCCATTCCCATTTTCCTTTTATGATTATAGATGCAACCTTTGCTTGCTTACTGCTTCCAAATAGTTTCACTACTTGCACTGAGTAGATTTGTAACAAAGGACCCTTTGGATGCCATCGATCATACCATAAAAAACTGTTCAATCCATTTCCAACAATATTCATCATATATTGCTGTGCAATAGACCTTAGTTTCAATAGCTTGCTCTAGTTCCATGATCTATCTGCTGCATTCTTCACAACCCATAAACTTCTTCCTTTTAGCAAGTATGTATGGATCCATTTGATCCATAGTGAGCCTTTTTTGTGAAATATGTCCCATATATGTCTTAGCATTAGAGCTTTATTCCATTGTTTCAAAATTTTCTATCCCTGCCCTCCTTCTTTTATAGGTTTACATATCTCCATCCAACTTACTTTTGTTTTTGAGTGCTTTAGTTCTGCCCTTGACCACAAGAATGCATTAAATGTGCTCTCTATCTTCTGAATCACTCCTTTTGGTAACACAAATATGCTTTCCCAATACACAAAAAAGGCTGTTCAACACTGATTTTATTGTTGTTAACCTTCTTGCATATGTTAGTTTTTTCCTTCCCAGTTTCTTATTCTTTTTAAGATCTTGTCTACCATTGGTTGACAGTCTTGTAGACTCAGTTTGATTGATATCATGGGCACTCCCAAGTACTTTGTAGGGAGTTTTCCTAGTGGCATTCCTATCTCCTTGCTAAACTCCACACTTTGCTCTTTAGAAACTCTAGCCGCAAAGAACTCATATTTTGCGAGATTTGGTTTTGGTCCTGATAGCCAAGAGAATTGTTCCAGTGTTGTTTGAACGGTTTGCATTGACTTCTTGGTTGCATCAGCCATTATAAATAGATCATCAGTGAAAACAACATGAGACAGGTTTAATTATTTACATCTTGGGTGGCAATCAAATTATTTTCTTTTATGTTCTTGTTTAGTAATTGAGAAAACACCTCCATAACAAGAAGAAATAGGTAAGGAGATATGGGATCTTCTTACCTTAGGCTCCTCTCACTTTTAAAACCAAAGCACCATTCATATTTAGGGAGAACCTGGCAGTTGTTACACGTTTCTTTATCCAATTCACAAATGAATGAAGAAAATCCATAGTTTCAATCACAGCAAATAAGAATTCCCATCTTAGTGTATCATATGCCTTCATAATATCTACTTTAATTGCACATCTAGACCGTCCCTCTTTTCTATGATAATTTCTCACCAACTCATGCATCAACTGTACATTGTCTGATATGCTTCTATTTTTCAAGAAAGCATTTTGTCTCAAAGAGATAAGTTTTTCCAGTGTGTACTTCAATCTTTTGGTTAGAATTTTTGAATAGCATTTGTATGCAATATTACAGTATGCTATGAGCCTGTATTCTTTCATTGCTACTAGATTTGCCACCTTTGGCACCAATGTAATAATAGTGCTATTGACTTGGTGAAAAGCTTTCTGCATTAAAGACATGTCTTATTGCTTCAATCAGATTTGTCTTGATGGTTTCCCGGTTCCTCTTGTAAAACTCTATCGTGTATCCATCTGGACTTTGAGCAATCCCCTCTTTCATGCTGAATAGAGAGTTTTAATTTCTTCTTTATTTATCTCCTTCATTAGGTCTTCTTTCTGCTCTTATTAGGAAATTGACAAATTTTCTTTTAGGTAATAACATTCTTTCCTTGTGTGGAGAATAAGTAGTTTCCTATTTTAATTTCTTGTAATAGTTGCCAAGTAATTTCCTAATTGTAGAATCTATAGTTTAAGGCAAGTTGTTTCCTTGATTACTTAGAAATTGGTCAAGTAATGTGTCCTATAAATAGGTGGGTTGGCATTGTACAAGACACACACAAGAGAGGGGGTGAGAGAGTTCTTGGTAGAGAGAAAAAATACGAGAGATTGCGCTTGGGATACAAGTTGTATTCTTGTATTTATTTATTTCTCTCATAATAAAGAGCAGTTTTTTCTCCATGGACGTAGGCATGGTAATTGAGCCAAACCACGTTAAATTTTGTGTTGTTTTATTTTTATTAAATTGTTGGGTTCTTGATTTCTAAAATAGTTGTGTTAAATTTTCGTGTATAAATCCTATCAGCTCTTCTGTTACCTTCTTCTTCACTATTGATTCCAGTTTTGATTTTATCTCATTTGTGAACACTTTTGTTTCAGAGAAGAGCTTCCAGTACTCAACTACTTCTTTCTTGACATCTTCATATTTAGTTAGTTTAATCCCTTCAGCTTTTGTTAAGGTGAGCATCTTATTCTTAGCATGGCAAGTCTTCTTCAATCTGTGAAAAAATGTAGTATTTGCATCTCCCTCTTTATGAAATCTCTACTTAGTAGCTCAGCATAATTCTTCAATTCCTTTTTCTCTATTTGTTGTAGATTCCTGTCCACAGGATTGGTTTGGATTTTCCTCTAAATCCCTGAACTCTTCTCCAGCTTTCATTGTTCTCAATGAAATGTTGCTAAAATATTTTATGTTTAGCTCTATCATTTCCTTCTTCGACAGTATGAGTTACCCATATAGCTTATTTATTGGATTTCCTCTTAGTTTACTTCTCCATACTTTCTCCGGTATCTCCTTAAACTTGATGTGATTCATCCAACTTTTCTAGAACTTGAAGAGCTTGGGACCAGCATTAAACTCCTCTTTGATGTGAACAAAGATTGGAGTATGATCAGATATTATAGGATCCAAAAATCTAGCTTCCACATTCTGGTAGTTGTTAAACCATTCTTCAGAACACATTACTCTATCCAACTTGCAAAATATTCTATCTTCCTCCTCCTTTTTGTTGCTTCAGGTCTGATGATACCCTTTTGAAGGATGGTCATCTATGTCTATTTCTTCAATACAACCAATGAAAAGCTGACAACACAATGGCACATTATACAAGGTTGTACTGAGTGAATAAGTTGCAGCCAACAGAACTGGGTGAAGAAATAATTTGAAAACTTGGCGGCTCTTGTCTCAGCAAAATCAAAGTAAACGGACTTGTCCCAAAAGGACAAAATGGAACCGGGAATGAGTTAAGACAAAACTAATAAAAAAAAGAAAACACAACCAAAAAAACAAAGCCAAAAAAAGCAAACACAACCAAAAAACAAAGCCAAAAAAAGCAACTCTGAAATATGTAAGTAGAAGATTGCAAATTGGGAGGGGTTTCATAGAAAGAATAAAGATCTACAAAGAAATACCAAAAAACTACTAGCAACATATCAAAGTAATAATGTTCAAAGGGATGACAATCTATTGCTCTACAAGGAACTCCTAAAAGACTACCAAGATTTGAAGAAAACATACAAATCACTTAAGGCAAATGTAGCAAAATATAAAGAAGCTTACAAAGCTTGTAAAAAGCATGCATATAAAGTGAACTAGACTATTATTTATAATTGTTATTTGTGTTTTGTTCTATGTGACAGGCTTAGATAGACAGTTTAAAGAAATTGGGAGGAATTGTCTACCATGATCCTGCAAGTAATTAACATATGGATCCGAGCAATAATGAATGTAATATTATAAATCCAAAAGATTATATTTACCCCAAAAAAACTAAAACATATTAGTTCACTCTTATCAAAGTACCCTAAAAAGAATCTTAACAAAAGAAGAGGAAATGTGTTCATTGATTTGGCACCCAAAAGAGATAATAATAGCAAGCAGTTTTTAACCAAATCACAGCATTTTACATGCCACAAAAATCAGATTCAACCATGAACTAACCATAAGAGTATTTAGCAAAATCCCAGTAATCTAAATGCCATCAAAGTCTAATCACCAACATACTAAACTGATCATATGAGTACTTTGTCAAATCAGAGCATTTCAGTCCCACCAAAATTGGATTCATTTTAAACTAAGCAAAAGAAACAAAGATACTTGCATTTTAGGTGTCTGTCACATCATCTCTTGTTGGAGCTACTTGATGTTTGTATACATGCTGCATGGTGTGAGAAGACTGAGATGAAAACAAAACAGCACCAAATCTACTATTTTGTTTGTGAATCTAGCACCAAAAAAAAAAAAAAAAAAAAATTGTGTAAGCCATATTCATTGCATATATGAGCTTATACTATGAAACAAGATTACCTGAAAATTTGTTGAGGTTATACATGTAGATGCTGCATTAACAGTTCCAAATGAACTAGAAGTTACATGATGTCTACCAATTGTAGTAGTGCTTCCATGACCTTGCAAAGTCAATGAATACAAAAGGTTAAGATAAAATATCTGAAATTTGAAAAAGATTTGAAGTTTAATACCTAGTCATTTGGAATGAAATGGGTCATTGTTGACATTCCAAAGCCCAAAACTTGTATATGGCCCATAATTCTTCCTTTTATTACTCGTATTTTCTCTACCCCTTCTACCACTTATGCTTCTAATTCTTCTGGCATTTGTCTCTTTGCCTCTTCCAGCACTTGTGCCCTTGCTAGTTATTGAAATTGTAGAACTAGATTGGCTCATAATAGGGCCACAAAACTGATTCTGAGTACCTTGAATTCCCTTTTCACCCTAGAATAGTAGCAGCCACATGTTAAACAAGTAATACCTAGTTTAATTTAACTATTTATATGAGAAGATGCAGAAATTCGATTGAAACAAATAGTTACTACACTTCAGTAGTAGTTCTTTGCCTTTGTGGGATTAGATCTACCTTGCATGTCGTAGAGGTGTGTCCACTTTGTTTACATTTACTACAATGCATTACAGTGCCTCTACTAGTTACCCTACCACAAGCTTTCTGGTTTTGATCTTCATTAGGGCCTTTTCTTCTAAAATTTTTAGGCATGCTAGGTCATCTTCTTAAAAGAGAAGGATCTGTCTTGTCACATTTTGCCTCAAACCAGTGTAGTTGGTCTGGAATTGACATGATAACATGCTGATATGCCTTGATGTAGCTTTGGATGTTGTAATATGCATGCACTTAATCAACAAGATCCTTGTTATGGTGCTTGCATATTGAATAGGTGTGCATATAATATATTTCAGTCATGTCCCATTCCCTACAAATACAAGTCTTGTTGTTTAAGTCCACACTCTTATTGAGCTGCCGCACTTCAAACACACTAGCTACTGCACGTATGGGCTCAAAGTCTACTGACTTAGCTTTGTTATCTTCCAACTTGTCATGGATTCTTGGGCAAATGTCACCTTTAACCTTTGCAATCCACTCTCTTTTTTCTTGAAATCTACACATTATCATCTTCCTGATATCCTCAAACATGGTTAATATTGGCTGCTCTCTTGCCATGCCAATATATTGGTTAAAACTTTCACTTATGTTATTGCTTAGCAAATCACATTTAGCTCTTAGACTAAAGAAGCACCTAGCCCAAAGATTTGGTGAAATTGCACTCAGCCACTTGTGTGCTTCTAGATTGACAGTCTTTAGTTCAGTCATCTTTCTCTCCCATTGGACTGGTAGATATGCCCTTGCAGCAGCCCATACAATGTCCCTTAATATCTTATCCTTGAACTTTAACTTAAAATTGGCATACAAATGCCTAACACAAAACCTGTGTTCAACAGTAGGAAATAACTTCTCAAATGTTTCTACAAGTCCCTATCCAGAAAATTAATAAAAAGCATCAAGATAACTATTATAAAATTTATGCACTATTACATATTTAAAAAACTGCAAGCAGAAATTTATACCTTTTGCCTATCAGAAATAAATATCCATTCCATTCGACTTGGACTTCCAATTTGTGTTGTCAGAGTCTCAAGAAACCAAGACCAGCTATCCTTACATTCAGCTTCTACACAAGCCATTGCCAAAGGATACATCTGATTGTTTGCATCTCTACCAACAGCATGCATCAAATGTCCTCCAAAAACACCCTTCAAATGACATGCATCTAGACCTATAACAGGTCTGCATCCTTGTATAAATCCCTGACTTTGAGTACTAAACATAACAAACATTCTCTTAAAAGTTGGATTCCTATTGATACCTATTGATTCAGTTCTCAATATTGCCACAGAACCTGGATTTCTGTCAATAATTGTAGCACAATAGTCCCTTAATTTCATATATTGATCTTTATGTTCACCTTGAACTGTTTTCAAAGCAATTCTCTTTGCTCTATAAGCCTGCATTTTTCCCACATATAACCTGTACTTCTTTCTTACAGCTTTCCTAAAAGATCTTGATTCCCAATCTTGATTATCAACTAATTCTGACAAGAATTTGTTTGCCAACCACCTGGAATTCGCACTTTTATTTTTGAATGACCAAGGACATCTATGAGGAACACCTTTAATTGTTTTAATTTGAATAGCTGATGTTCCTCTATAGCTACTTGCATGAATTCTCCATCCACATTCTCTTTCACATTTTGCAGTCACCTTATCCTTCTCATTCTTTATGAATTTCAGAACAAAACCTTACTTTATAGAGTACATTCTCACAACTTTTCTATACACCTGCACTGTTGGAAGTATTAATCCCACAAATAATTCAGGATTTTCCATATCCCTATCCTCATTAAACTCAAGAAACTCTTCTTCATTCTCCTCATCAGATGAATTAGGTGCCACTTCTAGAATTTCATCATCACTAAGTTGGTAAGCTTCCTGAAATTTTTTTCCACTTCTAGCAGTAGTAAAGGCAACATAATCCTCTGAAATCAGTCTAGCATATTCAGCATATTCCCCAAGGTGAATTATGGGTGCATGGTCAGCTACAAGTTCATCATCTCTTAGAGGATCACATGCATCATTAATTGTGTCACCATCTAAAAAAAACTCTATATCAGAGCCATCATCAGTAAATCCATCACTTCTACCACTATAACTAGAATTTGAATCTTCACTAAGGCTATCTGTATGATTTTCAGCTTGCTCATCATTACCAGAGCGTACTTTATCACCACTTTGAACCTCTGCATCACTATTTTGTCCTGTCTTTTGCATTTCTTTATCATACTTTTCAATACCCACATTATCTTCCTCATTACCCACAAATGGATTAATCTCATCATCACCTAATCCCCAAAAATTTGGTAAAGGTTTGTTTGGAATTATATCCCCAACATACATTTCAATATTAGGTTCATCTCTAAAAAACCCAAACATCTCAAGAACCTCTTCATCTTTCTTAACCAATCTAAACTCGCCATTTGGAAGTTTATACCTAATAGTCATGTTTATAGGTAGGTGTAAAAGTTTCAACATTTCTCGAAGTTCAATATAGGACATAAAATCTAGATCAATATCCTTAAAAAATACCACTTGTCCCCCCACATAATGCATGTGTGGTTTGTCTTGAAAATTACCATTGCACCACACTAAACAAAACATGGCTATCATTTTCACGTAAACAACAATACAATGTTAAAAAAGTGTTTAAAAAAGTAGACATGTGCTACACTTCAAAAACATTGTCAAGATTGCACTGGGTTATTAATATCAATACAAAATGAAACTTGTCAATTAAGTACTATTACTACGTTATTAATATGAATTCATGAGCTAATTTTACATTTGACCAACACAAGAATGAAACCAAATGACAAAAAAGTTGTAAAAATTTTTTAAAAGATGATGAAACTATGGGAAGGTTCTCGTTCAATGAAAGTCTGAGGCGTAAAACAAAGTAAAAAGCAAAAAATTAGGCAAGGTAATATTAGTCAAAACCTGAACGAGCAATTGTGCCTAAAGTGGCAACACTACATGGATAAGACAATTCAACCACTTTCACTTACCAAATTTTCAAGAATTCCATTTCCTTAAGAAAACCAAATCCAAGCTTTTGTGTTTCCCTCTGATAGATGTCAACAATAATAAATATGGTAATTGTAACACCCTAGAAATTCACATCAAAACCCATTTAATTCATGTTATGTCCATTAGTAGAAAAAAAAAGAAAGAGAGAAAAGAAAAGAAAAGGAAAATCGAAATGCATTTTATAAGGAGATTTCTTTTATTTAGGGTTTAGTGTTAATCTTTGATTTATTAGTTGGAAGATTTCTTAAGTAAATTAGGTTATGTAAATGAGATTCTTTCACGATTAAGTGGGACACCTAAGTACTCAATTTGGGTTAATTTCATTGGATCATTAGTTTATAATAGTGTTTAATTTTGACTACTTCATCCTACCATTTTCTAGTCTTTTGACCAATTGAACTTTAGCTCAATTTTATCCAAAAATTTCACTTATTCTTTTGCTTTCTTTTCTTTCTTCTTGGCCGAATTTTCTTCTCCTTTTCTCTCCTCTTGGTCGAAATTATTCTCCCTATTTTTTTTCTCTCTTTTGCTTTAATTTTGTGCCATAAAGTTTGTTAATTACTAGGAGATAAATGATTAAAATCTTCACTAATCAAAATTAGCCAAGTTGGTCACTATTTCATTAAAAGCATAAAACCTAGCATGACCCTTGTCTTGCTATAATTGGTCCTTCTTTTTCCCATTATTTTCTCTATTTCTCTTCCATTTTTTTGCCTATTTCTTTCCCTTTTCTTTTCTATTTTTCTTGGACTATTTCATTCTCTTTTCTCCCTCAAGTGGCCGGCTCTCTCTCTTGCTCTTTATCTACTCTCTCTTGTTTTCATTTTCTTGAAGCTTTCTCTCCATTTTTGGACAATCTTCACCATAGAAAGTGAGCTCCTCTTCTTCCTAAGCAAAGATCTAAGCTTGTTTGAGGTACCTACTATGAACTTTTGCTATTAATTTCAAGTTTTAATTAGCCTTTTGTTCAAGTTTTATACTAGGTACTTGTTATTAGTACTTGAAGATTTAAGCTTGAAATGAAATTTTACTTGCTAGTTGAAGTGTTTTCTTGGTTAGATGGACTAGTAGATAATGTTTAAACCTTGAAATTTCATGTATTATGTGATGAATGGTTGAAGAAACTTGGGCTTGAAATCTTGGATTTGAGTGGAATTTTGAGTGAAATTAAGTTTGATTTAAATATGGAAGCTATAGAACTTGTTGGAAATTGGATTGGTTGGTTGATTTCTTGCAGGTAAAGATTTTGGGTAGTCCGAGTTTAAGGGGAGATGCTACCGAAATTTTAGTAAAACCTAAGACATAAAGTGATTAGACTATGATTTAAAGCTTTATAAGCTGTAATTTAGTGATTAGAACGTGCAGAAATTTCTGTAAGACGGGCTATTAGTGAATTGAACCTTTCCGAGCAAAATCCTAAAATGTAGAAAACCCTAATTTTGAAAACCCTAAACTCTAGGGTAAAACCCTAAACTCCAAAACCCTAGAAATTAAACCCTAGAAGGACTTGAGGTATTTCTCAAATTTTCTTATCGAATTGCTTAGATTTTAGTCGGGTTTTTATACGACTATTTTCTTTTGAATTTTGGGATCCGGAAGTGATTCCCGACCATATTACGAAATATTTTCTTAAAGCATTTCAGGTGAGTGTCTCTATGTGTGCATGATGCATGAAATACTTTGTCATACTTGAGAATGTTATGTTATGAAATATTATGCTATACTTGTAATTGTTATTTTATGACATGTGTTACTTGAGGAAAGATATGTACTTTATCGCATCTATTCTGCAATGTGTTATATGCTTTCATTATCCAATGTGTTACTTGTGCGTGAGACTTCTATGACTAACTTTACCGTTACTTCACGGATAGTCAACCCAGACAGGCTTGGGAGAATATAAGGTGCTGGGTGTTTTAGGATGTGTTGTTCTTTCCAATTGAGTTGAATTCCTCAAAGAGGCCAACTCCGGATTGAATTTTCTCGCATGTTGGCCCTCCAAGGTCGAGATTACTCCCTGGATGTGGTAGCCTATACGGAGGTTATAAGGTGAACGGTGGTTAGGGCTTGCTTGTTAATACTGGCATGACCTTTGGCAAAGACGTGAGCTATTATCTCGGTCCTAACGTCATGGTTACATGATCAGTACTTGCTTCTCCTGCGGTTGAGCTTGCTCCCGTAGTTGAGCCTTGTATCCGCCATTGACTACTTGTTAATTAAATTGTTCATACCCTGCTTATTTAATCTTGTCAATTATTTTGTTCCATAAAATAATGAATTCCTGGTATAGTTGCATGACTTGGGCACTCACTGGGCTATTATAGCTCATCCCGTTTATTTGTTTTTTTTAACCAGGTTTTCAAAAATACTAAAGCTGGAAAAGCTGATTTTGGACATAGTAAATGTTTTGTTTCATGTATTTTGATAGCCTAATTGTGTAGGCTTTTATTGTAAATGCTATGTATATTTTGGGATGTAAACTTCTTGTGATACTTGTACTTTCGAATGAATTAAATGAATGTATTTCATTATGAATGTATTTTATTTTGGGTTAAGTACGCTTGGATGTTTGAGTGAGTGCGTGATTCGAGTCCTGACGAGAGCTAGGCAGGCAATCCGCTAAGTCCTTTGGTGCGCCTCTGGGTAAGGTGGGGCTGTCACAGTAATCGAGGTATACATAAACGGTATTCTCTTGTTTCACAAATCGAAGAGTAATTAATCTTTTTTTATTTTAGTTAAGAAAAATTAATCCTTGTACCATTTATTTCATTAAGATAATAGCAAAGCAGGACCTTTCGCAAAAGCACAAAAGCGAAGTGCAAGCTTTTTGAAGCAATGCATCACTATTATATAATTCATATATTATTCAAAGTTAAAGGCTTGTAACTTACAACTATTATTCAATGACATGTGCAGTTGTGTTACATAACAGAACATGCATAATAATAAAAGAAATAAGATTCTAGCATAAAATATTGCAAACAGGTCAAATGATTGTGAGGTTTAAGTACTATCAAAACTAAGCAAAATTCACACAAACAAGTAATAAAATTTATAACCTAATACCCCTTTCCGCAAATGCACGGGTCAATTGTAGTAGGGGAAGTATTAGGGTTAATCCCACGAGGACACACGAGTTTGCAAGTACCAAAGCTAATCACTTTCTTTATTATCTAAACAACTCATCAAATAGTTGATAGGCAAACGGAAAACTCAACAATTTGTAGTAAAACAAATGGAGAAAATCGCAATTACAAGTTAAGTTAGGGATTAGAATCCACTAAGGGTCACAAAATATGTAAGAACAATATTATGCTTGCTTATAACATCTAGTCTTAGGAATCCATAGCAATCAAGACTTGCACTCGCAATGAATTAGATTACTACTTCAAAATGTCATTCGCATGATGATTCAAATGAAACTAGCAACGAGTATTTCCTATTCTCATAGTGAAACAACTTATTGTTAGCTCATTCTTTAGCCAAAAGCAAGAACAAGATATGTCAAGTTTAATCCTATTAAAAACATATCATTAGCTTCATCTTATCCCTTAACTTGGAATTAGTTCATATTGAATGTAAAATCATATAAGAACAAGAACATACTGCACAGACTCAACAAAGAATGAAATTAGAGAGATAGAGTTAGAAATTCTCATTTCATAGGCTCAAATCTTCACTTCTTCCATTGAATATGAATTGATACAAATGAAATTCCTCCAAGAGTTTCTCTATAAATATTTTTTCCCTAAAAACTACAAAGAGAAACTAAACTACAACTACTTTGGGAGTGCTCCTCCTACCAAGCTTTGGTTTTCATCAAACCAAGCATATATAAATGAACTACAAAGGCATGTATTTATAGAAAAAATCCTAACTCAAGTCATTGTCCAAGTTAAAGAAGATATGATGAAATTTGATTCCAAATCTTGACAAATCTTGCTTTGAACTTTGCAATATTCTTTTAGGGCAATGCAAAATTAGTTGGATGTTGAATTTAGGTACAAAAGTTGTGTGAACAAGCTGCAAATAGCAGCTAACTGAAATCTGCAAGCGACTTGGATCTGCGGTGAGCAACTTGCGGATCAAACCCGCAGATCACTTTCGCTTTTCAATTTTGCCCTTTTCAAATTTTTGTTATTCCTCCCATGCCCTTGAGACGTTTTTTCACTATTTGAATCATAATTTCTTGGTAGAATTTGATGAAGAAAAATTATTCTAGAAATTTCCAAGTTTAATTGATAAAATGATACAACTTGCCTCAACTTTGATTTTTACTGTCCTTGTGCTCCAATTGATCCAAAATGTATTTAGTCATCATTTCCCTACGATATCAAATAAACTTAGTCATTAATTTGCTCAAAATAATAATTTTGCTTCAAAACCCTAATTTTCGGAATAAAAATCCTAATTTCAGAGCAAACCTTGATTTGATGAAAAATAATGTAATTGCGCTATTTTTATATCAAAAGCAATAAAAACATACTAAAAACATATATAAAATACTATACTAAAATAGGTAAAGTTATTGCTTATGATCAAACAACAAATAAAGGGGGACCAAAGGGGAAGAACTAGCGAGTCCAACAGAATAGCAAACATTTAAAGGATTACAAAACTCATATTAAGTTGCTAATAGTCTTCAAAAACAAAACACGATTGTCATTTTCACATAAACTAACCAACAGCTTAGATTAAACAACATAATAAAAGTTGAAACTTTTTGTGAAACCAGAGGTAGTTTATGAGTTCGCAACTACAAACAAACACCAAGAAACCAAGCAACCACAAAGGACTATGATTTACCAAGAGATCATAAAAACAAATACAACAAATCCTATAGCCTTAACTTTATCGAACGATATCTAAATTAAAATTCATGCAAATCAAAATAAGAAATTAACACTAAAATCCAAAGCCTTTCTTCATCCACTAACCTGTGATTGAGTTGGATTCACCACAAATCCTCCTATTTCTTCTCAATTTTCATGGTCGATTCAAGCTAATTAGTGGAGATGAAAGTACATATGAAATCCTTGAGCAATTTGGGACTTTTTTTCCACATTTTAGTTGTTGCACTTGTTTTTATATTTTTGAGCTTTTAATCCCTTTTTTTTTCCCTACATCACGTGGCCATTTTAGCCTGAAGGGCCTAAAGAGCACTATTGACCATAAGCTATTATTCATAGGCAAAATTGTCATTTTATCACCTTTTTTAACATATACGATATCTTTAACTTTTGTCTTTTCATTAGAGGGGGCGGAGTGTTTAAAATCCAAGTTCACAAGACAAATTGTTACTGGCTACCAAGTTCAGGGGGGCAAAGTGTAATTGACCCTAAAGTTAATCTATCGAACAAGAGTTGTAACCTTTGACTGGTATATTAACTAAGTCTTGTCCCCTTTTTAGTGTTGAAGACTTGAAGTTGTATGCCATGCCAACTTCTCACCCTTAATTATTCAAGCCATTCAAAATTATACAGTTGGTTTTTAACTGGTACTAGAATTCCTTTGCAACTTGGTGATACCTGCTTAAAAGGTTGCCAACCAGCTACCTAGTTTTGACTTGAATAAAACTATTGACCACACCTGTAGTCAATCCTTCATGCTACATTATAGTCATGTCCCAATATAGAAGTAGAGAAGACTGGATCAGGATACTAAATGCAGAGAATGGTCGTTGAGCAACTCTAAAATGCCTGTTTCATGATATTTCGTAAAGACAATAGATCTAGATACTTAGATAAAATACATTTTTACCCCGATTGAATCTATATGGTAAAGGTAGGAAATGCTTTGTCAATCATCTGATAGGGATGAATCTATATGGTAAAGGCAGGAATATCTTTGGCATTTTGATCTAGATACTTAGATAAAATACATTTTTACCCTGATTGAACATGTTATAGGAATGAAGCGAAAGATTGAAAATCAGTTGCTAGCACTAGTTGAAGAGGGACGGAGGGAGCATGGTTCAAAGTCACGGTCGCAGTCACCGTCGCGGCGCATATTGTTCCATATCGTACTCGATGTATCGGTCGCGGTCTCGGCGAGACACATATTTTATATTAAAAAATATTGTAAATCATTTATCAAAATATTTAAAAAATGCTAAATGAAAATAATAAAAAAATATGCCTAAAATGATTATTATTCTAAATATCATAAATAATCAATCAAAATATTAAAAAAAGGCCAAATAGAAATAATTAAAAAAAATGCCTAAATCCATACAGGTATTTTTTTTAAACCAAATTACAAGTATTTCAAACTGACAATGCTTGCATTACAAACGTGGCATGCTCTGTACTACCATTGCCTCCACTCGTGGTGGTGTATTCTCTAGCATATTCCTTAGATAAGTAAAATACCAATTTAATTATGCTCCCGGTAAAATTTAATTATGCTTCTCCACCATAAAAAACAACAGATCTATTTTTTTCCCAACCGATGTCGCTCTTTGAAGTTGCACAAGTTAGCAATTTGCAGGCTGAGCATGCCGCAGTGCTGGAGGCGAAGCTCTATTCTTTCTCCCAGCCGAGCACACCGCAAGTTCCAAGATCTGTTTTTTGTCACAACCGTTGTAGCAAAAGACACAGTGCCAGTGGCAAGGAGCTGAAGGCGTTGACGGGTCCTAGCCATTAAGCGCTCCCAGCGGGTCATGGAGGCTGGATTTGAAAGCTGTAAGTGCTTGGATCTCAGCTTCGACTTCGCCGGCAGTCCTATATAATGCTTTATTGAAGATGGATGATTAATCTACTGATGATTTAGTATATTATCTTGCAGTGAATTTTAACCAAATTTCATGATGATTTATGGAGTGATTTCACCATTTCATCATTTGGCCCGTGTTGACTCGAACGAGTCGTCTGCGAATCGGGCGCTTTTTCTCGACTCGGAGACAACTCGGTCCGAATCGACCGAGTCCGGCCGAGTTCTTGGCGAGTCTCCCGTCTCCGAGTAGGATCGGAACAGTTTCGGACCGGAGCCCTCCGATCCGATGACAACTCGGCCGAGTCATCTCCGACTCGGCCGAGTCTTTGAACCATGAGAGAGAGAGAGAGAGAGAGATTAGCAAAATTTGTACAATAGTGGAACTAAGTTCTAAGTTTTCTGGTTTCAAAGCTCAATATTTTCTGGGTGAAGGCCGGCACGTGCTACTTTTTATTAAAAAATTAAAAAATTAAAAAAATCTAAAAATTACAAAATGGGAAAAAAAGGAAAGAGAATTGTAGTAGTTGGATATCATTATAAACATAAACAACGAGTGGAGACCTTTGCAAAATAATAATAGATAGATAGATAGATAGATAGACAGACAATAAAATATTACACGCAAAAAGGGAACAAAAGGGAAAAAAATGAAACAAATGAATGCTAGTAATTTGAAGTTTAGTTAAATGATTTTCTTTAGAAAAAGTTTTCTGCACAAGGAACTAAGGCAACTCCTTAAAAAAAAAAAAAAAAACTAAAGACAACCCTTCAACATAATGTACAATTGGATCTATCCAGGTTCAGTTTCATCCTTACATTCTGTATTTCTACTGTTTAAAAAATTAATATAAGCAGTGAATCCTACCAATTATTAGTGTACATTTGATGGATAAATGTGTAAACAAATAACTTCAAGTGTACAAACCCTTGTCACAATTCTATGCACATCCATGGCGATGGGGAATTGGGATGAGAAAAAGCTATAGTTGAGAAAGCAAGTCAATGACATGCCCCCTGTTCATTTCTGTATTTCATAGGATGCAGTAAAAATCACTAAAATTTAATTCAAGGAGTAAAACTTTAAACTTGTAGAAGCTGAAAAAATATCTAGAACTGCAACAATCTAGTGTATTCAACCTCCATGTACAACATCTACATGCCGGAGAAATTTCTCTCAAACAATCTTCAAAGCTAACAGAATTTTAGCACATTAAAAACAGTGACATCGAATTAGGAATCATTATATTATTTTTGGCTTCTTTTTTGTTATCAAACTTGAATTAATTTGCTTGCTTTCAATGGGATTACTCGAGGTTAAACTACAATGCAAGTGAGAGAGAAATTCTGATCTCAGGAAAGCAGTAATAATAAAGCAACCTGCCTGTCTTCATGGAATGGTGATGAATGTGTTATG
Source organism: Mitragyna speciosa (assembly GCA_024721245.1). NCBI lineage: Eukaryota > Viridiplantae > Streptophyta > Magnoliopsida > Gentianales > Rubiaceae > Mitragyna > Mitragyna speciosa. The sequence goes on along the minus strand of CM045560.1, from coordinate 26,880,636 downwards.
CCTGGGATGGAGTTGGCTGTAACGATAGAACCGGCCACGTCATAAAGCTTGATTTAAAAAACCTTGTGTCGTTTGATAATGAAAGATCTTTTGATCACAAAAATTATTTTGTCGAATTTCTGTTGCAAAGATCAAGAAATAAATGAGATATTAATTAAATAATAAATGGTTCAATGTCATCTTTCTCAAAGTGAAAATTATAAGAAAATAATGATTTTTTAAAGATTTAATCAGGATTATATCCAATTAACTATCTCCTTATTCCGACCCATCAAGGGTTCCTAAAAGACTTGCTTTAACGGACAATAATCATGTTTATAGCTTTCAGGATTATATATGTATGTGTCTTTATTATTTAATCCTACTTAATTATTTGAAAAACATTTAGTTGTAAGCACATGCAATGCAAATATTTTTTTTCTCTTAATGAACATAAATGCTGCGTTCAATTTTAGTTCGTTTGTTATTAAGATTCTTACTTAAACCCTAATCAAGCAAAGAACTACCAGACAATTTCAAGTAAAAGATAGTATGATAGAAATTTGACACTCATTGACGTTACAATTTAGATGATAGAACATCCACAACGTATGTTGCCAAATAAAGACTCAGGCATGTATACTCCAGAAAGATCTAGCGTAGATAAAATTAACAAAAAAAAAAAAAGTCTATTTAAATCAAAGAAAAACATTTGCAACTCATGTCTTCAGAAAATGCATTAGAGCTAGAACCATATATAGAGCTCAAATGGCGAAGGTCCCATGGTTGGTGCGGGACATGAATTTGCATTCTCCCTTTCAGCAAATATGATATAATGGGAGCCTGAAAGCCTTTTGCAACAGTCTTGGATCATGCATTATTGCTGGACGAAGCATTCATTGAGGTCTTTATTCATTCCAGTTTATAGACGCAAATGTAGAGTTCATTGCAATTTTCCATCATGTCTAGTTATATGTCCTATAAATCTGTAATGACAGTAGAACATAGTAGGTTTAATTTCTTCAACCCCGGTGTTTATATGCCTGTGGTCATAGTAGTTCCTTTTTGAAATAAATTGCACAAATCTTAAAGCTCGATCAAGATGGGGCAATTTTCATCAACGATCATGGAGATATTGATATAAGACAGATAAGAGTAGAACAAGATGTACATACGTTGGAGCTGTATCCAAAATCTCAACGAGTTGTTAGGCATCATTCTGTTGTCCCTTATGGAATTGGTAGCCAAAGTTCTTGCAAATTTGGGCACTTGTAGTCATGATCAACAGCGAAAATAACAATATTAAATTTCATCTCTGACTATAGCTTAAAAGTTATTAACATGTACAAGCAGGTTAAATGGTTAGCCTTTATAACTTTCACAGATCAAATGACTGTCATCGACATCAAATCTTGATGATACCAACATTCAATTCGGTCAAATTATCGTTACCTAAATTTATGTCACAGCTAAAAATGCGCTCAATTTGAGCTCTCCAACCTAAACATGGGAAGGGTCTAAGTATTTTCTGAATTTAAAAATGTCCAAAGAATATGTAAAAGCTCCATTAAGCATTCCTTAAATAGAGTGTGCTGGAAAACTTTTGAAATTCAAAAACTATTCATAACCCATGCTAACCCTTTTTCGATACAGATTAGCACTTTTTTATTGTAATATAAAATAACTTTTATTCGTATTTAAAATAACTTTTATAGGATCATGAGCAGAAGTTTTCACTTATAGTGAAAAGTTATAATTAACATGAAAAAATTATCAATTAATACAATTGTTTAAGAATAGAAAAATTTCTCCTTATTATGCTTAAGAAAAATAATACTATGTGAAGCAACAATAGTAGAAAGAAACATTTTTAACTTGCAATGCACGTGGTCTCATACTAAATTATCCTCATCATACGTTCTAAATCTGCCGCTTACAATTTGAGGGCTGTTGGATTTGATAAAGATGACTCTTTTGCTTCTACGATTTAGAATTTGATAATTGCTATCTTATAATTAGCGCAAGTTTTACCCAATGTAACCTTGATGTACTCTTTAACATACATATTCTTCCATATCACACGGGAAATTTACACATGCCATTTCATTGAATTATTCAAAGAAAAAAAAATATTCAGCCAACGTTCCAAAACAATTTCTTCTATTCTGATCATTTGGAGACATTGGGGCCGATTGTGAATGCTATTAGTGGCCTCAAGATTTTTATTGTTCCCAAGTCCATGTAAAAGGTTGTATAGCACACATTTTTACTTTTAAGGATGTAAAAATTGTCAAATTGAAATAAAATATTATTTAAGCTTTGTTCGATATCTTAATTATTGTAAATATAGTGTTCAAATTCAGTTGTCTTGTTATTGATTTAAATCAATTTAAATGAGCTTTTATTCGACACGGCCTTAGTCTAGCAGATGAGTTCGATTCTTTTATATACACTAGTTTGAGATCCCGTATCTTGCACTTTCGTAGTTAATTTTTTTTTATCATGAAGTTCTTTTAGTGAGGATGTTTTGACATGTTATTCACTTATCTGGATTATATTTGTGATTTATAGTATCTTTCTCTTTACGTCATTTTTTTGTTACTTTTTGAAGTTTGAACTAAAGTAAATATAAATATGCATGTTCGAGAAAATAATGAAGTAGATCAGTTCCTTACTCTCTTGCTTCATATGGTCAGCTAAATACAAAAAGCATTATGGAGCCAAGGTAAGTTGGAATGACACGTGCAAGCCTAAACATAAAGGTGGAATAGATCTAAACAATCTTGAGACTTGGAACAAAAGCCTTATCCTCAAACTCATTTGGAACATATGTCGTGAAAAAGAAACTCTCTAAGTAAAGTGGATCCACACAGTGAATTTAAGGAACTCATCCCTCTGGACATGCAAAATTCCATCTGATTGCTCTCGAAGCTGGAAAAAAATTCTCAAACTCATGCATCTAGGACAACCATTGATCTACCGTGTCCTTGGTGATGGCAAAAACACAAACTTCTGGTATGATCACTGGCACCCAATGGGTCCTCTACACCAGCATTTCAGCCATTATATACTCAAATGCTTTGGAATCAACCAGAAGGATGTGGTGGCTAAGTGTATCCATGACAATTCTTTAATTGGCCAACTGGGAGGAAACTAACCAAAAAGGTGTCCCTGCTTAAGCAACACACCCTCGAAGACTTGATATCAACAAGAAACCATTAAGATAAAAATAGATAGGAGATAAATCTGAAAGATTCACTCTCAAATTAGCTATGCAAGGAATCAAAGGAAGAAATGCAATAGTGGAATGGCACAAGCTGGTTTGACGTGAGAGTCAAGTTCCTAGATACTCCTTTATCCTTTGGTTGGCATGCAAGAATCGCTTAACTACGAAAATAAAGATGAAAGCATGGGATCATCCCCCAGAGAACCCAAACTATGAATTATGCAATCTGGAGGAAGAAACTTTAGACCATCTCTTTTTTCAATGTAAAATATGTGCGGCAGTGTGGTACAAAGTGCAAAGTTTCTGCTTCACCTATAGAAGCCAACTCCCCTGGGACTCTAAAGTGAAATGGATGAGCTCTAATTGGAAGTCAAACTCATTTGAAGATAAGCTCAAACGACTAATGTGTACAGCCACTATATACCTGATTTGGAGAGCACGAAATCAAGCCTTGCATCACAAAACACAAGCTAATGCAATTAGTATTGTAACTGATATTAGACGAACAGTTCAGGAAGCCACTATCACTTGGAGAAAGACTCCCATTACTTACAGAAACCAGAAGCTTGCACTTGAATGGGCTTCATCTCAGAATCTTTGAAAGCTAGACCTCCATTTTGCTTTTGTAGTGGTATTGCAGTGGACTTACAACAGGAGTTAACTTTTGTAACTAGCCTTGTATATGCTGTGCAGACATAGAGCTAGGATAGTGGCACTATTGCTTTTGTAAAATCTTCACCAGTTAATATCAATACATATCTTCATCTTTTGCTCAAAAAAAAAAAAAAAATGCGTGATCGAAAACTCCAGAATAAAATGGTCTTTTGGATCGGAAGTATCAAAACATTACTGAACTTGGACTTACCATGTTATTTCATGGTAGAATTAATAAAAATTTTGAATCGAATCATTTGCAATAACAACATGATTAACCAATTGACATGGATATATAAAAGAGAAAAATATATTCGATCTTTTTTGGATAAAGTATCAAAGAAATTGGAAAAAAATATGAGCACACTCAAGACAAAATTGTATAAACTTGAATTGCTCAATAATGTGTATTAACTTTTAAAATAATATTTAGAATCAAAACAAATATTGACAACAGAAGAAAAATACTGAAAAACGGAAAGACACAATAAAAAATAGAAAATGGTCCCTTTTTTTTTTTTTTTTTCAAAGGGCAACAGATAAATAGAAAATGGTCCTTAAAATGGCGCAAATAATGGAAATACTTAATGTGACAGGCTGTGGGGCTCTGCGTCACGATTCTAACGCTACATCAAAACAGCCAAAATTCCGCCATGGCTAAAAGTTACGGCTATTTAAAGATTGTTACGCATTTTGGACTTTACCTCGTGTCAGTCCGCTTTCATATGATCCTATCAAGCCCAAGAAAACCGAGTTACCCGTTCCAGATCAGTTTTCTCTCTACTTGAAAGAAACCCACCCTCGAGTTGGTTAGAAGATTTGTGTACAAAAGGCACCATAGAGTAGCATTGGCAATGAGTCCCAAAATCTATTAGGATTCCACGCTCATATTTAATTTGAGTGAGATGAGTATGAATAATATGATATTAGATTTATTTGAAAGTATATCTATTAATACCCATTTAAATATGGGTATAGTTTAGAATTGATTTGGATTCCCATACCCAAATATAAACAAACATTGAAAGAATTTGTATTTTAGGTCCACCTCTTCCATACTCTCTCTTGAAAGAATCCTTCATTGTAAACTTCATTAACAAAACATCTTTCATCTTTTCTTCGTTTTATTGGTTTTTTATATTTTTTTCAACAATAGTGGAATATTATGGTTCCTGGTGTTCATGGTACAATGATGGGCAGGTAATAATTTTATCTCTCCATTATTAGTTTCTTCATCTTGGCCCCTTCAATTAATCTATTTCTTCTATAAATATTATGTCTAATTTTACCTCTTGACATCAATTCTGTGTGGTTAAACTGATCTTTGTACTACAAAAAATTCATGTGGATTTCCTATGTTGAGTGCCTTAATTTCAATTCAACCTTATTCTCAGGGAAACTAATCTTCATATTCTAGGTTTCATCTAAATTCGTAATCTCGACGAACAAGTGAGATGTTGATTTATTTTAATTTTTAATTTGCTTCATTACTTCAATAATGAATTTTAGTATTAGGAATTTTAATAAAATAATATCTAAATTAATTTTTTTAGAGGCAAATAAAATAAATCTTTGCATATCTTCAATCTATTCTCTTTACATGTAATCATTGGAAAACTATAAAATTATAAAGTATTAATAAATGAGATCTAAAAAAAATAATATAAAAACCAAAAAAGATAAAAATTTATTGAGGTTAATAAACTAAAAAAATAAATGATATGAAAAAGAAATATTAAGATTAAACAAAAAAACTAAATAATATAAAAAATAACAATTGATTAATAAAGAAAAGATAGTTTAAAAAATAATAATATATGATTTATTAGGTATTTGGGAGGTATCAAAATGAGATTAGTCTATTTTAGTCCTGTCCATATTGATCTCATAATAAATATAGGAGTGTTTGGATATCGTTCATGGTTCACAGTTCCAATTAAGTCGAGCTCAAATCTCGTCTATCCCACACATTGGCCATCTCCAAGCAAAGCAAACACACCAATCAAGATTTCATAGAATGACCTCAAAGAAATTTCAGCGAAGTCTAAGCCGTACAAATTAGCACCTAATTACGGCGATCTCCTACCCATCCTCTAGTCAGTCCTTTCCTTTCCAGCTGTGTTTTTTTGGATTGCCGTCTCCCATTTTTCCACCAAAACTTTGCAACCACTTCCATCCCGGAAGTCCACCTAAATATTTCCCCTTCCATCCCTTCGTTGATACAGCACCGAGTCACGTTGTCCCTCTTCATATGAGTGACCACAAGCCACGCCTCAACCACTACACTGATCATGTAGTACGATGACTAATTAAATCCTCTGACCAACGACCGAGAAATTATTAAATGGGGTTGAGTGTTTAAAAGTAGAAGAGGAATTCTATTTTCACAAGAATAGAATTAGTCAATGATTTTTGCACTTAAGTTAAAGTTCTAGGCACTCCATATTTATCTTTCCCAACTAACTTGATTAAAAACACCAGAGGACTAAATTTTAGTGCCAATAATATCCTTTAATCTTTTATTGCAATATGTAGCATTTTAGAAGAACCTTTTTTTTTTCATACTTCATTTTGTTGTTTTTTTTTTCTTTTTTGGATTTTTCCCCCTTGGTAACTAAATTCTTACACGTTGGAAGGTTCACTACATAACCATTAGTTGCAATTTTTTTATGTTTTTTGCTTGATTTTTTTTTTTGGTAAGATAGTCCTAAGTATTCTTAACTTTAATTTTTGACTAAATATCTATGCTAATAATGAAACAAATTTTTTATTCCAGAAATCATTGACATGTCACGGAGATGGAATAAAACCATATAATTTCTTCTTGATCGCTATTAATTTGCAATAATTTTAAGCATTATGAACTAAAGTTTTCTCATGGTATTGTTTAGAAATAGGTTTATTGAACAATTCATTGGATTTTTAATTCAATTAATAGGAATCTAATAGTTTGATTCTTCTATTTAGTTGTTAAAAAATTTCTTTTGCTTGACTAGATGAGAAACTAAAAATTTTCTTTGTGTAATTATATATAATTGAGCTTACAAATTTTTGGATATTCAAATTTAATAGTTATTCCATAATCTGGTTCAAATTTTATTCATAAAAAAAATTGCTTTATTGGCTATATAATTGGCATAATTGTGGTATCCAAATTGCTAGAGTTCTAGCTCAGGGGCATGTTTATCAAGTTGGTTAAGATACGATGAAGAGCCTAAAGTCTTGGTAGAATGTCAAAATCTCTAACCATATAATTAAGGAAAGTTGATTAATGTGGCTTCCGATGCCAAACCAATGCTCTAAATATGAAATTGACCTCGACTCTCGAAGACCATTGAAATACTTTTTCTTTTCCCGAGACAAAAAGACGATTGGAATCCTTTGAATTTGTTAAATAATTGCCTCCTTTCAAGCTCAAAATGAACAACGCTTGCTTAGCGTATGCCCATATTGGGTGTGATTCGGTCGGTAATTTAGGTAATTCTGTAAAATAAATTTAATAAATTCAGTAATTTTGCTTAAGAAAATACTAACCTATTTCGATTTCAAGTTTAAGAATACCAAATTTGATTTCATAATTCGAATTCAATATTTACCAAATTACCGATTTATATTATTGGATTGAACAAAAAATATGGCTCAACAATTATACTCTAAATGAAAAAATATATATTAGGACCAACAAGCAAAATCCAATCTAATAAATCAACCAATTATCATTAATCAATAAATGGATCTTGATGAAAAAGATCAAAAAATGAAATTTATGAGTACAAATTTTAAGTAGTTAATATACTATATTAGTATAAATTTTTCAACGTACATTAAACAATTGCATTTTATAATTGATAACATTGTAAATATTGTATATTTATACTTAAAATTTAAATACAAGTTATTTATTAATATATAAATACTTATATACACTTTTACGTGTATATTGTAATCACCATAAGTTATTATTTAAAATTTTTTATATAGCCTTTATATTTAATGTTTAAAACAAGTTGAACTTACATGTTAATCCATATACTGATTATGCAAACTAGATCTCTCTAATTGTACTTATAAGATTCTAGCTACAGTAGATCTTTTAACTAAAAAGTTTGTACTTATTCAAATTTAGTTATATGGGTTGAATATACACCTACATAGTCAGATATATAACAAAATATATGTTAAAACTATAAAAATTCATCGAATAAAATTTGAAATCGCTAACACCAATTTGGAAAATCTCTCTTTCTGAATACCAACCCGAATAAACTTTTCGAATTTGGTATATACTAGATGATTGACCAATTTATAAAATTACCAATTTTAAATTTTGAAAATCAATATGAGGTCGGTTGGTAAATCGGTTTTTTTCCGATTATGCTCACCCCTAGTCGTACTCCCAAAAGGATCATAATCATGCCATTATTAAACGTAATTGCTCACCAACCCTTATGCTAAGGTAACAAATTTTCTATCGGGTACAATAAGTTGATATAAACTGACTCTTCTTACCAAAACATACTGCCAATTTGAATATTTCATAAGCATTAGTTCACATTTCTTGGAATTCACTTCCCACCTAATTTAATTAATATTAGCATGACTATTGCAAGAGTTGAAATTTGACAAGTTCAGCTTCTTATTTTTTGTAAAAGAAGCGAAAATTCAAAAAGTTACTGATGTTTTCGCCCACCTGCATCTTGGAGTATATTATGTTCCTTTCTTATTAATACCCAATCAGCAGGCTTGATTATGGTACTCAATTCTATATATACAGTCCTGATAATTTATTGGAACGAACAATATTATTCAGATGGATAAAACATATTTCCTCTTAGCTGCCATAATGATGACAAATTGTTTTCAACTCAGCAAAGGAATTATGCCTGTTCAAAACCTCTCCACTGATGAATTTTCTCTTCTTGAGTTCAGAAACCAAATCATTTCAGACCCTCATAGGATCTTGGCTAACTGGTCTTCCACAACTCATGTTTGCAACTGGATAGGGGTCTCTTGTGATCTCCACCAAAGAATCATAGCCTTGAACCTTTCTGACTGGAGCCTTATAGGAACTATTTCTCCGCATGTAGGGAACCTCACTTCCCTGACATCACTAGACATTAGCTACAACAACTTCAGTGGTTCCATCCCAAATGAATTTTTGAATTTACGTGGTCTGAAACAGTTGGATATGGGACATAACAACTTTTCTGGAGAGATCCCATCATGGCTTGGAACCTTCACAGAACTTCAGCTTCTTTTTCTTGACAACAATGCTTTCACAGGTAGCATTCCTGTTCGTCTATGCAATATCTCGAAGCTGGAAAGACTAGATTTGGGCTATAATTTTCTTGAAGGAAGAATTCCACAAGGAGTTGCCAATATTTCCAATTTGAGGACTTTGGCTTTGGGATATAATCAGCTTAGTGGTTCCATACCATCTGGCATCTTCAACCTGACCTTCTTGCAAGCCATTGACCTCAGAGGCAATAGCCTATCGGGAACTCTTCCAATGGATATCTGCCATCATCCATCCAAACTCCAAGGACTTTATCTTTCTTTCAATCATCTTCAAGGGGAAATTCCATCACAATTGCACAAGTGTAGAGACATCGAGGATTTGTCACTTTCCTACAATCAATTCAATGGAAAGATTCCAAGAACACTCGGATACTTGACCAAACTTACAAGATTATATATTGGGGGAAACATTTTCAGTGGTATAATTTGGACTCCATCTATCTCTTCTTGAAGTAATGATCAACGTACACTTCAAGCTTGCTTTACAAATTAAAAACTCTTTCTTTTTATTACTTACAGGCGGGATTCCGTTGCAGATTTGTAATCTTACATATTTGGAGGAATTGAGCATAAGGAGTAGCTTGCTTACCGGGCAAATTCCATTATCTATCTTCAATTTGTCTTTTCTGAGAAAAATTGATTTTTCTAACAACAGTCTATCAGGAAGCTTCCCTGCCAACATTAATTACAATCTTCCAGTACTTGAACAGATGGATCTTTCAACCAATCAGCTCAATGGTTCAATTCCCTCTTTCATATGGGATTGCAAGACCCTTGTAGGACTAGGATTGAAAAGCAATAACTTCACAGGCGGCATATCTAAGAGGATTGGGAACCTCACCTCTCTCAGAAAAATAGTCTTGGATGATAACAAGCTGAAAGGTATGAATTTCCATCCACCCAGATAAGGCCATTTTGCATTACTACTTTGACATAATGAGCCTTGCCTGCTAGACATCATCATCATTCCCCCCCCCTCTCTCCCTATATCTCTATTGATATTTGATTTCATGGCATTCCATAACTAGCCAAAACTATTAACATATATAATCGGTTGACAATTTCTGCAACAGGAGAAAGATACGGGAATTTATAGTCAGGTGGAGAAATTTTGGAATACAATAACTAAATGCAACAACTTTACTTGTATCAGTACATGTCGATTTAAACGAAACTATAGTGTTGATTATCTCAACTTTCAAAATGTTATGGAGTATTTCAATATTATTGGTTTTATACAATTACAAAGGGAAAAAAAACTTCTTAAATTGAATTGGTTTAACTTAATTGGTTAGTATTTTAAGATGGTAAATTACGAAACGCCTCTCTATGATTTCGCTTTCAATCAGATGTGAAATATTTTGAGAATATTCCATAACAAAGAATTGATTCTATCCATTTTTCCCATTACATAAAACCATAGGGGGATCATGTGTCATTTTAAAAACATAGGGGCATTTTGTGGTCCAAAGCAATATGACAGTAGGGTATTCACAATTTACCCATTTTAAGAATATTGGACTCCAAAAAGGAAAAAAAAAAGAAAAAACAAGGGTTGAATTTTCCTAAATAATGAAGTAGATCCTAAATAATGAAGTATCGCATACTACTGCATTATGCCTGCATTATTTTGTTGGTTACTTACTAGTTACCCCATTTGGAGAGTTTTTTTTAATTATTTAAGGTAAAAATGTAATTAAACTTCAGTAGGTACCATTTTTGCATGCTTGATACAGCTTACGTAATTAACAAATCTGAAACCATATTATAGTATGGGTTTTAAAATCAAAATATGGTGTTTCTAACTTCTAAAATGTCGTAGTAGATAAGACTGATCAATCCAATGCTCTTACATACATCGCCACAGAGCAAAGGGAGCAAGGCGGTACTTGAAAGTTTATATGAAATGCCGCTCTTTAATCTTTTGAATAAATCTAGCAAGCAAATTCTATTGAAATACTTCTTACATACTTTTTTTTTGGGGTCAATTTCAAAAACTACTTTTAACGTTTAGTAAAAATTGTAGTTCATCCCCTAACCTTAATTCTTCTCATTTTATCTTCAATTTCAATCCACATCATCAACTTAACATTTAAAATATTGTGAATCGACAAAAACACCACCTCCTAAATAATTTGTCAAATTACCAATGCGCACACACACACATATATATCCAAAATCATTTCTTTTTTCTTGCACTCCTAAACAACACTTTTTGTTTTCTTTAAGTTTTTCTTTTTTTTTCTTTTCTTTTTCTCGCCAAAACTCCCAAAACTAGCCACAAAAGTTGAAACCCTTTTGCCAAAAAATATCAAGAAAAATCTATTTTGTAGTCTGCTATTGTAGTTTTCTTTTATGGGATAAGTTCTTGGATGATTAGACCTTTTTAAAATTCTTGTAATATTTTCAACTTCAAGTTTTTGGTAGGCTCTTGGTGTATGATAAGAATTTAAACTTATCAAATAAACTTAGGTGTGATGAGCTTTTAAAAGTTTGTGGGCAATTTCTTTCTTTTCAACTATTAAGTTGTAAAGATGGAAATGGGAAAGAATTTGTAATTCGAAAATTTGTTTAGGAGGTGGCATTTTTGTTGACTCACAATTTTTAAATAGTAAGTTGATGAGGTGGAATGAAATTGGGGATAAATTGAGAAGAATTAAAAGTAAGACCATAAACTGCAACTTTAACCAAACGTCAAGGGGAGTTTCTTAAATTAACCTAAATTTTGGCTTGTGCTATCTATGTAGAAATGTTTTGTTTGTAGCTCACGTTCCATCATCTTATAGCTTGCACCTTAAACCTATTTGAGTGGAAACGTTCTTGGTCGATTCACTTTCTAATATATTACGGGAGGAAATTGAACAAAACCCTAAAGACTTACAATGAAATTTAACAGTTCCTGCAGCTCTGTGTGTGTGCATATATATGTGTGTGTATAAATATAGATATGTGTATGTGTGTGTGTGTATCTATCTATACACACACGCACACATCATATGTGTGGGTGTGTATATATATATATTTGTGTGTATATATACCTATATATATGTAGAGATGTGCATGTGTGTGTACATATATATATCCATATATATACATATGCATATATATATATATATATCTGTGTGTATATATACCTATATATATGTAGATATGTGTGTGTGTACATATACATATACATATACATATATACACATATATACATATACATATATATACATATACACATATACAACTATATCTATACATATATACATATATATATACATATATATATGTATATATTTATATATATAATGAGGTCCTAGCTATGCCTAGACCCACCAATTATTTTAGTTTGACGAATAAAAAATTATTTCTATTAATTGCGCTATCTTAGAGAAAAATTTTAATGCTAGGAATAATTTTAAAATCTATGGATTTTGTATGTTATTTCACAAAATCATCAAATAGAAATTTCAAGCATATAATTAGTTCTCAATGCAAGAATTATCTAGGGTTATTTTGGAATCTCTTTTTGATAAATTCATTGAAGTAAAGGTCACATTTGTAGACCACATACGTTTTTATCCTTTCAAATTTCCAACAAATATAAAATTAGTAAAAGATATATTAGCTATAATTATTGAACAGCACTTAAAATAAAAGAATATAAATAAGTAGTGACATTTCATAGGTTATTTCTTCATAGACAGCTAATTCTAAGGAGGCTTAGACTATTTTCAGTAGGAAACTATAATGTAACATATTTTACTTTAAAATGGAATACAATACCTTCACAACACAAACTACAACCAAAATGATACGGAAAAAAAGGTTGGAGGAGTATTTCAGTTGGTCGTATATTACTTCATAACTATCCTTATAAAGGCAAAATTAAGCTATTTTAGTACCAAAAATAAAAATTAGGTCATTGATAATCTATATCTCACCATAATTCTTCATATTTTTGTTCAAATTGCTATGTTCAACTTTTTGTATAACTCAGCTAACTTAATAATTTTACGTAATGGTAGCAATATGTTTGAATGCAACAAGTGTTAATAAATCTAAATTGTAAATTGTCCCTATCTGGTGTGCTCACATAATAAACTTATCATCATTTTTATACACATGTTAGATTCCATAACAATAGAAAATATAATAGACTAATTTAAAATAAATAAGAGTACCTAAAATTTTTAAAATAAGTAATTTGGTCTATGGTATAATTATATGAAAGTCTCATTTGATAACTTTATGAATAAAATAGCGATATGTAAAGTTAATTGTCAACTTATCAAAAATTTACCGACTTCAAGCATAATTACACGTTTTTATACAACAACAAATTCTTTTTATATGATATCAAGTTAAAAATATTAAAAGATTTCATAATTTCTTTTGTAAAGATATTCTAGAGAAACCATCATCATGCCAAAATTTTTCTTTTCTTATTATAATATTCTTGTGTTCTATTCAAATTTTCTTTTAAAAAGAAAATAACATGTAAAGTTACAAAGATTTAGACATGAAACTACCAAAGTAAAGGTAGTAGAATTTTAGTACTTGAATAGTTCTAAATGACAATTGTAATAATGATTAATAATGCTCATCCTTTATTTGATTTTCAAGAATATAATTTGTTTGAACTCATGTAATTTTTAGATATGCACAAAAAGATAGAAAAACCTGAAATTATTATTCATTTTCTCTCTCTTTTTTTCCCCTTTTATTTTATCATTTATTAGGCAAACTATTAAATATGCAAAACACATACCCTGATTAATGTAAATACTAATTTCTGGCAGGTGAATTACCAAGTGAGATTGGAAATAACATCAATCTTGAAGCGATTTCTCTCAAAATCAATAACCTATCAGGCCTCGTTCAACCTGAGATCTTCAACATGTCATCCCTAACATTCATGGATATGAGCGATAATCGCTTCTCAGGCTCTCTTCCTTCTAGCACGTGGATTACCCTTCCAAAGATACAAGAAATTTATCTAAGCACCAACAAGTTCAGTGGAATATTGCCAACCTCTATATCAAATGCGTCTAAGCTTACCATTCTGGCCATGGTTGAAAACTCTTTTACTGGCCCTATACCTTCTACAATTGGTGACTTACAATTCTTGAAGAAACTTTCTCTCGGAGGTAACAATTTTACCGGGGATTCTTCAACTACAGAATTGAGATTTATCACTTCTTTGACAAATTGCAGAGAGTTGGAGGTTGTGGAATTATCAGAGAACCAATTTAATGGCTACCTTCCCGCATCTATTGGAAACTTTTCCACTTCCCTTCAAGTGTTCAAAGCATTTGGATGCAAGATCAAGGGAATTATTCCAAGTGAAATTGGAAATTTGAGCAACTTGCAATCCATATATTTCGATAACAATGATTTGACTGGATTTATTCCACCCACAGTCGGTGGATTAAGACGTGTTGAGCGTATATATCTTGAACACAACAGACTGCAAGGACGTATCCCTACCGAACTTTGCCAACTGGGGAATCTTGGTGACTTGTATCTGAATGAAAATATGTTACATGGTCCAATACCAGATTGCTTGGGAGAACTCAAATCCTTAAGAGGTGTCTTTTTGCAATCCAATAATTTGAATTCCACGATTCCACCCAGTATTTGGAACCTTAATGATCTCTTAAGTCTAAATCTGTCTTCTAACTCTTTAAGTGGTCAACTTCCATTAGAGATTCAGCATCTGAAGGTCATAACGCAGTTAGATTTGTCACGAAATCAATTATCAGGTGATATTCCAAGTCCTCTGGGAAGCGCACAAGAACTTGTTTATTTATCCTTGGCACACAATGAATTTCAAGGAAATATTCCTGAATCTTTCGGAAGCTTGATAAGTTTGGAATTTTTGGATCTATCTCATAATGAATTTTCTGGAATAGTACCGAAGTCATTGGAGAAGCTTAAATACATGAACTACTTCAATGTGTCATTCAATAGACTGGAGGGAGGAATTCCAACTGGTGGACCTTTTGCCAACTTAACAGGTCAATCATTCATGCATAATTATGCATTGTGTGGTTCAGCTCGGTTACAACTTCCACCCTGCAAAGTAAAAAATGTCAGGTCAGGGAAAGTTATTTCATTAATAAAGTACATTCTACCTCCTATTGTAATTGGTATTCCAGTTATAGCATTGGTTCTAGTTGTGTGGAAAAAAAGAAAAACTCATGGTATGGAACTAGCACATCACGATGAACTCCCATTGTCCCTTACATGGAGAAAAGTTTCTTATCAAGAGCTTCTGGAAGCAACAGATTCCTTCAACGAAGGGAACTTACTTGGAACTGGAAGTTTTGGTTCTGTGTATAAAGGAATATTTTCTGATGGATCCAGTGTTGCAATAAAAGTATCCCACTTGCAGTTAGAAGGATCAAACAAAATCTTTGAGGCTGAGTGTAAAGTACTTGCAAGTATCCATCATCGGAACTTAATTAGAATCATCAGCTGTTGCAGCAATCAAGATTTCAAAGCCTTGGTACTAGAGTATATGTCTAATGGGAGCTTAGAAAATTGGTTGTATTCAAGCAATTCCATTTTAGACATGCTTCAGAGATTAAACATAATGATAGATGTTGCATCAGCTTTGGAATATCTTCACCATGATCATACACCGCCTATTGTTCATTGTGATTTAAAGCCTAGCAACATCCTGCTAGACGATGATATGATGGCACACGTGTGTGATTTTGGTATTGCTAAACTCTTTGGTGAAGGAGAAATTATGGTGCAAACCAAGACCTTAGCGACAATTGGATACATGTCACCAGGTGATATTTCTTTTCTAGACAATTCAAATCCATAGTTTTATTATTCATGTTCTTTAAACTTCAAACTGTATTTGATCAACAGAGATTATAATTTGGCAACTGCCAATACAATAAATTTTTAATGCATGCAGAATATGGAATGGAAGGGATAGTATCCACAAGTAGCGATGTCTATAGTTATGGAGTAATCTTGCTTGAAATTTTCACAAGGAAAAGGCCAACTGATGAATCTTTTGGAGAAGAATTGAACTTGAAGCATTGGATTAGTAAAGCAATACAAGCTAACTCAACAATGGAAGTTGTTGACAGCAATTTAATGGGGCGAGAAGACCAGAAGTTCAACGAAAAGGAACAATGTTTATTGTCTATTCTGCAACTTGGCCTAGATTGTTTATCAGATTCACCCCGGGAGAGGATCAACATGAGGGACATTGTGCGTCGACTGAAAATGATTAAAGCAACACTACCGAAAAATGTATAGGTTTGTAATATCCTTTTCGCAATTTGGATTTCTTTCTTTGAATTTCAATCGAATTCTTCAACCAGTGTTTATATATTCTACTGCAATGCAACTCCACAGATGTTTCCGAAGACGATTAATTTATGCATTATGATGTGGTAGAGCCTTTTTTTACCACAGCTGCACACTACACAGTGGCATTTGGTCATGGATATGGATTAACACAATCTTACTACTGACCGTAAAGATACAATAAAATTCAGCAACGAAAGAAATCAATTTGGCTTGTTAACATAAATTGATCCAACTCTAATCGATGATCAGTTCAGAATTAAAAAAAAAAAAAAAAGGAGAAAGATAATTTCTCATTCATCATGAAAAAGCTTGTTCGTCATCCTTTCACCAATCATCAATCATCGCTGCTGTCAGTGCTATCATTGCCTGCTATCTTTTTTCTGTATTTCCATGCTTCGGTGATTTTCCTGTATCTGTATTCCATTGTTCCAATTTGCCTTAAAACATCACCCTCTGTTCTGCAATCCAGTTTTCCAGTTTTATCTGGCACTATAAAGTTTGAACTCAATCCCGGCGAAAAAAAAGTTTTAAAATATTTATTCTTCAAGCAGAATAAATATCCATTAACATCTTTCATAAAAAACAATAGTCTTAATGATCCTTAAATGTAAGAAGTGGACTAATTATGATGCTATAAGACAACTAAGGGGAATAAAAACAATCTTCTCTGCCAAAATTTTAGAAAGACTACGAGAAAAACTGACTTTCGTGCACTCAAAGACTATTATTCTACGAATTTCTAATAATAATGAATAATTGAACTACCCCAACAAGAGTATAATTCACAATCTGACGCCATCAGACAACAAACTCCTGAGAAAATTTCCAGCTGTTATTGCAGTTAACACAGCGAACAAATGTAGTCATCGGCTCATCAACATTTCCAGTCTGCAGCTGAAGATAATTGGTTTATCTTTTCCCACATCTACCACGTTTAAATTGGTCGGTAATGGCTAGTGGAGGTCCATACAATGCGGTCGCGGTGTGTGCCGTAGACATCGGTTTCTTGATTACGGTTTCGGGCAATACGCATATTTAAAATATTTTTTATTCTAAAAATTATATATAATCATTCAAAATATAAAAAAAAATGCTAAATCAAAATAACCAAAAAAATTAGTAAAAAAAATATTTAAAATATATTATTTTTTTAAAGTATTTTGTTATTTGATTCGATTTTTATGTAAAATATGGATGGTTTTTGAGGACCTCATCACACGTTTTAAATGGATTCAATCTTAATTCCTCCATATACTACTATTAACTAAAAATTAAAAATCAATCAGCCAAAGATTAGGTATCTAACAAAGTAATTGTGTTGGTCACAAACAAAAATTCATAAGTAAAATAAAAATGCAAAATTTAAATAGAGAGACAGGATCCAGATACATTCCAGTTAGCAGCTAATCCAACGCAATACAACCCCAGACTCCCGAATCAAATATTGGCCAAGCCTACTTGTTAAGTCAGCAAAAGGAGATTTTTTGCCCGTGCTTCTAGAAGCTTCTAGCTTGGTCTTGTAAATTCTCCACGCTTTGCATCCATCATCCATGTATTCCAGAATTTATAGAAAAAAAGAAAAAAAAAAGTGTAAGACCCAGAAAATATTGATTTGGTACCAAAGAAAGCGGAGAACTCGCGGCGATGGTAGATAGGACGACTGGAGCGACGATCGACGTCAAGACTACAATCATCGTCCTCGTCATTATCAAACTTGCGGGCAACGCTTGTGTTGAAAAGACATGATGAAGCGGAGGAATGTAAAAGTATAAGCATATATGGTTCATGGGCCTGGGACACAAATGGGCTGAATGCATATGATGATTTTAGAAGAGGCCCAGACTAGTATTTAAAAATGACGTCTAGCAATCCAGCCATAAGCAAGAAGGAAGTCCAGCAAGTCCTTTACACAGGTTCATCAGATTCCTGATGGAAGGAGCACGTGGATGAAGCTGATTGTTTGCACATGGAGCAAGTGATAACCGAATTGCATGCTCCCCAAGAAAAGTAGATTAGGATCAAGTTAGTTAGATAGGATAATTCTTAATTTCTTTACACTTGTCATTTTTTGATTCCTTAGGCTCTTGTATATATACATTTTTGTACAACATTATTTGAATGAGTTGAATAAGAAATCAGATATTTCTTCTCCATTGTCATTGTTCTGCGATTTGAACATGGTATCAGAGCAAGCTTGATTCTGGCTTGTAAAAGTTTTTTTCTCTTTTCTCTCTTACGTATATAGTTCGTAAGAAATGGCCAGGCATAGTCATGAAGTTAGCTTAGATGAGCTGACTAATCAGTACAATGAAGATCCACTTCATCTTCAAAATTCAGATCATCCAGGGATGATTCTGGTAATTTCATCTCTAACGAGAAGAAACTATCTTAGCTGGAGTAAATCAATCAAAATTGCCTTGGTGCCAAATTAAAATTGGGCTTTATAAATGGAACTTGTGTGAGATCAGAAACTTCACCAAGGGCTGAACAATGGGAAAGGATTGATTGCATGATGCGATCATGGATACTGAATTCAATTTCAAAGGAGATTGTGGAGGCATTCATTTACACTACCATTGCAAGAGATTTGCAGAACGAATTACAGGAGAGGTATGGAGAGTGCAATGGGCCATTGCTTTATCAACTGCAAAGGGAAGTGAGCTACATAATACAGGGGACAGAAAAGGTAGAGAAATATTATACAAGATTGAAGAGACTATGGGATGAATTAACTTGTCTGATGCTTGTTCCTATTTGCACATGTGGAGCATCAAAAGAAGTATTTGATTTAGCCTCTTTTAATAAACTGATGCAGTTTTTAATGGGGTTAAACGACTCTTATGATCATGTTAGAAATCAAATATTAGTAATAGACCCCTTACCCACTGTAAACAAAGCATACTCTATGGTACAACGTGTGGAAAAACAGAGAGATGTGCATAATGTGTATCCTGATAAAATTGAAAATGTTGCAATGATGTTTAAAATCCTAGAACAAAAGGAGAAAATGGAGGGAGAGGTACTGGAAGAGGAAGAGGAGCAATAAACAGTAGAGGAGAAAGAAGAAGGACTGCAAATAGAGAGAGGGAATATCAACATTGTGAGTATTGTAATATGGATGGACATATACAAGAAAACTATTTTAAGCTGAATGGATATCCTGATTGGTACAAAAATCAGAAGGAGCAAAAAGGAAAAAGGGAACAACAGTAGACAAGTGGTTAATATAGCAAAAACACCACTGGAGATAACACATGAACATGAAGCTAGAACTCAGATAGCTGACATTTCTACAATTGTTCAGCAAGAGTTAATGAAGTTGTTCAAAGGAAAAATGCCAATGGAGCAGAAGAATCAAGTGAATTTTGCACATCTGGATGACTTTGCAGGTATGAAATCCTTCCATTTTGCTTTTACTGTACCTGATTATATGAAACCAGGAACCTGGATATTGGATACAGGTGCCAGTAGCCATATGTGTTCGAATATTAGCCTGATGAATAATGTAGAATCAGTTTCAGATTTTATGCCTGTTTACTTGCCAGATGGATCTGTTAAACCAGTGAACATATTGGGACTGTTAACCTTAACAATGGTCTAACATTGTCTGAGGTCTTACATGTACCTACATTTCATTATAACCTGATTTCAGTTTCCAGACTCACTAACTCAGCAAAGATTAAACTTATCTTTTACCCTAACTACTGTTTGTTGCAGGATCTACAAAGTGAGAAGACACTAGCAGTGGGTAGACTTGTAGGGAAATTATACTTGTTAGATGGTTCTAGTTTTCAAGATAGGAATATTGATTCCTGTAATCAGCTGGAGACAGACAGATTATACACTTGTATTGATTTCAATTCCATGAATGAGAAATCCTATGATTTTATTTGTGAATGGCATAAAAGATTAGGTCATACTTCTTTCAATGTTATGTAGCATTTACAGTTTCTAAAACCCCACATAATCAAAGTTAGTCCAGATTTCTTACTCGAGTGTGAAACATGTCACAAAGCAAAACAGCATAGAATGCAATTTTCAACCAGTAAGTCTCAAGCTACAGGCACTTTTCAGTTAGTCCATATAGATCTCTGGGGACCTTATAGACCAAATTCACTCACAAAGACACCTTATATGCTTACTATTGTAGATGACTTCAGTCGTAGTACCTAGATTTTCATGTTAGTTCACAAAACACAGGTATTGCCAACACTGAGAGATTTTATGAGCAAGGTGAAAAACCAATTTGAAAAAGGGGTTAAAGTGATAAGAACAGACAATGGATCTGAATTTACTAGTTCATATTGTCAGAATTTGTTTAAAGAGCAAGGAATTGTGCATCAAAGAACCTGTGTCTATACCGCACAACAGAATGGTGTAGTGGAAAGGAAGCACAAACATCCTTCACAGGTTGTCAAGTCATTCATGTTTCAAGCCAAATTACCTTCAAAATTTTGGCAATTTTAATAGAATACCAACTGCAGTCTTGAACTGGAAAACTCCTTATGAGTTGTTATTTGGTTATAAACCAAATTACCTTGATTTTAAAACATTTAGATGCCTCTGTTATATCACAAATACCTTACCTCACAGAGACAAATTTGACACTCGAGCCTACAAATGTGTTTAGCTTGGTTTCAGTTCAGGTCAAAAGGGGTATAAAGCGTGTGATCTTGAAACAAATAAGGTACATGTTAGCAAGGATATAGTTTTTTATGAGACAACTTTTTCATTCTATCAGACAAGAGAAAAGCCACCTCAACCACCATTACCTGTTACTTCAAATGACAATGTTCTTGAGCTGTTAATTGAAAGTCCTGAAGAGAGTGAAACACTTATAGAGCTAGAGCCTGGTGGCTTCTTACATCCTGAAACCCAAAGCACATTGAGTGACACCAGTGAGGATCAACCAGTGATTGAAAGAAGGAGTGCAAGAACAAAGACACAACTTGTCTAGATGTAGGATTATATAGTAAGTATAGTATCCAATACAGGTCTACAAGCTGCTAGTGTTAATTCAAAGAAAAGAACAAACCAATATGCACATAATACTTTTCCTTTTCAAAATTCTTCAAACTTAACAGGAACACATATGTCTTTTCTAGCAAAACTGACCAATATAAAGGAACCTAAGTCTTATAATCAGGCATGTAAAGAAGAAGGTTGGATTCATGCCATGCAAAAGGAGATTGAAGCACTAAAAAATACAACACGTGGGAGTTAACAAAGCTACCTGAAGGGAAGAATGCTATTGGTTCTAAATAGGTGTACAAAGTTAAATTGAAACCAGTTGGGACAATTGACAGGTTGAAGGCCAGACTAGTGGCTATAGGATATCATCAAACAGCTGGAATTGACTACCATGATAGTTTTCTCTCAGTAGCAAAATTGGTTACTGTGAGAATACTTCTTGCAATGACAGCTGCTAAAGGATGGTATTCACACCAAGGTTGACATCAACAATGCGTTCCTGCATGGGACATTGAAGGAAGAAATCTATATGTGGCCACCAGAAGGTTATGAGAAGGCTCTACCAGGACAAGGTATGTAAATTGAAGAAGAGTTTGTATGGATTGAAACAAGCTTCAAGGCAATGGAATGAAGAATTCAGTCATCAGACTTAAGGACTTTGGTTGTCAGACAATCTCAACATGATAATTGTCTATTTACCAAGCAAGGAGATAGAGGTTATACTGCATTGTTAATATATGTAGATGATATTATGATTGCAGGTGAATAACTTAGAAGAAATTGCAGCATTAAAGGCCTTTCTACGCACAAGCTGTTTACAATCAAAGACCTGGGAGAAGCCAGGTATTTTCTTGGGCTAGAGATAGCAAGAACTGTAAAGAGGGATCTATATTAATCAGCGCAAATATGCACTAGACATAATCAGGGATGCAGGGCTTACTAGGAGGTAAGCTAGCCAAGACACCAATGGTGAAGGGTGTTAAGTTGACAGAAGAAGCAAGTGAAAGAATGGATGAATCCAGGAGCCTTACAGGAAGATTAATTGGAAGACTACTCTACCTAAACTTTTACAAGACCTAGATATTGCTTATGGAGTGCAACAGCTCAGTCAGTTTGTACAAGCACCAACTAAACAACATTGGATGGCTGCTTTACATCTGGTGAGATACATTAAGGTAGCACCATCTTTGGGGCTATTTTATGAGGCTTCTAATACTCTCACTTTAGAAGGCATTCTCAGACTGCTGACTGGGCAGCATGTCTGGACACAAGAAGGTCACTTACTAGGATATTGTAGTCTTCCTTAGGACTGCTTTGATATCCTGGAAGACCAAGAAACAGACTAAAATATCAAAGTCCTCTACAGAAACTGAATACAGAAGTTTGGCAGCAATAGTTTGCAAGCTTCAATGGATTACTTACATTCTTGATGATTTTAGGATTAAGCCTACACTTCCTATTCTATTATGGTGTGATAACAAGGCAGCAATTCATATCACTAAGAATCTAGTCTTCTATGAAAGAACAAAACACTTGGAGATAGATTGTCACTTGGTTAGAAACAAATACAAAGAAGGTTTCATTCAGCCAATACATGTTAACTCTCAACATCAACTTGCAGATTTGTTCACCAAAGTGTTGAATTCACCTCAGTTCAATACTTTGTTGTGCAAGTTGGGCTTGGATGATTTTCACCAAGATCTAACTTGAGGAGAGGATGTAGAAGTATGAGCAGATATGGATCATAGGTCTGGGACACAAATAATGGGCTGAAGGTATATAACGAATAGAGAGGAGGCCCAGACCAGTTATTCAAGATGATGTCCAGCAGCAAGAAAAATCCAGCCAGCAGCAAGAAGGAAGTCCAGCAAGTCTTTTACACAAGGTTCATCAGATTCCTAATGGAAGGAGCACATGGGATGAAGCTGATTGTTTGCACATAGAGCAAGTGATAACCGAATTGCATGCTCCCCAAGAAAAGTAGATTAGGATCAAGTTAGTTAGATAGGATAATTCTTAATTTCTTTACACTTGTCATTTTTTGATTCCTTAGGCTCTTGTATATATACATTTTTGTACAACATTATTTTGAATGAGTTGAATGAGAAATCAGATATTTCTTCTCCATTGTCATTGTTATGCGATTTGAACAAGGAAGCAGCTGGACAGATGGGATTGAGAGAGCAACTGAGAAGGCTAGACGGCAGCAGTCTCTTAAGAGCAAGTGATGAAGCCATCTGAATATGATCTGAGATAGCACCTATTGCGAAAAGTTCTTATCGTAGGCTTCACGGCAGCCAAAAGGGGATGATTAATGTTGGGTAAGACAACGCCATCGTTGTAATGTGCCCCGGGTTGACCCGGACGTATCGACCGCGAATTGGCCGATTCTCGACGATTGCGAGACAACTCGATTCAACCGAATCCGTGTGAATTCTCTGCCAGTCTACTGTTTCGTGTAGAATCGGAACAGTTTTGAACCAGAAGCCTCTATTGTGATAATGACTCTAACTCGGCTAAGACTTCAGACCATGGTTATGGAGT
The DNA here is from genome assembly GCA_024721245.1 of Mitragyna speciosa. NCBI lineage: Eukaryota > Viridiplantae > Streptophyta > Magnoliopsida > Gentianales > Rubiaceae > Mitragyna > Mitragyna speciosa. Next base: position 26,856,641 of record CM045560.1, on the reverse strand, counting down.
TTCTCCGAAAATCACAGGAGGGTCAAGTATAATTTGCCCATCAAACTATAAATATAATGATTTTGGTGATCAGAATTGCTTACGGCCATGCTAGTGTTCAGTTTCTTCGACTTTAGAAAGGGCTGGATCATATCATAGACAAATCAAATTCGTATATATGACGAGACCCATTTAATAATTGAGTTAAGCCTTTCATCAAAAAAAAAAAAAATAATAATTGAGTCAAGCAATAACCTATCCAGGGACTAAACGAATAGGTTTGCCAATGTTTTGTAAATATGAATAAAAGTAAATAACTGTTATGTACAACTTGCATGTCAAAAAAAAAACAATATATATATATAATATAGAGACACACACATATACATACAGAAAAAAACATTAGGTGAGTCTCTATACACGCATGCTATGTTTTTTCCCTATGTTATATTATCAAGCTTGAAACCTTTTTTTTTTTTTTGAAACAATCAAGCTTGAAACTTTAATTTGAGATCCAGTATTATTGATTAAACATAACCTTTAACGTCAAATCATCAGCTTGTTAAAACTTTTGTAGATCTATACTACATTAAGAGAGGGCATTTTTATAGTAAATTAGATTTTTATTCCCATAGTGCCTTTAAAAAAATTATGACAATATTAAGGATGCATTCCTTTTAAAATTGTTAGGGTTGTTTTTGTAATATTAATATTGAATATCTACTTTAGGAATGTAGGTTTTATTGAAGTGTGTTTCCTTAATTTTTTAAGGAATAAATTTTTTAAAGGAGGAAATTTCAAGTTTTGGAAATTACTTTGTAAATTTTTTAGAAACTAAAGAATAATAAAAAGATTATATGTATTTAGAAAAATAACAAAAATAAATAAATTTTGTTTATTTGGAAATTCTTTGTAAATCTTTTAGGAATATAGTTTTTATTGAAGCATTTTTTCTTAATTTTTATGGAATAAATATGTGAATTCCTCCCACTTTTTTCACGACTTTCCAACAATTCGTCATTTCTACATTTTAAGAATTCTTCTGCATTTCTTGTACCCCATTTAATCTCATACTTGAATGCCAACTTACTCAAGCAAGAAGATGCACCTATGATTGCATTCAAGAAGAGAACATTATGGTCCTCGACTGCTATGAATTTCAATTCCATTTACTTAAGATTGTAAAATTTTGCTATATGACTAATAATGTGAAGGCACGTAAATTAATTTACCAAATACTAATGGTTTCGTTATTTAATTACATAGTTAATTATTGGTACAACTATTGAAGTTAGGAAGTGTAGTGATGTGGTGGTTAAATTGGACAAATCTAACGGTAAATTTCTCACACTTGAAGATCCTAGAACCTAATAGTGATAATGCCAGTAATTTACCAAAGTCTCGATGGTTCACATTGCCACCTAATTTCAATCGTCTAATCAATTATATGTGTGTTAATATTATGGTAAAGATTAATTTGGATAGGTGATATTAGTGATTAAATTAGTACATTTAGTTCACTATGTTATAGCGCTTGAAATCCTAATACTAAGAAACATTAGTGTAAATTGTGATCGTGTATGGTTGCGTGTGTAATAGGCAAAATGATTTGAATTAATGAATGAAATAATTATCCATTTTATGAAAAAAAAATGGTAAACTAAAAGGAAAAAAAAAACAGAAAGAATAGAGAAACATCAAAGTCGGCTAAGATTTTTCTTAAAGCAAGTAGGAGGTGGCCAAACCTTGGATCAAAGGAGAGAACGGGTGATTAGTCACCACCAAGATTTGGCCCACCCTAAATCTGGTCAAACGAAAAGGAAAAACAAATAAACAAAAGAGAGAAAATTGGGAGAATTGGTAGGGAAGCCGAGAGAGTGATTGAGCACAAGTTCAAGAACAAAACAAGAAAAGATAACCCAAGCCAAAGCAGGCAAAGTTAAAGGGAAAACTATATCTTGCAAGGAGTGAAGGTAACTCCATTTTACCCTTTATGTATTATGTAAGTTGCTGAGATTACAAGCCTTAAACATGCTGATTTGGGCCAAGAAATTCAACTGGAAAATGGATAAGTTAAAGCAAAATTGAATAGAAGTTGCATGAGCCCGTGTATGCTAGAGTTTTGAGCAGCTTGGTAAATTGGCTATGTTCTTGCTGTAGAAAACTTAGAATTGAATGATTCTTGTTGTTTTGAAAACTAGCTTCGCAGATCTTTCTATAGGTATAAATATCTATATTTGATTCAAAGTGTATGGACCTCAGGATGACCCAAACTTTGACTGAAAGTCAGCTCTGAACATAAATGGGTTTGGTAGTTCGTCATGTTGCGGTGGAAATTTAACCACGTTACAATTAGATTTAGGACATAGTTCCTTTTGAAAACTTGTTATACATTGAATCTAGTTTACAGGGGTGCAAATTTTACGATTTTTCATTGAGTGTAACTTGAGATATGTTGAATTGAATGAACCTGTGGTTGAAGGATTCGTGCTGCAGACATGCTAGACCAGTTTTAGTAAATTCATTATAACTTGGTGCAGAAAGCTTCAAATCGAGTGATTCTTGTTGTGTTAGAAAATAGAATCACAGGGCTTTCTAATGGTATGGGTCTCATATACTAGTTACTGTATGGATTAATGCCAGAAATTGTGCTAATTGGACTGAAAACCAGCCCTGCGTAAACAGTAGTGATGATGAGCTTAATTTGGGAGCTGATTTCGAACTTGTTCTAGTTAGAATTTGAGTTGATGATCTTCACGAAAGTTGTAGTCCCTAAAAACATACTTTCAAACCATGTAACCCCAATTCCCTGATTCTTGGTGGATTGACCCCAGCAATGGCATGAATTTGGTTGAAAACCAACCCTGCGCAGATAGGGTTGGTGAAGCACTAGGTTCGTGGACTGATTTTGGAATGGTTTTTGTTAGAATTTGACATGGTACTCTTCATAAAAGTTTTAGTCCTTAAAATATAGTTTCTATCCATATAATCACTTTTCTCATATGACATATCAATTGGAAGTTATGTCCTGTTGAATACCCTGTATTTGGTAAACCTGAAAACATGAGTTAACAAAGAAAAAATGGATTTGAGATGGCAATTTGATCGGGTTGCAATTGGAACCCAAATTCGGTGTCTGAATGGGAAATGTTCCAAATTAAGTCTAGTTTATAGTGATATTGAGCTTGTGAAATTTGGTTGAGTGAAAACGGAATTAGGCTCTTCCCTGGTAAATATTAAGTTTTAATAATTTGTACCCTTGCTTTAATGTAACAATGAAGCAACTTATTTCTTAATTATAGGTTCTTTGAAACCTCAAAGAATGGACATGTGAAGGACTTGGGGAAACCTTAAAAGTTACCGGTGAGTGTCCTAACATCATTTTTACTTACGAACTACTCTTGTATTAAATTATGTGAATTGTTACTGGTATTTGAAATCAAATGATATTTTAAAAATTCCAACACTTATCGTGAGTGTCCTAAAACTCACTATTATTTATTAACCTTGGTTTTACTGAAAATTACGTGATTTTCGTGCAACTTCAATGAACATTTTTTTATGCTAAAGTTTGACACCTCGGCAAACTTTATATTATGTTATCCATATGAAAAATATGATCGCTGAGGTGAGCCTTTTGTACATGTATTGACTAAGGTCAATGTTATCACTTGTTATTTCATGACTTGACATTATACTTGATATAAGTCTGGTGATGTACTTTATCACACCGGCAAGTACTTGTACTTGTTAAATCAAAGTGTGTCCTGTGCATGTTATACTTGTGCATGATTTGGGGCCCGGCCTTGGTAGTTAATCTTGGCTGAGCTGGCAGCAGGCTTGGTCACCAAGTTTTGGCTATCTTGGTCTCTCGGCACTTTCCGGCCAGCAAGGAGGTTTTGCGGTCAAGGGGGTGTACGAGAAAAGTACTTGGGTAGAACTCGAGCTACCAAAATGGTGAGAGCCGGAGGCGACATGTTTGGTGTAGTGCCGGAGGCAAACGTACTTGATTCGCCCTTGACATGTTCTTGGGCAAGTACTTGTGTATCCTTTTCTGTTTTACGTGCTACTTGATTTAATTCTATTTTTATGTACCGTCAATTCGCTTGAATTTTGATTCAAACAAATATGTTTTGAGAGATATTTTGAACGTGATTTTAAAATGGACCTCACTGGCTATAAGCTCACCCTTCGTTAAATTTGTTTTCCTTACAGGTGCTAACCCACGAGAAATAGGGCAAGAAGTGAAAAGAGAGGGTTTTCCTTTGTTTAGGATTAGCCGTCAAATAAATGTAATTTGAGATTCAAGTATCTCAATTGTTGTAATTACTTTTGAAGATATATGTAACTTTTAGCGTTTGATTATATTTCTAGTGTATGACTGTTGGTACTTGAGTCCTGGCGCGAGCCAGGCAGGCGTCTCGATCAGGGTTCTAGAGTAGGACCTGGTTGGGGGCGTCACAAATAACCTGACAAAGTTGTTTAATCCATCACATGAATAAATCGAAAACAATAAATTAGGGAGAGAATAGTAAGAGAAGTTGGGGTAGAGATTACATGAAAAAAAGTCCCGAATTCCCGCAAGCTTTGTGAATCTTCCAGAGTTTTTTCATAAGAATCTTAGCTTAGATAAAAAAAGTCAATTGTTGGCACTTTCATAGGTTGAATTGGGTCATGATTAGTGATTCAACCCGTAATATTGGCCTACCAAAAGTATGAATGAAACATGAAGACAGAGAAAAGAAAGACATTTCTTTGTATAATATATACTTTACGGGAAAATTTTCCTATAAGGGCGATGGAAGTTTTGTAATAAATTAAGAGGCTAATATTTTTGCATAATTTTTATAAAGGGTATTACTAACAAATAGTGAATCTAAGATTTTCTTCGATTAATATTAAAATAGAATATCCGTTTATTCATCTTTCCAAGTTAGAGAAATAGATTTTTATAAAATTATGCTTTAGTCAATTCAAAAAATTGATTTCAGTTTAGATTTTGACAGGAATTAATCATTAAAAAAAAGGTTGATCTTTATAAAACAACCACCTTCATAATTTTGTACCCAGGCTTTTGCACTACAATTAAGAATAAATTGATTTTATAACATTGAAAAGACGAATAAAAATGAAAATATATTTTTATTTTTATTAAAACTCTAAATATTTATAAATTTTTTGAGCAATTGATTTCATTTTAATTTTGGCTGCAATTGGCCAATAAAAAAAGGTCCATTTTCAAAAAATCATCTCGTTCATAATTTTTGCTAGATACTTTGCTTTGAGATGATGAATAAAAATATCAATCCTATATTTTTTCTTTTTGATTAAAAACTCAAATATTTATAAATTTTCAGAAAATTATTTATTTTAATTTAAGTTAGAATTAACTAGTAAAAAAGATCACTTTCAGAAAACCATTACCTTTATAATTTTGTACTTAAACACTTTGAATAAAAAATTTAGAAAATTCTGATTTTACTACTTTGATATGTACAAGTTATAATGCTGATTTTTTCATTAAAAATGCTAATATTTAGGTAAATAACTCAATTATATTATTTAAAAATAATGTTATATTTTTATACATGAAATCGTATGCTTTTAGTAATAACTGCCCTTTATAGGAATTATGTAAAAGTTTTCGCCCTCTTTATTAACTATCAAACTTCCACCTACCCTTATAAAAAATTTTATCTACTTTTTTATATACTTATCACATATGAGCACTCAAATGCACTACATCTACCAGGGGTTGATTAAACTCATTACTGCTCTTGGTTAGGCTTATTCAACTGTGTACATACATAATTGTTTTAAAATTTATTGTATGCCACGTAATGTACCAACCTAACTAATTGAATAATATCAATTGACTGGAACACTTACTTTGCATACCATAATTAACTATATTTAGTACCTTAGTGACAACTAAGGATGGTGTTGGTATGCAAAGGATTCTTATTTTGTAAAGAATTCTATATAGAAAATTATTTGTATTAGTTGTATTCAAAAAATTAATTTGGAAATTAAATTAAGGAATTAATTTTAATAAAAATGGAATGTCAACAGAGGATTGGAGCCAATGGCGCTAGGTATTATTGTATAAATTCTTGAAAGTATTAAACAAAACCATGATTGGAACATATTGCCTAAGAGATTATTTGAAAAATAGTGATCTTTCATTTAGGTTAAAGAAGTTAAAGGGGTATAACTTTGACCAATAATAATTACGATTTTATTTTAATACTGATGGATTAAAAATGAATTCCTAGCCTTTAAGAAATGTTCATGATTTGCAAGTTAAGTTTTTATGGTTCTCTACTCCTCTGTTTTTAATAACAAATTTGTTTTATGATTAAAAAAAAATTCAAGAATCATATAACAATGCTAATACGTGTTTTGATTACTGTTTTTAAACTATTTACGATTTCGAATTCCATACTAAAAAAACCTCATAAATAACTTTCTAAACATTATTTAGTTTAAGAATAATGGTTATGTATGCCTAAGCTTAAACATTTCCTTTTCCATGAGCAAAAATTGAAGGAATTTTAAAAGTCAATTTTATGAAAATTTCATTCTATAGTCCTAGAGTAATCTTAAAATATATAGTCATTTTAATTTTTTCATGTAAAATGATGTTAGTCAAATAGGTTGTAATAAAAGTTGAAGGAAATTTTAAAAGCCCAAATTTATGAAAATTTCAATGTATAGTCCTAAAGTAGTCTTAAAATACATAGTCATTTTATTTCTTTGTGTAAAATGATGTTAATCAAAAAAGCTGCTATTCAAAAGTTGAATAAAATTTTAAAGGCCAAATTTATGAAAATTTCATCGTGTTGTCTTAAAATACTCTCAAAATACATAGTTGTTCTAATTTCTCCATGTAGAATGATGTTAGTCAAATAAATTGTATTAATTTGTGTCAAAAATTGAAGTGTTCCCACAATTCATAATGTCTTCAATTCCATCGTTATCTAATGCTGATTTACTTAAGATGATAATAGTTAGAAGTTTGAAGTTATCTTGACACGTATTGTACTAATTTTTATATAAGGATATGGAAAAGATAAGCCAAATATTTTTATTCTTCTTACAATTCTCAATGGAAATTGAAGAGATTTTTCATTGTTAAATACCATGTTATAGTGTAAGAGTAGGATATTATAAATAAATTGTTAAATACCATGTTATAGTGTAAGAGTAGGAAATTATAAATAAATTGTACATAGCTTTGATTCCAAGGTATGTTTCTTTTCATTAACTATTAGGCCTTCTCTTTTGTGCATATTGTTATCAAAATGGGTATATTAATTTCAACTAAGAATTGCCTGCCTATTAGGATTCTCAAAGTTATGTTGATGCAATTCTATCATTTCAATCTCAAATTAAGTGATTAAGGAATTGCTTTTGTGAAGTAGGCAAACTAGCTCATAAGTAGGCCAATACAATTAGTCCAAGTTAACAAGATAGAAACCATTTTGAAGTTCTAAAATTTAGATTATCTTAATTTAGCTATGATAATGTTTGCTGTGTATGTGATCAATAAATTTAAATTCTAAAAAAAATAGTCTTGTAATTCTAAATTCACATATTCATATATTATATAATGCAATCAATTTTAAGGCAGCAACACTTATATATAGGTAAATTGACAAATTAGAACAACTAAATTTATTTTTTCACATTAATTTGTACCATGGTTCAGCTATCAAGGACACATGAATCTATAGTTTTGATCAGATATATAATATTTACATTATTTGTGCAGTTATTAAATTAATATTTGATTTATCTTTCTAGTATGTTTTTCTATTATTCTACAATTTAATGGATTTAAATTATCTTGACCTGTACAAAACTAAATATCCTTGTGATATCACAAAATATTAGCATGTAGTATACAATCTTATAACACAATCCAAGCTATTTTGATTACTTTCAGTTTGTGTATTGTTCATTCATTAACTTAATTATACAAATTACAATTATATCTATTGTGAAATTTGCATTGTTCAAAGGATTATATTTTTCACTTTAAACTTCTATATTTATGTACTTATTTGAATAAGGTTGAAAATGAAGTTTTGTATTTTGCGACAAAAATGAAAGTTAAATTATTGAGGCTAATTGTAGGATCTATCACCCTTTGTGAATCCATCACTCAAATTAACTTAATAGATTGAGTATTCCATGGTTGTAGTAGTTAAGTATTGGATAAAAAGAAGCGTGTATATTTCAACTTGTATTTTCGGTTTAAATTGTTTCAAGACTTTTCTATCAACTCAAAGCAAGAACCATCAATGCTTAAATGACAAATAAAAGTCGAGGACACAGAGTATGGATATTTTTTTTCACTTTTGTTTATATAAAATTTTTATTCCTTATTGATTTTTTGTACATGTAAACCTTTTGATTAGATATTCTAGTTGTCAAAACTTATAGTAAACTTTTATCTTGTGAATATGTTTACTTCTTATTTTAAAATAGGATAACAGGGAGTTTTTTTTTTTTTTTTTGATAGAAAAGCGTTTCAAGAGGTTAAAAGAAAGGTTGTTAAGTTTGAATTTTTTAGTAGTACTCATCATCATTTTCCTTTGTTTACTTTTCATTGGTTTTCTAAAATTTTCTATTAAGATATAAAAAAATACTTTAAAAATGTCTTATATATTTTGTTGAACAAGAAGTGGAGTACTCCAAATAGTTTTCTTTTTAATATAAAGTAGACTGCATTCTTTTTTATTAATTATGATTGAGTAATAAAATGATTTAAATAGTTAGCAAATTTTTCCTTTTCAATCAATCTAAAACAATATGTTGCTGGATTGAGTATCACAAAAGAAAATGCTTACAACATTCAATTGACGTACTTCTACACTAGTGTATCAAAAAACAACTCTAAGCGTGTGCACATCTATAAAAAATTTTAAAAATTAAACAGTAACATATGTAGAAACTAAAACGGGGTAGAATCTATGGACAGATTTGAGTAAATAGTTAATTACTTAGTAGCATGGACAATATTGAAAGACACAAATAGTTTAATAGCAAATATCTGCTTTACCCTTCTTAAAGCTGTAATAGTAATAGTATCAATGGCCGTGTGTTTTTCTCTTTTTCCTCCGCTTTTTAATTAAGTAGAGTGAAATAATGGTGCACTTGATGACAGTTTTTCGTTAGAACATAGAATGCTAACTATAATAGTATTGATTCTTATATCTATATTTTCTACTAGCGAAACTAAAATTATGTTTGTACTAATTTGATCTACCCATACACAAACTTCGAATAGAATGTGTATTAAATTATAGAGTAATTATAGAAAATGCTAAATTTGTTTGTGCACTTAATAAGCAATTTATGAAGAAAAATCATGTTAATTAACTCATATTATTTCTCTTTGTTGTATAGAATTTATTGCGACCTTGTACTTTTATTTTTAATTATATCTTGCAATAATTCAATGAAGAGTTAAAAATTTAACATGAATTTTGACTCAAATTCAAATGCCAGATTATATTCATAAAATTTATTTTGAAATAGAGCTACGATCTGCAAATTCTAAAAAATGGCCTTAAGAGCTTGTCATGTTTTGATGATTTATCTCAATAATTAGTTAAGAAAAACTGACTACAATAGAGAAAGGTTGTGAATAAGTTAATGTTATCTTCTAAACTTGGTTTTTTTAACAGTTACAAATAATTAATAAGTCAATAAAATAATTTATCTTGTACATTTCCTAAACCTCTTCGTTTTTAACTTTTTTGGGGTCCACATATACCGAAGGACTTTTTTAAAAACTTTGAATACGTTACTTTGACGTTATAAAATAACAAATTGAAACTACCATTTTGAATTGGTAATTCCATACGTGAATATATTAGATTTAATCTTTAACTAGAGCATCATTTACTTGTGTGCACGTCTATTTCAGATAATTAGTAACGTGTTTAAGGCTTTGTTAATATGTTAACCGGAAAGTACATTGAGTAAAATCATGGATAGAGCATAACATGCAGTTACCTCCGCAGAATTGCTTATCAACTTTGTTGTTATGTCAATAGTTAATTTGAAATTGGCCCCATTGAGGCGAGGGAAAAGAAATCAATATCTGACAGGATGGCATCAGGAATTTGGATTTGGAATGTGTGTTGCTGTATTTATGTGTGTGTGTCTATATATATATATATATATATATATATATATATATATATATATATATATAGATAGAGAGAGAGAGAGAGAGTAAAAGCAAAATTTTAAAACTACTGTATATCATCAAAATATATAATTAAATTACACAATTAAACTTTAAAATATGCATGCGCGCATACACACACATAATCTACAATCATAAAATAAAACTCTAAAACTCTAAAATATATAATCAAATCATGTATTCAAACTCTAAAACATTAGTCTAATTGATATTTGATGTACAGTGATAAAACTATCATATATACTCGAAATATCTAGTTAAATTACATGCTCAAACTCCACATACACACACATAATGATTTTCAATTCTTTTTCGGGTGTAGGTACCATTTTAATTATATCTAATGTATGATCATGAAATGAACAAAATCTACTTACTTGTGAATATGTCCATTAATTGTTTATAAATAAATTTTAATAACTCTCAAGTCCAACTCCGTCAATAAGTGGCCTATGCGAGTGCTTTTGGGGTAGGCAAGTTGAGAACATATTATAAGTATTTATATAGGTATTTAAATCAATACATGACATGTACAAAGTAAGGTGAGGAATAGGAAAATCTTAAGAAAACTTTGGTGGAAAGGAGGGAGGAAGGAAATAAGAAGATATTAGATTAAAAATCATTACTAAAATCCGGGGAGCTAAATAAAATTTTTCAATTTTTAGGGGCTGCCCTGTCCACCCTTCCCATGGCCCGCCCACAACCCCCCCCCCCGGGCCCCGGGGGGCAGGGCGCGCCTGTAGCTGCATCCTTGTATCTGACATGACAGATCTGAATACCCCATGCTGCCGCACAAAATATAGCTTTCATACTAATAAAACAAAAATACTTATTTCTTATTTATTCTTTAAATAATTCTTTGTTCTAGTTTTAACTACTACTACTAATAATAATAATAATAATAATTTATCTCTCATATTTCACTTTTTACATATTTAGTCCTTTAGACTTTGTCCCATTTTACTTTTTCCATCATATTTGTCCCTCTTGTTTTCCGATAATGCTATTGAGAATATTTAAAAAATAATCAAATAAAAATAAGGAAAATTAAGGACCAAATATGTCAAAGTTAATAGACGACTATAGGACGAACTAAATTGGGGCAAGTACAAATCATAAAGGATTTATAAACTAATAAGGGACTGAAGTGAAACAAACTGAAACTTAATGGGCCACACTGCAATTCTCCTCAACAGATTTCTTATATATGCTTCCTTTGTCGAATCTAGAAAGAAACTTCTCCAGTTATCCATACATTTCTTACGTTTTCAATTTTAAGACAATCTTACAAGATGGACAGATATACAAAACACATATTAATCATTAACCCTTGTTTGCTAACGTGGCAAACACTTTCTCCTGAAACCACAAATTAAGATCAAAATTTTCCCAATAATTGAATATTCTTCTCCTCACATTTTCTTCTCTTTCTTTCTCCTCCCTCCATCAACGTATGCCTCTCTCTCTCAAACGCTACACAAATATGAGAGGTTTTGGTAGAGTTGGTAGCCATATGCTCCTTGAATACGGTCAGAAGGTTCTGCTCAAAGATGACCATGACTACAAAATCTTCTTTGGCTGCTTTCATGGCTGCCACGATGATTGTGTAGACACAAACATTAATGATGAAGAAGATCGCAGTTCCAATGGTTGTGATGATCATCACAATATCGATGGTCATGCAGTGGATAGTGATGATTGTGACAATGATGATGAACCCTTTAATCTTAATGAGAGAACCATATATTGGGAATCACAAGAAGCTATGCTCCAGGTATGTATAACTTTTTCATGGATTTGCTACATTAAACTCCTTGAGTTTTAAGTTTTGGAAAGAACCAATGAAACGGAAAGTGATGAAGATAATAAATTGTGGCTTTCCCTCTTAATTAATTTTGGTTTTTCATTGGCGAATTCCACATGCTTATTTTTTAATTAATTAGCCATTTCCAGGCATTAATGTTCACTTATTTATACATAATTCATGCATGTAGTAATGTATTTGCTGAGCAAACAAATATGGAAGAAGGTATGCATAATTGTTTGTTTGCTTTTTTATGAATTGTTTAACGTAGTAAATGAAGAAATCAAGAAATTTACTTAATGTTTAATGTGTTATATCTCTCCGTTTGAGTATGAATGTTGGAACATATATTTACTTCCCTTATGAAAACTAGTATTTAAAAGCATGCACTGAATCATTGATGGGAGAAATTTGATATATAATTAATATACAAATGCGTGATGGAATCAATTTAGTTGCTTTGCAACTGCTTTTTCATATTATTACATAGTATATACCCCCTTTTACTTTGGAATTAATGTACCCCCATTTTTGACATCCACTTCCAAAACCAAGAAATACACATTTCCTCGAGTCCTAGTACAAGGGAAGGAATCATTATTATCAGTGAAAGTTGTTTATCCATTCCCTGCTTTGTTTATAACACCAGAGAGTTAGAACACTCTCTTCACCGACTAATATACAAGTTTTTTTGTCATATTCTTTTTCTGATAATATGATTTCAAAAGTAGAGTCTTTCATAGTTTGTTACATATGAAAGTAAGTTAATGCAGAATTGTTTTCCCTTTTCGTTCCACCAGTTGGTCTGACACTCTTTAAGAATAGGGAACATATTATTTAACAGTACAATTTCTAACATGTTAACTATGAACTAGAATCTAACCACTGGGACCTCCCAGTGGCCCCAGGAACAAAGACTTGTTGGAGAAGAAAATCTTATAATCCACTCATCTGAATAAAGATTTTAATTTTCATTGTGGTTTGTCTTTTATTAGTCAATAATAGCATAATCAGATGTCCACTACTTTTTGTCTTTTGATTATTAGGAGCTTTAATGGATTCTCTATCTTGATTTTTTTCCTTTTTTTTTTTTTTTTGGGAGCATGGGTAATACATACAAAGTTAGGGAAAGAACCTGGACATGAGCAAGCCAAATGTGTGGTCAGTTGAGACCTCCACAACTGAAATATCTAGAGTGGTCATTTTCAAAATTAGGCAATTCATGACCAAATATGTGGTGTGGATACATTTTCAAGCCACTGTACCAAACGATTTGTTTCTTACCTTTGCGAATATACCCATTTTCAAATGCAATCTCTTAATACCTTTGCGAATATACCCATTTTCAAATAGATCTCTTATTATGCACCTACCTATTTTACTAAGAATATTCATTTTCCTCAAATCTAAAAGGCCAGAAATCCATCATCATGATTATATCCATAAATGTTCTATCATCTATGGTATAGAGTACTTTTAATTTACACGAGAAGGTACTGAAAATCATGCATCATCAGGTTGTTGCTGTAGTATTCAACCATTAATTAGCCAAAATAATAATAATAATAATAAGTGTATGCACGTGCGTTACTATGTATGTTTTCTACACACACGCACGCACAAAAATTCAGTGAACAAAAGTTAGTAGTGGTCATGTTGTTTCGACAACTATAGGAAATTAATTTTCTTAAAGTAATAGATAAGCATGTGAATATATTTATGTAAACTCGATCAATAATTTATTTGTAGTCTATGCAATCAATATAAAAGCTCCTTTTTTTAAACTCACCATAAATCACATAATCATAAGCCTCTTGAATTTGCCGCATGATCTAAAGTGAACCTGTAGACAGGGTCCACCTCATAAGCAAAAGTTAATTTGACAAAAACAAAATTCTATTCTAGCAATGAAAATGAGCCTAAGAAGTATTTTAAAAAGAAAAAAAAAACTTATAAAAGAATTTGTCAAGTGCAATAATAAGTATAGAAATTGTTCTGATTGTTTTCCTTAAGGCTGGTAATTATAGAATGAGAACATATCATAATACAAAGTTGAACTCTAAAACTTGATTTCTCTTTATATTGCTGAAGAACGTTCAAAATTTACAGGAGATTTTGAAGCAGTATAGCTTAAGTGGTTCCAAGTTGAGAGAAGAAATTAGCAGGGTCTTAGATTTAGCTAGAGAGACCAAATTTTGTGAATGCCTTGGTCAAAATTTAGATAGTTGCTCAAACTGTTTGAGGAGAAAAGTTGTGAATCTGCTCTGCAAGAAGGGATTCAATGCAAGTCTATGTACCTCCATCTGGAAGAAAACACCTACAATGCCAGGAGGTAACATTTATTTCCTCCCCCTTTTTTTTTTTCTTTTTTGATGCTTGATATATATATATATATATATATATATATATATATATATATATATATATATATACATCTCCAGAGTTTTCAAATCCAACCAACACCGAAAGATATTGTTGAGACAAAGATTATCCAAATGTATAAAATGGAGATTAAGTGTTTCCACATCAATTTCTCCTTTGATGAAGTCAAAAACCATTTTAAAAAAAATCAAAGAATTGCTGAAAAAGAAGAAAAAGTTTTCATAATCTTAATTAAGTACGATGCATCTTCTGTTATGCGGATTCTATAATGTTATAGAGAACGTCAATAACAAGAACTCCAAGTTCATGAAAACTACAATTTTTGACATATTATTTTGTTACGTATTTTTAAAATCTCAAATTAAGTGGTTTTGAAAATAACTGTTTATTATCTTAAAAAGTAACAAAACGTTGTTGTTTGAAATTGTTATTGTTATTAACTATGCCCCTACTTTTTCTAAAGTATTTTTAATAAAATCTTGTACATTTTAAGAGTTATTAAATAGAAAACCGTGACCAAAACTAAATTTTGATAATTTAATTCTTTAAATGGTGCTTGTTACAGACATTTTAGATTTCTTCACAAGTTTATATTTTAGAAACTAAATTCCAAACTTGTCAATGTTCCAGTAAAAATACTTTTTCCGCATTGTGACAGGAAATTGGCAACTATACAATTCCTTTTCTGTTTGGTAGCTTTTGTTTCAATATAAAGTGCCAAAAAAAAAAAAAAAAACACTTAAACTTACCACTTAACGCTTCATATGCACAAGTCAAGCCTGTCATATGAGTTGTGGCCTTGCGATAGAGTCACGTCCATCTTATTTTCTCTTCAACTATTTTCTTCAATGAAAAAACAAATGTCTTCCTCAAGATACAAAAGCTGCCAGCTCTTAGCTCTGTGGATTCTTCTTTCTCACAGGGAGACATGAATACATTGATGTGGTTGTAAGCACACAAGGGAAGAGGAGAAAAATCAGATTCGTAGTAGAAATTGACTTCCGAGATGAGTTTATGATGCCCAAAGCTTGTGATAAGTATAACAAATTGATAAATCAACTCCCAGAAACCTATATAGGCAAGCCTGAGCACCTAAACGCTATTGTTCGTGTAACATGTGATGCAGCCAAAAGGTCTACAGCAGAGAGGAAAATTCATTTGGGTCCTTGGAGAAAGAGAAGTTTTATGCAGATGAAATGGTCAGCTTCATGTGAAAGTAGGCACATTCATCTATCTTCTTCCTCTTCTAACAAGTAGAGTTGAGTTGAAGCAGATGGAATTAGTCCCAATTTATCATCGCCTGCTACTACTATTACTACAGCTAGTAGTTACTACTGTTAGAGTAGCCTAAATACTTGCCAAAGTTTTGCAGATCCTAGATTAAGTTTTGTACTTTAGCAGATCTTAGCTCGAGTTTTGCATGATGCGTGCAAGCTGAACTCGATGTTTTTTGTCGAAAGGTGCAATTTTCCCGTCATCATTTTTGTGAGAGAGTTATTGAGGTCTGCTGCTCATAGGTGAGTCCAGAACAACAATAATGACTATCCAATTTTATCAATCTACTTTTTCCTACATGGTTTGCATCGTCAAATCTAAGATGTTATCTACTTTCATTCTTTTTTTTGGTTGTATTTCACTAAAGTCTACGAAGAACACACAGAAAAAATATTAATTATGTTCAACGGATGAAAAACCAGTCTCATATTCCTCGAAAACTCAAATGTTGTATTCAAAGAAAAAAGAATAAAGAAAGAAAAGAAAATCTTAAAAGATTATTTCAGAAATAAGATTGGAAAGAAAACGTGTTTCTTGCAAAAACAAAGAAAATTAAAAATTTATAATCTGTATTGATCTACATTAGTGTGTTGTTAAATATTTGAATTGTGATGTGGACGTGATGGTTTTACACAAGTGTTAAATTTCTTTTTAGTTGGTTTTCAATTAGTAAGATGCTAGTATTTTGCGATGCATTAAGAATTAAAGAGTAGAATCAGGTCTCCAAACAATTCCAAATAGTTTGGCAAGTACCCTAATGGTTGGTACCCTATGAACATATACCTACAATGGTAATCAATTATCCTGCTGACCAGGCGCCCGGTCCTCATGAACAATCCTATTAAATAGGATGGATACAGTGAAATAAATCTTATGTGGAGGTATCTAACCAAAGACATTTACCAAATGTTTATTTCATAAAAATCATTATGTTTATATTACTTAAGTGCACTAATCCTGAAGGAAAAATCCAGTGTCCAGCGGGAAATATCAGTACCTAGAGATTTGTGGATTGTACATGGTTTGTCAAAGAACAATATTAGCCCACGACGAGGTTCAGGGTAAATTGATGCCTTATTCTCGAATTTTCTCATACTCTCCAATGTTTCTAAAAATAGCCAGTGGCTACCCATCTTACAATTTCATGAGGCACCAAATTTTGCAAGCAGAGAATAGAACTTCTACCGACCTAACCCAACCCCATGAAGCAGCAATAATGATCAGGTTTCTAACAGAAGAAATCAAATGATACAACATAATGGAACAAAAGAATAAGAGAAAATCTATTCAATTCTGAAAACAAAGCTAAACAATGGACACAAAGACTATCAGGCAGAGTAGTTCAGGAATTATTCTCTTCAAGCAAAAGATCGTTGCCGAAGTTAAGAGCCTAAAATCCTTGGAATGAGAATGAAAGAATTTTGAATAGCCCATCGGGGTTGTCTGCATGTACCTGTAACAAATGATGTCACTGTTATAGGATGTTAAGATGATGCATTGTTCCCAATGTACACTTAACCTTTCCCCAGCATACTGAAATTTAATCAATTCAATACATGTATGAAAAAGCAAATTTCTGAACATCCTAGAGTTTTAAACGTGTTTAAATACCAATATGTAACCAGCGTGGAACTTGTGTCGCTTCCTAGATGTCAACTGATACTTTGTCAAAGATTGCAAATATCACCAATGTACACAGCAACAACGTCGACTAGAGTTGATCAAACCATTATACAGTAGAATACTCGATGGTGACATGATAAATGGCACTTACGTCTTACCATCTATTTTTACAACGAAGACATATGAAATAGGCTATTTCATACTTGCATTTTGTGTCTCCAGTGATCAAAATTTTAATTTGGTTTAGCATGACTATATACTAAATTAATACAACATTTATGTCTGTGCTCCAGGCTGTAATAGGGCATACCATCAAAATTAGAAAGAAATTTAATTGCATTAGGCTACTCATTTGAGAAGATGGACGGGGGATGTTGGGGGGATGTTGAGCGGGATGTCCAAAGTAAGCCAAATGCACATCACCACGAAAGAAATGCATGACATAGAGGAGCACTAAAAGGGTGCATCAACTCCGAACTGGTGATATGGCAACAAAATACTCATTTCAGCATGCAAATGAAATCTTTCCGTGAAGATGTAACTTACCCAGTGACCAGCATCTTCAAGGACATGCATTTCAACTCCACCTCCCTCCTCGACTGCTTGCTCCTCAGCAGCATGAATTCTCTGAAGATCTTCAAGTGCCCATCTATGCAAACTTCTTTCTGCTTTCAAAAAGTTAACATGTACACCTCGAGGGACGTCTTCCACTATTTTCCTGCACATTTTGGAGGAATATAAGAGGTTTTGCAAGACATAAGATTCAACCAACACCAGATTCAGATTTAAATAATGTTTCTTACACCCCTCGGTGCTAATACGTATAATATATCATCATTTATTTGAACTGCACATGTATTCTCCCAAAGGTTAAAAGGTTACATACTCTACCTTGTTTGCTCAAGGTAGCAAAGATATTTTATGTAAATCCAGGCAACAAGACAATGCTAGATCTATGTCTGGAAATGCAAGCATAATCAGGCCCACAAGATTATAAGATGTTTCATGTGAATCTAGAAATCAAAAGGATAACATACCACATGTTTGTTTCTTCATATGACTCATACATTTCCGAAATGCCCTTGAGATCAAATACCCAAGAGAAGTTTGATGATGGTGAACCGGGTGGACCTTTCTGTCTCAAATTGGTTACTACCCACTAGGAATAGATCAATTCAGAGTCAGGAGTGGGGGAAGAAAGAAGAAAAACAAGAAAAGAAACAAGTTCCACCTAAACTGTAGACGTAAGGTTTTTGTTTCAATAAAAAGAATTTGCTGAAGGCCAAAACCACCTTTTAGGAACATTTTACGACATTATCTCATTGTTTAGAACAACAATAGAAACTTTAAATGGTCCGCATCTAAGTAGAATTCACTCATAAGATGGAAAAAGTCATGCAAGTTATACCTGTGCCACATCCTTTGAGAAACCTTCCTGAACTAGAGCATCCACAACATCCTTTTTTGATGAGACCTGGTTTGGAGAACAATAGTAAACAAAAACTGCAAATATCACTAAGAATAAAAGTCACGAACATGGAAACGGCGTAAAAGATAAGGTGGAAACAAGTAATAAATGTTCCTCACGTGCTACTTAAAAATATTTTTTATCCTTTCTCAAGAAGTTCAATATAAAAGCATGTGGTGACATCTAACTTATATCATTACTTGATTTCTAAATTATATCTTCTCTATAAAAATGGGATCATTTTCATTAAACTTCCCCCAATCCCAATGCATTTGGACTTGTTAGTGAAAAGATTTTTGTGATCAATAGTGGCAATTGATGACTTAAGCTGATTTTAGCCATCGGTGGAGGAGTAAATACACAAGTTTCTGGCTATGCTGGCTAGTCTGCAGGACTGAGTGGCCAATGTCCAAGAAATGATTAAGAGTATGACGGTTGTTGAAATTGATGAACATACTGGTGGTTGGCTTGACATGGTAAAGCCATAACTAATGTGCTACAAAGTTGAAATAAAAACACATACGTCCACATGATAGGAGAAACAAGAGAGTGAGATAGAGATTTTAAAGATTTGAGGCAGTTAGAAACAATAGACTTAAGGTTTGTATGCTTGATGGTGCAGGACATGATGCGCATAGGGTTAACCATGATGCTTCCAAGCCACAATCATAGCACAGAAACGAATTACTTCCCGACCAATTAGCCCAAGGATAAAATATATATCAAGCAACTAATCACTTTCTGAGTATCCCATCAAGCCATCCTTTATTAACAGCAATGTCAGTAAGTCTGCAGAACATGTTATCTAAATAGGCAGTCAAACAATACAATGAAACTTTCCACGAAGACTTTAATACCATGTCAAACTGGAAGCAACATGAACAATCATTTCCCCTAGAAACAGTTTCTCTGAAAAAGATTAACATTTCATCCTGGTAGAAATGTTCAACGCGTAGGCAAATCATGAAACATGAAATGCAAATCAAATTAAGGGTCGTTATACTATGAGAATGCTAATAGGGTCCATCCCAAAGAGCATAGAATTCAAGCACTTAATACCAAGAATGTATGTTTGTTTAAAATTTAGGCATCTACAGCAATCATTAGGATAATTATTGAAATATTAATATTTCTTAACCGAATTAATGAAATATTAATATTTCTTAACCGAATTAAAGAAATACTAATGTTTTAACTTGGGTTCCGTATATGACGAAATTGAGTCGAGTTTCCCAACCTTGACTTCATTGAGAAAACATTAACCAAAAAGGCTTTATTGAAGTTGAGATTGGAAATCTCGACTTCAATGATAACTAAAGTTGAGATTTCCAAAATTGAATTCAGTGAAAGTTTGTGACTTTTATAGTTTGCTTGAAGTTGAGTTTGGGAAACTCAACTTCATGTTTTGCTAAATAGACTAATGTTCCTGGTATGTGATAGGGTGCTAATTAGTGGATTAATTTATGTTTATTTCCTTTTTATTATTACCAAATATTGTGCTAATTTATTGATTCTACTCATATTTGGTATAATTGATGTTAATTGCAGGAAAGTATATAAAGAAGGAAAGAAAAGGAAATTAAGAAATTTTTCCATAAAGATCACGTGTGAAGTTGGCACGGGCACGCCTAGTCCTCACGTCCAAGACAAAGCCCCAGAAAATTCTACGCAGAAATTTCCTATTTGGAGTCACACCTTGGATGGACGTTTCCCCCCTAGTAGTTTAATTGTGTTAGGAAGTTATTTTTATTTGTGTTTCCTTATTTTTAGAACATCTCTTCCAAAGAGAGAATTTGGAAAGACTTTGACTACTAAAAATTAGGAGATAATTATGGAAGGGAATCTTTGGGAACGTTACTTTGAAGTAACGTGATTTTGGGTCTAGCAAGGACGCCTCTTCCATAAGAAATTCTGCAGAAATTATTCTACTCTCTCTCTCTAGCAATTATTCTCTTTTTTCATCTTTTGTGTAAAGTTCTCTCCCACGGAGAGCAACTAAACTTCTTGTTCTAGTCAAGGGTCAATTTGAAGACTTGGTTCCAAACATCTGTGAGATCTAATTAAATTTCAGTTGTTTCTTTTATTCATTGGTATTTATATGTTCTTTGCTTTAATTTTTATGATTATTTTGTTCTTTGAATGTCAAGGGCCCGATATTCGAATTAACATAATAATTTACAGCCATATTAATCAATTGAATCCGTAATTGTTTGATTGATTAATTCCAGTGGTAACTAGTTTGATTAATTTCATGTTAGGGGAACATATGATCTAATTTAAATAAACCCTCATAGCGTGTTTATTGATTAGGATTTGGGCTTTTCTAGTTTCTAATGCAATCAAGGAATTAAATCCTACGGTCGTACCTAAGGTTATTTCTTGGTTAGAGAAATAGGCAACGGTCGTATCTTGGCTATCGATAAATTAAGGAAGAGTCGACTATAAGCTATAACCAATCTATTAATGAATAATTGAACTATTTTTGCATCCGTGATCAGTTGTGTGAACCGTGTCTGAAAAGTGCACCTTTGGCTAGAGCTTTGTTCTTATTGATTTTAATCCCTATTTATTTCGTTGAATTGTTTTTAATTAGTTAATTGTTATTTTCAATTTTGCAAAACAAATCCCCCCGTCGTTTTTACTCTAAAAGAAACAAAATTTTCTCAATCCCTGTGGAGACGACCCTACTCATTGCTATATACAAAACTTATATTTTCTTAGAGTAGGATTTTTATTATTGCACAGATTCGACACCTGCCAATTTTTGGCGCCGTTGCCGGGGATTGGCGTTTGAATTTTTGTTTCTTATATTTTATTTTACTTGATTCATTTTTGGTATTCCTTGCTAGTTTATGCCACGTTCTTCTCGTACAGGTGAACTGGTATTTATTCCCGAGATAGAGAAGACTGCGCGTAGGCTTAAAAGGGAGACCAAGAAGAGAAAGGAGGCACAGCTAGCTGCTGCATCTCCAGGATTAAAATTTGCAACGGAATTAGTAGATTCATCCAGTGCGAGTTCAAGTGATTCAGAAAAAGAGGAAGTAACCATGGCTGACAATAGGACATTGAGGGAGTTGGCTGCTCCCAATTTGACTCAGCAGCCATTATGCATTACATTCCCTAACTTGGATGAAAATACTCCTTTTGAGCTTAAATCTGGTTTAATTCATCTCTTACCTTCTTTTCATGGTCTTTCAGGTGAGGAGCCCCATAAACACTTGCAAGAGTTTGACGTAGTGTGCTCAAGTATGAAGCCTCCTGGAGTTACTGAAGACCAATTAAGATGAGGGCATTCCCCTTCTCTCTTAAGGACGCTGCAAAAGATTGGTTCTACTATCTGCCTGCAGGAAGTATCACGACATGGACTGAGTTGAAGAAGAAATTTTTGGAGAAATATTTCCCTGCCTCTAGAGCTGCAAGTTTGAGGAAAGAGATATGCGGAATCAAGCAACAACATGGAGAGTCCCTCTATGAATATTGGGAGAGGTTCAACAAACTGTGTACCAGATGCCCACAACATCAAATAAGTGAGCAGTTATTGATCCAATACTTCTACGAAGGCCTTCATTTGAATGACCGAAATATCATTGATGCCGCAAGTGGAGGAGCTCTGATGAACAAAACTCCTACAGAAGCATGGGAGCTAATTGAAAGGATGGCAGAAAATTCTTAACAATTTGGTTTTCGTGATAGTACCCCTATTCGTAGAGTGAATGAAGTGGATAACTCATCTATTCAGCAACAACTGTTTGAGTTAACTTCTTTTGTGCGACAGTTAGCAGTGGGAAACTCACAACAAGCAAAGGTGTGTGGAATTTGCACAAATAGTGGCCACGCCACAGATATGTGTCCAATGCTTCAAGAGGAGAATGCTGAACAAGTGAATTTTGCTGGGAACATGCCCGCGCCAAGGAGGCCATATGATCCATACTCTAACACTTACAACCCAAGTTGGAGGGACCATCCGAACCTTAGTTATGGAGGGAACAAGCAACAAAATTTCTTTCAAAATAGACAGCAAGGGTTCCAACATCAATATCAACAAAAGCCTCCAGCCTCGTCGTCTTCTTCAAAGAATTCTTTAGAAGATATTGTTAAGTCTTTGGCCTCTAGCACTTTACAGTTTCAGCAGAAGACAGATGCAAGCATTCACAATATAAACACTCAAATGAGTCAAATGGCGACTGCGATCAGTCGATTGGAAGCTAAAGTGGATGGAAAACTACCATCGCAACCTGAAGTGAATCCTAAAAATGTGAGTGCTATGACTCTTAGGAGTGGAAGGGAAATAGATGGACCCAAAGTGATTAATCCAAAGGAAAGAAGTGAGGACCAAATTGAAAAAGAGATTGAGGAAGAAGAGCAACACCATACGAACTCCAAGGTAAATTCTGACTCATTGGTTCAAACTAAATCTAATTTACCACCTTTTCCTTGCAGGTTGGAAAAATCGAAGAAGCAGAATAAGGAAAAGGAGATTTTTGAAGTTTTTCGAAAGGTGGAAATCAACATTCCTTTACTGGACGCAATAAAACAAGTGCCAAAATATGCTAAATTCCTGAAAGACTTGTGCGTCAATAAAAGGAGATTGAAAGGAGATGAAAGAGTGATAGTAGGAGAGAATGTGTTTGCGATTTTGCAAAAGAAGCTCCCACCCAAATGTGGGGACCCAGGTATGTTTACTATCCCTTGTAAGATAGGAAATACTAGAATAAGGAATGCTATGTTAGATTTAGGGGCATCTATTAATGTGATGCCTAAAACCATTTATGATTCCTTAAATCTAGGACCAGTAAAGGACACAGGCATCATTATTCAATTAGCAGATCGTACTAATGCTTATCCTAATGGGTTAATTGAAGATGTTTTAGTCCAAGTTAATGAGTTGATATTTCTTGCAGATTTTTATGTTTTAGATATGGATGATCACAAAGCTTTAAATCCGTCACCTATCTTATTAGGTAGACCTTTTTTAAGCACTGCACGCACAAAGATAGATGTTAGTGAGGGTACTTTTCAATGGAATTTGATGGAGAAGTGGTACATTTTAATATTTTTGATGCTATGAAATACCCCGTGGATGCTAACGTTGTTTTTTCTGTGAGTGTTATTGATCCTATGGTGCAGGAAATTCTTGAAATTGATGGTAGAGACGAATTGGAAATAGCCTTGTCCAACCATCTTGAATTTGAATCAATTCATACTTTGCAATTGGATGAGGAAGTGAAACTTGTGATCCGAGCATTGGAGTCCCTCCCATTTACTCCCCCAAGGTATGATCTTGCACCTCTCTTTATTCCCGAATCTCACCAGAAAGTGTTGCCTTCTGTGGTGCAGGCACCAGAAGTGGAGCTGAAGCCCTTACCAAGTCATTTAAAATACGCTTATCTAAGGGAGAAGGATGCCTTACCAGTCATTATATCGGCTCACTTGTCACCCAATCAAGAAGATAAGCTGATTCGACTCCTTAGAGATCATAAAGAGGCAATAGGATGGACAATCGCAGATATCAAAGGAATAAGTCCCTCTCTATGCATGCATAGGATCAGGCTTGAACAAGATGCGAAACCTGTGAGACAAGCACAGCGAAGATTAAACCCATTAATGATGGAAGTAGTGAAAAAAGAAATACTTAAACTGTTAGAGGTGGGGATAATTTTCGCTATCTCTGATAGCCAGTGGGTAAGCCCGGTTCAAGTGGTTCCTAAGAAGGCGGGAGTAACAGTAGAAGCAAATCAAAATGGAGAGATGGTAACCGTGCGTAAACCTTCGGGATGGCGTCAGTGCATTGATTATCGCAAGTTGAATGCGGTTACAAAGAAGGACCATTTTCCTCTTCCATTTATTGACCAAATGATTGAAAGATTAGCTGGTCGTGCTTACTATTGTTTCTTGGATGGTTTTTCAGGTTATTTTCAAATAGCAATTTCACCAGAGGACCAAGAGAAAACCACCTTCACGTGCCCATTTGGTACTTATGCTTACCGTAGGATGCCTTTTGGGCTTTGTAATGCCCCAGCTACATTTCAAAGGTGCATGGTAAGTATTTTCTCTGAATATGTAGAAAAAATAATTGAAGTGTTTATGGATGACTTTAGTATATATGGTGATAGTTTTGATGATTGCTTGAATAATTTGGCTTTAATTTTGAAAAGATGCATAGAAACTAATTTGGTGCTTAATTGGGAAAAATGTCACTTTATGGTTGAGCATGGTATAGTTTTGGGTCATGTGGTGTCTTCAAGAGGAATTGAGGTAGATAAGGCTAAGATAGACATTATTTCTGCTTTGCCTTACCCCGCGAGTGTGCGGGAAGTGCGTTCTTTTTTGGGACATGCAGGTTTTTATCGAAGATTTATCGAAAATTTTTCAAAAATTGGAGCACCACTGTTCAAACTTTTATAGAAGGATGTAACGTTCGAATTTACTGAAGAGTGCAAGAAGGCGTTTGATATATTGAAGGAGCTATTGACGACGCCACCCATCATCCAACCTCCGGATTGGAGTCTCCCATTTGAAATAATGTGTGACGCAAGCGATTTTGCAGTGGGAGCAGTGTTGGGGCAAAGGATCGGCAAAGCAGCGCATGCGATATACTATGCTTCCAAGGCTTTAAATGGGGCCCAATTGAATTATTCTACTACAGAAAAAGAATTGCTAGCTGTAGTTTTTGCTTTGGAAAAGTTTAGGTCATATTTATTAGGTGCTAAAGTAATTGTGTATTCTGACCATGCAGCGCTATGGTATTTATTGACAAAGAAGGAGGCAAAACCAAGGCTGATTAGATGGATTCTACTGTTACAAGAATTTGACTTGGAAATTAGAGACAAGAAAGGAGCAGAGAATCTAGTTGCCTGATCACCTAAGTCGTTTGCCTATGCCTAAAGAGGATTTTCCTTTGAGGGAGGTTTTTCCTGAAGAGCAATTACTTTCTATTAATTTATCTCCTCCTTGGTATGCAGATATTGTTAATTATTTGGCTACTAATCAATTTCCTATAGGTTGGCCTAAGGCGAAAAGAGACAAATTGAGGAGTGATGCCAAATATTACATATGGGATGATCCTTACCTTTGGAAACAGGGTGCCGATCAAGTCATTAGGAGATGCGTAAGTGAAAATGAATTTCAATCTATCTTAACATTCTGTCACTCTTTTGCATGTGGAGGTCACTTTGGACCGAAGAGGACTGCTCGCAAGGTGTTGGAGAGTGGTTTTTACTGGCCCACTCTTTTCAAGATGCTTACTTGTTTTGTAAGTCCTGTGATAGATGTCAAAGGATAGGAAATATTTCACGTAAGGATCAAATGCCCCACACTCCCATGTTTTTTGTTGAGATTTTTGATGTTTGGGGCATAGATTTTATGGGTCCTTTTCCTTCCTCGTTTGGTTTCTTGTATATTTTATTGGCAGTAGATTATGTTTCTAAATGGGTGGAAGCAAAAGCCACTCGAACTAACGATTCTAAAGTGGTTGCAGATTTTATACGGTCCAATATTTTCATTCGTTTTGGAATGCCTCGAGCTGTTGTGAGTGACAGAGGAACGCATTTTTGCAATAAAACAATTGCAGCCTTGTTTCGAAAATATGGTGTTCTTCATAAGGTCTCCACATCCTATCACCCGCAAACTGAACGGTCAAGCTGAGATCTCGAATAGAGAAATCAAATCTATAATAGAGAAAATGGTTCGTCCCGATAGGAAGGATTGGAGTATGCGATTGGAGGATGCAATATGGGCTTATAGAACAGCATATAATGACACCAATTGGAATGTCTCCGTACAGGTTGGTATTTGGGAAGCCATGTCACCTTCCAGTTGAATTCGAACACAAGGCGTTCTGGGCAATTAAGCAATGTAACATGGATTTTGATGAGGCCGGGAGACATAGGAGGCTACAATTGCAAGAATTAGAAGAGATAAGGAATGAGGACTTATGAGAATGCCATGATTTATAAGGAAAAAACTAGGATTTTTCACGACCAACAGGTCTCTAGGAAGACGTTGTGGTTGGGCAAAAAGTCCTTCTCTACAATTCAAAGCTTAAGCTTTTTCCAGGTAAATTACGTTCATCGTTGGATTAGGTCCATTTATAGTAACTAATGTTTTTCATTTTGGTGCAGTGGAAATTCGAAGTTTGAAGACCGAGAAAAAATTCATTATAAATGGACATCGGCTCAAGCCATATTATGATGGCTTTTCAACGGAAGAAGTGGAATCAATGCATATCGAGGAACCCACATATATGGATTGAGAGTGCTAAGCTATGTCTAGCCAAAGACGTTAAAGAAAGGCGCTGCTTGGGAGGCAACCCAAGGATTTTAGAATGATTATTATTTTTTGTTCTTGTTATTTTTATATTTTTATTGAAGTTTGAAGTGTAACTTTGGATTTTATCTTTTCGTGATAGGAAGCGGTTGATTAAACGTGCCCGCGCCTATTAGGCGTGTTGGAGTCGAGAAATTGAGACTGGTGGACAGAAGACTCATTAATAATGAGGCGTGCCCACGCCCAGTGTTCACGTCTAAGCAAAATTTCAGAGTCTAGCAGGTCATGGGAAAAAAAAGAAGCTCCTCTACCTCAGGAAAATCTAAGGGACCGTCTACTTCTCGACCTACTGCACCGCAACCTACTGTTAGAACAGCTGGTCCGGCACATAGCTCAACGACAGGTGCACGGTCTCGATTGGGCAGGGATAGGAACCTCCATACATCTACTATTGCACATTTTGGAGGTAATCTCGAATTTACAAGGGCTGATGACAAAAAAAGATATGAAACTTGCTGTGAGAGAAAAATTATTCCTTGTAAATTTGTGCAATTTCCTACTTTAGAAGTTTTAGATATTAAGGATGACGTTGAAATATTTTTTGATGCTATTGGGTGGCCTAATTATATTGCTATAAATTGTCCTGCATATATTGAATTGACTAGGGAATTTTATGCCACATTTGAATTTGAATTGCCTGATGATTTTACAGTGGCTACTCCCAATGTTATTCGATATAGATTAATGGGTCATGAATTTAGGCAATCTTTGACTGAATTTAATCTGGCCTTTGGTTTTATTACTGAGGAAATTGCTGGGTCTCAGGAGTATCAGGAAAGTGCCTGTGACTATGTAGAACCTTTTGTCTCTAAATTTTGTAGTTATTGGAAAGCTATGTCTGTTGATTAGCATTGTTATGACCCTAGTCAGTCAAAAGCCTATTATTTGAAAGAACCACTTTTGCGTTATATTCATCAGTTTTTGGCTTATAGTTTTTCTGGTCGCAAGGATAGTTCTGGCATTCTTAGTAAACCCGAGTTTTTCTTTCTTTGGTGCATGATTGAAAGTGTTAAAGTTAATTTGGGTTGTTGGTTAGCTTCGCAATTTAGAACTATCTTAAGCAAGAAGAACAAACCATTGTTATTAGGGTCTTTCATCACGCACTTAGCTGTTAATCTAGGGGTTTTTTATTTGAATGAGAATAATATGCATCTGGCTTGTAATATGGAACCTCTTGACCTGGTTTGTTTGGAGAAAATGGGAGTTGTTTGGCAGGTTAATGGAAAGTTTGAATTCACTCCCCCGGGACCACAACAGCGTCTTCCACGTCATAGTCAACCTATGGGTACTCCTTCTCAGCCTGTTGAGGATCCAAGTGACGAAGCGGGGCCTTCCACATCTGCTATACCCCCAAATTATGCTTCGTGGACAGGTTGTTTTCAGGGTCTTCGGGCCCAAATTCATCAAATGGACGGTCGATTGGATCGAATTGAGCGCCATATGTCTGAGCAATCACAGAATCTAGCTCAATTCTTCCACCATATGGGTTTTAACCCACCTTTTCCTCCTCAACCATGACTTGGTCTTCCTCCTCCCATGTTCAGGGAAGTTTCGTTGCCCCTTTGATTTTACTTTCTTGCTTTTAATTTTTACATTGGGGACAATGTAGTCTTTAGGTGTGGGGGAGGAATTTATTAGTAGCTATGTTGTGTTTGATGTCGTGTGTGTTTATGTTCTTTTTTTTTTTTTGTGTCTATGTTTTCTTTGTTAGTATCTTTGTCTATCTATGATGATTGCAATCAAGATTTAAGTTTTTGTGGTGATTGTGCTAGTGAGTATCGTGTTCTTCTTAGTGATGGAATTGAATGATAAATGTATTAGATTTGACAAAAATTTTAACCACTTTGTGAGCTTTTGAGCCTATTTATGAGCATTCCATTCAAAGTTGCTCCATTTTGATTGTTGAGTGGTTACTGCACTTGGTTTGATCATTCTAGAACTTGCTTGGTTATGCATGTCAAGACCACACGTGTATGAGTTGGATGCATTAAAAATGACAAAGGCACCTAGGATTTAACCATTTTTGACTTTCTCTAAAACCTTGCCCTTATTTCAATCATCATTAGTAAGCCAATTTGAGCCTTTATCATTTTCTTTGTTTAATAAACCACAATTGTTAACCAAGACCTATTTTTAGCCTTTCTCGTTCGACCTTATGTCCATGAAATTGTCGTGGTTTTATTGTATGGGAAATTGATGTGTTGTTACAAGGCATAAATTGGAATTGTCAAGTGTTGGCGAAATAAAGTTTGGTTTGAAAAAAAAAAATGATGAAATGCCTGAAAAAAAAAAAAAAAAAAAAGAGAAAATGATGGTTATTGTGAAGTATCTCCTGGAGTAATTGTAGTATTTGATATTGGAGATCAAATGTGAAGAAAAGTGCTTACACTTGATTAAATTTGCTCAAGTTATTAACATGCCTTGGAATGTTGAGTTTGAAAAAAAATTTTCATGCAGTAAATTCTTGGCATTCTTTTGACATAGTCACACCTGAATTCTACCTTTTTATCCTACCTTTACCCAAGCCCCATTACAACATATTTTAAAGTCCCTTTGATTTTTGTGTTTAACTTCTACTAATTAGTGGTGGAGATGTGATATAAGAGCAAGCATATGGTAATGTCACTCCATAGTGTTGATTTGAGAGTTACATTTATACCCTAAACACTTTTGAAGAGTGATGAGTGCATTCGTTAAACATCTTCGTGAGGATTGTTGAATCTGATATATTTTGAATTCAATGAAGTTAATGGAAGAGTGGGATGCTTTACTTAGTACAATTTGCTATGAATTATTTGTTCTTGATTGTGTTTCTGAGCTCAAATATGCTTGAGGACAAGCATAGTTTAGGTGTGGGGGAGATTGATAGGGTGCTAATTAGTGGATTAATTTATATTTATCTCCTTTTTATTATTACCAAATATTGTGCTAATTGATTGATTCTACTCATATTTGGTATAATTGATGTTAATTGCAGGAAAGTATATAAAGAAGGAAAGAAAAGGAAATTAAGAGATTTTTCCATAAAGATCACGTGCGAAGTTGACGCGGGCACGCCTATTCCTTACGTCCAAGACAAAGCCCCAGAAAAATCCTGCACAGAAATTTCCTATTTGGAGTCACACCTTGGATGGACGTTTCCCCTCTAATAGTTTAATTGTGTTAGAAAGTTATTTTTATTTGTGTTTCCTTATTTTTAGAACATCTCTTCCAAAGAGAGAATTTGGAAAGACTTTGACTACTAAAAATTAGGAGACAATTATGGAAGCGAATTGGAGAGAACGTTACTTTGAAAGTAACGTGATTTTGGGTCTAGCAAGGAACGCCTCTTCCATAAGAAAATTCTGCAGAAATTCTTCTACTTCTCTCTCTAGTAATTTTTTCTCTCTTTTCATCTTTTGTGTAAAGTTCTCTCCCATGGAGAGCAACTAAACTTCTTGTTCTAGTCAAGGGTCAATTTGAAGACTTGGTTCCAAACATCTGTGAGATCTAATTAAATTTCAGTTGTTTCTTTTATTCATTGGTATTTATATGTTCTTTGCTTTAATTTTTATGATTATTTTGTTCTTTGAATGTCAAGGGCCCGATATTCGAATTAACATAATAATCTACAGCCATATTAATCAATTGAATACGTAATTGTTTGATTGATTAATTCCAGTGGTAACTAGCTTGATTAATTTCATGTTAGGAGAACATATGATCTAATTTAAATAAACCCTCGTAGCGTGTTTATTGATTAGGATTTGAGCTTTTCTAGTTTCTAATGCAATCAAGGAATTAAATCCTACGATCGTACATAGGGTTATTTCTTGGTTAGAGAAATAGGCAACGGTCGTACCT
The DNA here is from genome assembly GCA_024721245.1 of Mitragyna speciosa. Classification (NCBI taxonomy): domain Eukaryota; kingdom Viridiplantae; phylum Streptophyta; class Magnoliopsida; order Gentianales; family Rubiaceae; genus Mitragyna; species Mitragyna speciosa. The sequence goes on along the minus strand of CM045560.1, from coordinate 26,825,720 downwards.
TGGCTATCGATAAATTAAGGAAGAGTTGGCTATAAGCTATAACCAATCTATTAATGAATAATTGAACTATTTTTGCATCCGTGATCAGTTGTGTGAACCATGTCTGAAAAGTGCACCTTTGGCTAGAGCTTTGTTCTTATTGATTTTAATCCCTATTTATTTCGTTGAATTGTTTTTAATTAGTTAATTGTTATTTTCAATTTATGCAAAACAAATCCCCCCAGTCGTTTTTAGCTCTAAAAGAAACAAATTTTCCCCAATCCCTGTGGAGACGACCCTGCTCACTGCTATATACAAAACTTATATTTTCTTAGAGTAGGATTTTTATTATTGCACAGATTCGACACCTGTCAGTATGAAACAATTTGCTAAATGCAGCCTGAACACGTAATTCCTACTGAATGAGAGTTTGGGAAACCTGACTTCACGTTTTTACTAAACTCTAAGTTTTCCAACCTCGATTTCGTCACTTTTGGAATGCGAATAAAATCATGAATATTTTATTAATTTGTTTTAAAAATATCAATACTTAAATTATTACCACCCAACGATTTTAGTGCTCTAGACCAGCAGCAGCCTTACATCATAAATTCTAATGAAAATCAGACCCCACAAGACGTCTCTAAGATGGAGGTTAGAAATGTTGTCATAATGTAATGATTCACACTAAAATAGTTAATAAATAAAGAAATGCTATGAATATAATAATAGCATATTAAGACATGCACACACCCCGTTACGGAAAGTATTGTACTGTAACAGAAAAAGTCTTTAGCATTATTAGCTAAAACTTTTTTTTCAGTACCCCACTTTAAAGGGACTATGGAATCTCATTAGATCTATATATGTATGTATGTATGTATGTGTATGTGTTTATATGTACGTATGTATGTATGTGTAAGGATAGTCTTCAATTGATGTTGTTTGCATAAATAGAAAATTAAAAAACTGGCATGTTGAAAATACACGGTTCAAATGCAGAATACTTGAAGATGAGAAAACGGAAGAGTAGAATGCTAAAGTTAATTATCAGACTTGCATTGTTAGTAAAATCTCTGTTTTACCAGGCATTAAACAATCAAATAGTCCTCTGCCAAATACTTACAAAAGAGTGGTAACTAAATTAAATACCCAACAATCAATATGGTATCATTTGGCTAAATAAAATGTAACAGCAATTTTGCAATCCCCAATAACTTTTAGTTTTGGCATGCAACATGGGAAAGATACCACAAAGGCATCTTAACAGATTTGATGCTAAAATGCAATCAAAATATAGGTAATCTTCTATCTCCTAAAGTTAATGAACCAGAAAAGAATAACAAGAGAATAACCACTCACCTCATCTGAAAATTTACTCAGAAAATTAATTAGTTCAGCAGGATGGTCTTCTCCATCTCCACCAGCTTGAACTTTTCCAGGCGTGGCATCTAGAACCCAAACCTGAAAGGTAATTTACTTAAAAACAGCAAAAAGATAAACAAGGAAATGGAGAACGTCAAAAAACATCCTTACAGTGTCACCTTACTATTTATCCATCAATTCAACACTTGAGGTTACTCTACAATAGACATCATCGCACTCCTTTTTTACAGGATAAACTAAAAGCCAGCGGCAAGCTTAATCAAAATCTTCCACATTTTATCAACCAGCCAATATATTCATGATTCCAAAGATTACATTTTTTTAATTGATGACACTTTTAGATTACCGCCATCCAAAAATTAAAGCCATAAAACACAAAAAACTTGGTCAAGTCACTACAATATACACTTTTATTCACTATCATCTTGCAGCAGATTTATAGAAAGGGAAAATTTTCTCTTAACGCCCCCTCCCCACCCACCCACCCACCACCGGGGGGAGGGGGGTTGTTGTTGGTGAAATTCATAGGAGGTTGGTATTTTGGATAATTATTTCTAGGGGTGTAAAAGGTTTTTAAAATAAATTGTCGTTTAACAATCTACAATACTGATGTATACTTTACAGTTGCATATGAAAATCTGGCTTGGTTACTAAATTATATGAGCACGTGCATTGATTTAACGTGCATATAAACATGGCTTCGGCATTCACATCAAGATTTAAAGCGTTTGAAACCATAGATGATGAAATTCATTTTTGGGATTCTCCACTATGAAATAGGTGTGGAAAGCAGTAATCCTGCATAGATTCTCAATTTTTACGCCACCTTAAGAAATTACTCTGAACATGGGGCCCTACAACTATATAATCTAAGCGAATATTACTTCTCAAGAGCTTGAGATGAGGCAAGGCATTCAGGTGCTCTCCGCTGTCTCTAATCTTACTAACTTCAAATATCCCTGGCCAAGTCTATTAGGAAAAACCTTTCCACGATGCATTGCTATTTCCATTAAAATATAAAACTGAAAGAAAACTAACAGTTCAAAATTTGTTGCAGCAATCTTTGAGAATTTAATGACATACTCTGACTGGTCGTGCAAGTGGTTTTGCAGCCTGCTGAACCATGCTCAAAGCAACTGCACAGAGAAGTATGTAATCAAGCGTATACATCTAAACATCATCTCCAGATATGAATAAATTAGCTTCCACATAAATCTGCACTTTCTTGAGAAATTTTTGAGAAACTACCTTTTCCCCCAAAGCTATGACCAACTACAACCCGAGGAGTTAATCTAAGCTGCCCAAGCTGCAAATAAAATACAGGTATTATCCCGTAATACTTAAAAATACTAAACGAAAATTTTCTATTTCTATTTTAAGTTCACTTTAAGTTCAAGAGATGGTTGATAAGCATAAAAGAAGCAACATACTTGTTTTGTGTGTGTGTGGGTGGGGGGGACACCAAAATACAATAGGCTTAAACAATATCTAATTCAGGAAGCTTAATCAAGGAAGAACTTCAAATCCAGAGTAGGAAAGCAAAATTGAAGCATGCCTTAAGCTTGAATACCAGATTAAGTAGAACATTTTTCTCACACTCTTCTTCTCTTTTTGATTTCATAACCAATAAATATTTCAACTTCATACTCCACTATATAGGCTGGAAAAGGTTTAGAGGCAATATATATCAAAGACAGCTAAAGTGCAATATACCTGCCAAGAACGGTTACAATTCTTGACCTACCAAATTAAGCAATTGATCCTAGGATTTTAGCACTTTTAACTTTGGAAAAAGCACCCCAGAATTATAAGATAATAATGAACACAAAGCCATATTTTAATCCTCGTTATCACAGAAGTGTTTGAGATGACACATCAAAATGCTCAAACTCCTGATTGGGAAAACAAGTAATTTTCATATCAAGCCCATAAACCTGGGCCAACAAAATATCTCAAATGTCCAAATTAGTCTTTTTAAGTACCGTCCATCATGGACATCCATATAAGCTTATCCAAATTTTGGTTGCAAAACTATATCATATAGTCTGGCCATAATATGGAAATCTGATGATCCGCAACACAACAATTGACTCCCATACACTAGTCCAAGTAACATAGAACCAAAATATAAATATTGCTCAGAATAAAAAGTTATCCACATATAATTACCAACTTATTTTCATATAGGTTTTCCTTAACTACAATTCAAATATGTTTATCACATATCACAAATTAACATTGGCATTACCATTATAATTTCTCCTAAATATTAAGACAACACAAATTTTTACCAAAGAAAGTATCATATTCTCGATAGGAAAAAAAAAGGCTTAACTTAGTGAATATTAATAATCAAAGCGTCAGCAGAAATTGTTTCCAGTGCCGTCCACAATTGTCATTTATCTCACAACTAGAGTAATCACTTCCTTGTTCTACAGCACAATGTCACAAAAAGTGACTCTTTGCTCAACCCAAGTCTTTAGTCCCAGAGTTTGTTCAAGCTACTCATAGAGAAACTGTAAGAAACAGAAAGCCAACTACACCTCAAGATACATCTTGTGACAAAATCCTCATAAGTATTGATCTTCACCACCATGGGGTCACAAGAAAGTACAAAGATAGAGAAGGATCTTTGAAAGCTTCATAGCAAACTTCTGAAGACGTCACATTCTCCAAAATACTAAAATCCTAAAGTTTAAATTTACCTCAATTCATGTGCTGTATTATGACCACATTTACGCATCAGCATCCCAATAAAATGTATTGATAATACTAGCGCATGAAATTAAGTTAGCATAACATCACAATCATCATTAATATCAGAACAGTATCTACAAGGCCCATAAACTCACTACCACGAGAAATTCCCAATGTCCTCGTTCATACATAGGTATCCTGCATCAGTTCATGTCCTTTGCCTTCACCCTTGCCAGGATACTATGCTCTAATTACACTTCCTTTTTCCTATATTCATACTTTCTTTTCTTCTCCTTTCTTCTTCCCATTACCCACTGCATTTAGTAGGAACTGCACGCTTAGATTACTGCTTTTGCCATCTCATCGGTTGAAAACCTCTCTATGTGGAGATACGCAAACTACCCAAGAAATAACAACCAACTATTGGCAAAGGGGCTGGAAACTATAGAAAAGAGACATGAGCCAAATGCAGATTGTCACAATTGTGATCTGGTCAAAGGAATTGAGCATTTTCACACGGACTCAATTACGGATTTATAGAACAACCTAGCAAACTGGGTTTGCATCCATGTAGTAACATGTTACCTGGGCCCAAATATCATTTAAGCTAATTAATATTTCAGTTAAGAATACAACATTTATGCATGCAAAGTAAGCAGTTGCATTGGCATAAAGCATCCCAAACACTAAAGCAATATTATGTACATTACAAGGTAAAACAAATTACAAGAAAGAGAATAAATATAGAATATAGCTCAAACTCAAAAAATTACATACAAGCTTTAGGACATCAAGAGCTGCAGCAGCAACAGTATGAGGTCCCTTCTTTTTGATAGATGCTGAATCACCATGGCATCGAAGGTCTACCAAGAGAAACTGAGTCAACCAACATATGGATACAATGAGCCCTTGACAATTGTAACGTTAAAAACGCTTCAAACACCTTTTCTTCGAGTGCATAGCGAGTTGCACTCATAAAATGTATATGAAACAACAAAAACAGTTAAACACATAGGGCCGCCTTCAAAGTTCTTTCTCCAAAATCTGAGATTAAAAGAAAGGTCTTAAGTATTGTATCACCACATTTGTCCAGTTAATGAATTTCTGAGTCACAAAAAACTGATATTTGAAGTATTTTTTTTGCTGTATAGAAAAGTTACAGACAGGAAGTGTGTCAGAAGAACTCAATTATATCCTAGAATGCCCATCTAAGTATCTACAAAAGTAGAAAAAGCCTCATTGCTCAAGCACAAACAACAAAAGCAAAAAGCAAACAACTATGAAGACTTTGCCTAAGATCCTGTTTCCCTGCATCTCAGAAAGTTCTTTGATTCCTTCCAAAATTCCTAAACTGTAATGTTCCTTTTTTTTTTTTTTTTGGGTTTAACATGTTGCTCCGTGTTCAGCTGCCAAAATTTGTTGCTCATTTCATGCCACAACTAAGATTACAAGCTTTCGTCCATTAAAGCATGTAGATGAATAACAAAAAGGAAAATTACAATGTATAGCATCGCAACATCAAGTAAAACTGAAACAAACAAACCAAACACACATTCCTGACGCACCTGCCATTTTGGAAATTCCTTCGCTAATCTTCTAGCAAAGGTTCCTGAGACAGAGTGTAATGAAAATCGCATTTGTAAATACTCAATCGACATAACACAAAATAGCATATCATATCCAATAATTACCACCAGCAAACAAAAAATCAAATTGAGACTGGTGCGATTGCCAAGGAGGTTAAGAAACCCCGACAGGAAATTTCCAAGTCTACTTCCACATAGACAAAATTTCACAGTAAGACAAATTTAAATTGGGACAAGTCCATTATGCATCTGTGGAAGGGCAATTGCCTACCCTCAACTCTATGCTGCTCTGGCAATGTTGTCTAAGATTACATAACATCTAAGGTGATTTTTATAATCATGAGAAAACTACATAAGCCGCACATGTGCAATTTCCACAATTTCAACAATGTTTAACTCAAATTTTTCAATCAACCCTTTAAAACTGAGTGAAAATTTAAAGCTCATAAGACACGAAGTGACAATACTTCAAATGATATGGTGAGGGGCAAAGGTGACTACAGTGATGGAAGAGAATTCATCCTGCAGAGGAGCTGTACTGAGGAAAGATTTGGCTCACGAAAGCAATCCACAGGGGTGATAGATGATATGGAAATGGCAAGAAGAGATGTTTAAAACCATACAGGAACCTTAAAATTTAAAACCACATTACCAAGAAAAGAAAGGTAAATGAGATACTTAGCAAAGCAAGAGCGGGGTCAAAGGTCTAATCCATGGCATGTCAAAATGCAGCAATAAGCAATTACATTGTCTTAGGGAGAAGGAGGGATGGGAAGGATTGGTGGTGATGAGCTGAAAATATTGTCTCATGATGTTAGTGGGTGGTTATGATGTCTTTATGGCATTTGCAATTTAAGTGGCACTGGTTAGGACATTTGTTGGAGCTGTAGAAACGAAGAGAGAACCAGTCTGACAAATATGGTGTCTTAAAATAGCCAATATATGGTTTGACTTTAAAGCCTCCACTATTAATGCCATGATTGTCGTTGTATTGTAGAAAATATGTTTATTATATCAAACAAACAAATTTATATACTAAAATTTAATTGTCTAAGTTTTGAGCCATGAATGAATCAGAACGTGAAAATTTACATTGTAAAAATCCATACAAGAAATCATGTTAATGGGTCAGACAAACCATGTCTAAGATACTATACACTTTCTCATTGAAAATATATATCAAGAATTAGGAAACAAATCAGTTTCCAGCTATCCATGATACTTGTACGCATTCCAATGCCCAATATGCGTATCTAATATACAGGAAAAGTAGATCATCCCACATTGTTTGATTCAATTCAATGCCTAACAATTTTCAGCTTCCCATGAGAGGTTTTGTCTAATACCCAACATAAGTGTGGGCTTTTTGGAGACAAATTTCATAAGTGAGGGGTAAAAAGGTCATTTGACCATAACTGGAAAAAAAAAAAAACAGAAGCTAAATAAAGAAAAGGAAGCTGCAGTCGTGCAGCAAAACAAAGAAAGAAACAGTAAGAAGAAAAAGAAAAGAAGAAAAGAAAGAGAGGGGAGAAGAAGAAGAAAAGAGGTTGCCGGCGGTCAACCAAGCTCCGGTCGGCCACCAGACGCCGGCAACGAGTCCGGCCAGCAAGAGGAGAGAGAGAGAGGAGAGAGAGAGAGAGAGAGAGAGAGAAGAGAAATAGGGAAGAAAGAAAAAGGGAAAATTTTGATTAAGCTCAATAAGGTAACTTTATGTTGGATTTTTGTTTTATTATGATAGATAGAGTAGAATACTTGGTATTCTAGTAAGAAATTTTAACATACATGATAGAATTGGAGTTGATGAATTTTTAGTATTTATGAAATTTTAGGAAATTGGGGAAAAAAGGATTTCTTTATATTATTTAGAGTTAATAGTTCTTGTTATGGTGTAGATTACCCAATTAGAAGAGGAAAAAGTTGATTTGGGAAATTAAAGTTGAGATTGTGATTATAGTTTAGGCCATGCAAGATGGGTAAGTGATTGAGTTAAGCCTTGGGCCTAGATTAAAGTTAGATTATTATTTTCTAATGTATTTTTAGTTGTTAATTTTGATCGTTATGCATATGATAGATCCAAGAAAGCACGTGGCGGAGGAAGCCGCCTAAGAGGGAGAGTCTACTCTGAGATTTTTGTATATAACCTATTTTGAGGTAAGTGTAATACATATTATGAATCACTAGTACTATATATTGCTTGCAAAGTATTTTTAAAGTATGTTATATGTATAAATTGATATTGACATACATATATATTGATAAATGGATGTATGTTGATGAAATGAATACAAAGTGGTTTATTTTGTAAATGAAGGTTTAAGTGAGATTGTAAAGTATTTAAAAGTGGATGATTTATTTCAAAGTTTATAAGATAACACATTTGGCATATTTCAAAGTATATTTTTTTTATATATTGTTACAAATTTAACACCAAAGATTGAGAAAGTGAATGATTGTTTGTGACAATGACTTTTGTTAAGTAAGATTGAAAGAATTTAGTTGTGAAAATGATTTGACAATAACTCTATGCAGAACTAACTAAAATTAATAGGATTATTGTTAGTCTGGGTGCACCTAGTATATGCCGGCTAGGGAATGTTCGCAGTGATTTTCTCCCTTTGTAGGATAGTATACACTTCGGGGGATAGCCTTTCGGAGACAGATTACCCTTCGGGGACAGATACCCTTCGGGGGATAGCCCTTCGGGGACAGAGTACCCTTCGCAGGATAGTTACCCTTCAGGAGATAGTAGGTTCTGCATAGTTGTGACTTCGAGAAGTAATCAAAGTATCAAAATTGTTTGCAAAAATCAAGAATGTGATTTTATTAATTGTTTTATGTCATATGTGATGACTACACAGATTTTATACCAAAAGAGGTGATTTTGGAGAAAATTGTTTAAAATGGTAAAAATGGTATTAGTTGTATCAGTTATAATTATTAATGATGATTGTTTATTACTTGTATGACTGCATGTATAATGGTTTATAATATGTATTATGCTTACTGAGTGTGGAAAACTCACCCCTCAATATTTTTCAGTGTCTGTAGATAGTGCAGGAGTAGAATCAAGGAGAGAATTGCATAGCCACTCAATTCAGAAGTATTTCCCGGTTATTTTTGTTGTTCCGGGTATAGGATAGTATAAGTATTATTCTGCACTTGTGGCCATGTGATATAGTACTTGGTATTGCAAATATTATTTTTGAAATAGCTGCTCCGTTGGTTGTAAATTTGAATCTTGGGATGTCTATATATAAATATATAAAGTTCTTATGGGCATATCTTTTTATGGTTGAAATGGGTGATTGTTACTGGACTATTTAGATAATTGATTACTTGTGTTAGTAGGTTATAAACCTATGGAAAATATGGTATAAAATTTGTGAATGAGATGATATGGTGTATTGTGAATGTATCGGAAATCCTTGGGTTGGCTGAAATTTTGTGCAGGTATTTTGAAATTTTTGGGAAAGGTCCAAATACAGAGGAGATGCTACTGAAATTTCAGTAGAATTCAGAAGAAGTTTAAGGCTTACGTGGTTTGGGGCGGTTTATTCCACCTCGAGCTACATGCCGGTCATTGCCCTTTAGGTTCTGGTCGTGACATTTTGTATATTAGGATCCAAAAGGGAAAAAAGCATCCTTTACATCCTAAACAGAAGTCTGCCTGGTTTGCTTTACTAGTAATAAAAAACTACGGTACTAACTTTGTGCCAAATGAGGCTTGAATATACCTGTAAGTAGAAGTATTATAGCCAGAAATATTTGTTTGAGAATAAGCAGATAAGTTGTGAATGAAGTTATTTGTCGCTTATGTCATATAAATTCTCTCTTCTTCCTGAGAAGAAGTACAATAACAAATTATGGTAGATACGAACTTATAGAAGTATTTCTTGTTTAGATGTCAATAAAAGATACAGTAGCCAATAAGAGGCATATAATGCCTGATAAGAGAGACATTCATTTTGCTTTTTCTTTAACTATATTTAAAATAAAAAATATTTCTACATCAAAATAGGTATTGATTATATAAATACCAAAAGTTCAAAAATATTTACAAATCTTTGTTGGTGTATGTACAAAGGTATATATAATGCGAGGTAAACAGACAGTGCTACACTGTTTCCTGTTCCACACAATAAACTAGATTAGAGAATTCTAACAAGAAAAATGGTGCAAAATGCATGGTTTGAAAAGGATTGTAACAAAAAGCCGTTCAAGGTTCAAACCAACAATCTTCCAGGACAACAAAGTGATGTCAGGTTAACTGCAACAACACTTATCCTTACTACCATCAGGACTGCATAGAGATGCAGACAGACTAAAAGAGATACACAGAGAGACCAAATACATTTCACCATATTGATAAATAAATTTTCTTTCATAAAGCTAAGCAATTAAGATACAGTGGAAACGACAAAATAACCCTAGTGCCCTTTCATGTTACAGGGTGTTCCCATTCACTTGCAAAAATCAACTAATTGCTCTGATGTGTATCAGGCATGTTTATTTACAAAAGAAGGCAATTAGCTGAGTTATTTGAAATATGGGGCCAATTATCAGGTCACAAGGAAGAAATTAGAAAAAGAAAATAACATAACATGGGTTACTTGAGGAATTGTTGTCTCATTAATTGAATTGTTTCCTTCATTACTAGAATTTCTCTTGTCTATTAAAAAATCCAAAAGAAATCCTCAAAATCATATTGTTGAACAACAAAATACGAATGTACAACTAATCGTAGAAACTTATGCGGACATATAGCACATAAACCTGAACTCTTCCGCTCTTTCTAGTATTGAAGTTCTAAGAAAGAACAAAGGAAAGCAAACAGCAAAGGAAAGCAAACAGCTCAATTGACATAGTAATATCATATGTCAAGGTAAAAGAAGAGGAAAAAATAGGAGGAGGAACACTTCAGAATATGAAAGAATCTTAGAGCTAAAAAAAGGTGGTCCAGTGGAGACATCAGATCAAGGACCGGTTTTGAATAATTTTGAAGTATAGCAATAACAAAGAACCTACCCCAATTTTTCCTGCCACCTAGAATCCCATGTAGAAGAACTGCGGTTGGTGGCTCAGGAACTGATTTGTCCATGATATAACTCCATGTCACCTGGTTCAAACAATCACACCAAAAGAAATATGCAATGAGAAACTAAATTATGCATGCAATATATTATTTTGCAGAGTCTTAGCTCCTAAGAAAAATCAGAATTTTAATGTAAAAGCTAAGTAAACCACATTATTCTAACATTTTCATTATTTATGACACAATGTCAGAAGGAAAATTATACATAACGCCAACCTATTCCGTAAATGAGTCATTTACATATACATGCTTGTCACTCGCTAACACATGCATAACCACACCACACTTCCCACGGTTCAAAACGTATCAATTCGTATGTCATTATATTGCTGGCTACTAATTACCACATTTCAGTCGGACATACAAAATAATTTGAATGATAAATACTAGCAACATATAAGAAGGTCAAAAACTATTCTCTATTTATCTTGTTTCTTAAGATATATAAATTTAGCAATCAAGAAAGACATATGTGTGCATACTAATATATAGGTGTGTACTTATACTAAAGGGGACATGAAGTCCTCCAGACAAAATTCCTGCTTTCAAAATCCTCTTCACATAAGACGAAGATAATTGCTAGAATACCTAAAGCAATAGATGGAACTTGAATGAACAAACACAACCAAAGGCCAAACCACGTGTGCTGTATAAACTTATCCTAAAAGCTCAATGCATTCTTCCCTTTCTTAATTACCCAAAATATTTTGCATACAGGGAGTTCCTTTAGCAGCCTTCCATTTTACTTGTACCAAAACCTCAAAATCTAAGCCAAGTGACTCTTCTTTATTAGAACACCAACAACTCACCAAATAGGTTATCCTAAAGCTCTTTTAAGTATCTGAAATTGAGAAAAATGATTAAATTTTTTGTCTTTCTAGAGAACTTAAATCAAGCATCTTATTAGGAGCTTTAGACATTCTCTGATCATGAGACGAGATTTACTTCCAATGAGAACTAAGGGAACTAATTCAAGGCAAATTTTATCTTCGAGCGGATTTTTGCATACTAAATAAATTGCAAATCACCCAAAAAAAAAAAAAAAAGGAAAAAAACGAGCAAAGAATTTGCAAATCATTTCTTTGCTAACACTTTTAAAGACCTTATGGGAAATATTCAAGGAGCAAAGTAATCTTAAACTTGTATGGAACAGAGGAATATACCTAAATATTCACATAGCATCTTACAGATACTGCAACATGGAGGCCTGTGATTATATAAATATATATATATATATATATGTGTGTGTGTGTGTGCAAGCCTTTTGCAGAGTTCTAGAAGCTAAGTCAGAATAGTTAAGGTGACCTAGCAACAGAATTTGGCATAGCAATAACACAAATGGGTAATTTCCATAAAACTAGCACATCAAAATGAAAGACATTAAACAGGAAAAGCATCAAGGCCATAGGCCAACAACCGTAAATACTTCAATGCATCTTGGTGATTACGACAAATTAGCAATATCAAACCTGATGTACCTATAATCCAAAAGCACTAAGGTAATCAATGAAATGGTGAAGTCTATAAAGCAGAGGAAAAGATTTAACTTCTTAGAATGACACGATTAATGCATAACCATTTTTTTTTTCTTATTTTTTTGGGAATTGCATTTTTGTTTTCGATCTTTTGTTGTGGAAAGTAAAACCAAACAAATTTCAATACTGAAATAACAATCTTAAGACATGAAAACAATAGCAAAAGTTTATCTCCAACGTAACAAATATTTTGTTGCACTTCTAGTATGTGGGTAAGTAAACGCTCTGATTCACGCAGATGGTACCTAATCAAAACTAAAGAGAATACACAAATTTGTGAATCAAATGCAACAGCAATAAACGGTAACACAGGTTGTTCAATGATTTCTGAATACTAATAACAACAACAACATATTATCGTTATACGAATACAGCTCAAACAATATATTGGTAATGAAGTACAGTAATCATTAACAAGAAGGTTTATTAAGTAGATGAAAACTTACATCTGTTCCTTGAACAAGATCATAAGCCTGCACAGAGAAAATTGCCTTTGTCAATTACCAATTCGCCAGTCCCCATACATTCTATCCTCAACATATATACATAGAATTAAATTATTTGTATTACCAAAATATCGGCAGGCTTCACTACAGCTCTCCTGTGCAAAAGTCTCTCATCTACCAATGTCATTCGAATGCTTGGACCTTTAACTGCCGTCCTTGTCGAATGACTACGAAATTCGTGATAAAGGAATTTGAGAAACTGCGATCTCTGAGCACGCATTGTGATTCTGATGCTGCCAAAATCTAGCAGCCTCGTCTTGTCCCCCAAATTACAGGTATAACCACAAAATTGGGCGTGCCGAGTCGCTGTGTAACTCGAAATTCCCCACATTTTCAATTATTACCTACCACCACCGACCATCAATATTGTTGTCTCTCTCTCTGTTCTCTTGAGAGGAAATTTGCAGCTGGATTTCTATAATATAGCACGTGTTTTTGTGTGGTGGGAGAGAGAAAGAGCGCTAAATGGAGGCGGAGAGAACAAAGAAGAAGACCGAGAGAGAGAGAGAGAGAGAGAGAGCGTGTGCCCCTTTCTTTTGTCCCTTTTCTCTCTCTTTAAGTTTCCGCGGAGAAGAATTTGCTGGGACCAGGGTGGCCGGAATGGTACAGCTCCAACTTTTGGCCAACAATTCAAAAGGGTTAAAATGCAGCGAGGTAAAGGCAATGCGCTCAAAGTTTGGACAGAATTCTTACGTGTATAAGAAATTTTTCTGGATGAATCAGGTCGACGGGGATCCGCTTAGTAGTATTAGTGGCCCTATTTACCGTTAGGCCCCTAAGTCTACCTAAAAGCGGCTCTAATACATATGTATTAGGTAATAGGTAAATTACATTAATATTTGTATATATATATTTTTTACATTAACATGTATCATAATATTTTCATAAATTTTTCTAATTACAAGATTAAAACCGTAAACTCATTTATCTAGAAGGTAAGAGATAACGTCATCTTACATTACTATTATTATAACTATACGTTTACGAATAAATCAAATGTACTTTAAATATTATTTTAGAATGGATGGGCTTTTCCGTAGTCTCAATGGTCCAAACATGAAAATGCGCGTCAATGTAATAGCTATTATAATGCACAGATATAGATTCTCTCAAAAGATGGTTGTGCAAGCAATTTGAGACAAGTGCTCGTGGCGGTAAGCTACCAAGGTCATGTTCAATCTTTAGGATGATGAAGCAAGCTGCTATGCACTTTTGAACTATAATACGAGATAATAAGGGATAAAGTAGTAGTATTAACTTGTTCTTTGAAGTTCGAATAAATATAGGTACTTGGGCAATAATACTGATGGTTTTTATTGTTTCGGTTTTACTTGAGTTTAGTTTCTCCACCAATCCAAACGAAATTTTGTTAAAGTTTTGAAGAATTTTCAGATTAGTTGAAGTTCTATAGACAGTTACATCTGGAGTCTTTTCCTTGTTTCGTCTTGCTTTTGTTTCTCTTACAAACCAAAAGGTAATACAAGGCATGTTAGGCTCTTGTTTGATTGAAGGTCAGTTTAATAATAATTAAGTTTCTTGATGTTTATATATTATGCACATTTTGCTTAAATTTTTGCACTTTAACGATATTAACTCGTTATGATTAGCCCAAAGAAAGGAGGGTACAAAAGTATCAGTGAAGTCCTAATATATGGATTATTAGTGCCATCAGCTATTGGGTTTCTTGTAAAGAATGATCCAATAAAATTCTAAGTTAATATCAGAGGATATTTCTCTCTCTTTTTTTTTTTTGTCAAAAGGCGACAATAGTACATATTAATAAAAATGCTTTATTATGTTATACAAAAAGGGTAACTGCTTCCGAGCTCAGTTTAGGGTATCGAAAACCTAACCTGGGAAAGAGTCTTCCAAAACTACCGTTTCTCTTAAAATCACAGCAAACTTTGCTACCTTAGTAGCCAAACTATTATATTTTGGTTCTACCACATGGAATGAGCAAACATTAAATAAGGAGCTTAAGTCCAAAATAATCTCAATGATTGTAGCACGGTAAGAGTCTTTGGAATCCTTGACCATCAACCTCTGAATTAATCTCTTATTGCTTCCTTCCAGGGACACTTCTAACCAGCCTTTTTGTTGAGTAAGAAAAGAAACATTGCTAGTTTCATTGTGTTTGCTTCTTCTATTGTAGCGTCAAGTGCCCTCTTTTCCACTGCAGCTAACACCAACTTGATATCATTTCTGCAATTTCGCGCAATCATATTGCAGCCAACTTCCCTTTGAGTCTTGTTTATATGTAGAGCATAGTTTATTTCATTCTATTGTAGCCCTCATTGTCATCAGTCAAACTTTTTACTTGTTCTCTTGTTTCCTTTTTGCTCATCCCTTGTGCCTCCGTGTTCACCTGTTCAATCTCCATCCACTCTTGCATAACAGTATTTATAACCTTCCTGTCACTTTTCACTTCCTTATTGAATTCTTGTTTTCCACACCTACCAAAGTATGTTAGCTGTCAAAGCTATGTGTCTGCAACCTTCACTCCTCCTAGTCTTAACTTCTGGAAGTCTCTCCCACCACTTCCAGAAACTAAACCTAAGTTCCTGTAGCCAATCCCACTGGATTGGTGATAACTGCCATCTCATTTGAGCTTATGAACTGTTCAAGCAAGCACGTTCTAATGATTCCACATCCTCTCCACAACTGACACACATTGGATCTCCAATTCCCACTTTTTGATAAAGTGCTTCCTTGATTGGCAATGTATAGCTCAAGCATTTTCAGAGGAAATGCTTTAGCTTATATTTCACCTTAATCTTCCATATGCTCTTCCAAACTGTCTCCGATTGTCTAGCTGAGCTGGATTCTGCTATTGGTTCTCCAACTGATCTACTTCTGGCCATCTTTCTTGCCAAGTTATACCCGGTCTCAACTGAGTACAATCCATTCTTTGTATGTGCCCAATACATTCCATACCTTTTTCTTGAAATGCTAATATGTATTTCTAAGAATGGTTTCCTCATCCTTATTGAACAGCTTCTCCAGCCTCTCTTTCACCCAACATTTATCTTGAATCAATTGACTCACAAACTGCAAAGAGCAATCCTGTGGCTTTGGGGTTTTAATTTTGCCAACCTCGTAGAAAGATATCCACATCAGGGTTCAAAGACTCGGCCGAGTCGGAGACGACTCGGCCGAGTCGGAACGGGATCGGAGCTTAGCGATCCGATACCGATCCGATATCACTCGGAGACGGCGGAGTCAGCTATTATGCAGTCGGTTGGGCCTATTTTCCGGCGATTTTGGTGTGAATTTTGGGTTGTTTTCCGGCGAATTAGATGTGAATTTGGGGGTGTGATTTTGGAGCTTATGGCTGCGATTTGACTGAGGAGATGGTGGTTGAGGGTGAGGAGAATTGCCATGGTGGTGAGGTTGAGGCTGGCTGTGGCTTTGTCCGGCTAAAGTCGACGGCATCAGAGAAGAAGACGCCGTCGGTTGGTTGGGGAAGATGAAGACAGAGTTTTTTTTTGTAATTGTGACCTCTGCGCGCGAGGCGCGCAGAGGCTTTTTTTTCTTAATTCGACAACTGCGCGCAATGCGCGCAGATTGCCTTTTTTTTTTTTTTTTTCACGGGCAGATTTTTTTTAATTGGCAAAATTGCACTCTAGTCCCTCTAGTGACTGCAATTAAAAAAAGGGGGAGTTGTGTATTTGAAATTGCACTCTAGTCCTTAGGGACTAGAGTGCAAAAAAAAAAAAATAGAAATCAGTGAAATAATGCACTAACATGAAGTGACTGCTGGTGCAGTTGGTTCAATGAATTGATTAAATTTCGACATCGATAAAAATGGTACATTTCAGAGATTTTATTTACTTATTTTTTGGCTATTTTTGTTTAGTATACTTTTCTTTATATTTTGAATGATTATTTATAGTTTTTGGAATAGAAATTGATTCAAAATTTGTGTCTCGCCGAGACCGCGACCGATACTCCGAGTCCGAAGTGGAACGGTACGCGCCGCGACCGCGACCGCGACCGCGACATTAAACCATGATCCACATAGCCTCCCAAATTCTAACAGTTTTGCCATCATCAATTTGCTTCCTTAATCCTCTCTCATCAACTAAATTCCTCACTGATGAAACACTTTTCCAGATACAAACATTGAAAAAGGAATAGACATTTCTTTTTAATATCTCAATATGATTGTACCAAACATTAAAAAAAAAAATAGGCATTTTATTCTGACTTGAGTTATTAAACACTGGACTATTCCAATGTACCAAATGTGAGGTTAAATGACAACGTCAAAAAAGAAAAGAAAAGAAAATTAACTGAAAAATAAAGATAAATTTTTTCTTCTCTTGAATCAATTTATTTATCACGCTAATGTTTGTGAAATTTTTGATGGGATAATCATTGTGGCCTGTAGGACTTGTGTTGATATTTTGATCATTTACAGTAAGTGAAAAATTGTACTGCAATTCTTTTTATTTTTTTTTTAATCATTTGTCCATTACGCTTGTAACTGTGAAATTGTTGGTAGATTGGACTATTGTAGCCTGTAGCAATTAAACGAGTCATGTGGAGAAAGAGGATAGGCGATGAATAATTTGCTATAGGAATAAAATGGATCATGTGAGGATAGAAAATTGGAGATGGCTAATTTGTTGAAGCGGTAAATATTTTATCTGGGTAAAAAGGTATGAATATAACACTTAATCTTAAAAATCAATCACTGTGGCATTTCCTGGATAAATCTAGTATTTACTTTTATTTTCTGATTTTGTTTTGTAAAAGTACTTCATTCCAATTAAAAAAGTTGTGTTTCTTTCTTGTAAATTATATGGGCAAAAGTTGGACGTAAACTTCCACATTTACTTAGAATTTCTTTTCTTTTTTTAGTTACGAAACAAATGAAAATAAGATGTTTTAGTGACGAAAGAAATTAAAATAAAATGTCTAAGTATAATATTTCAAATTATAAAGGTGCTAAATAAAATTATCAGAAACCTTATAAGGTTTCTGAAATTTTCCCTTGTCTAATTGCATCCATATAATATAAGCATTTACCAAAATCAAGTAGGAAGAAATCTATGAACAGGAAGTACAAAGGAAAATTAAAATCCATCCCGAGGAACTATTCCAAGGCCACCTCAAAATTTAACGATACGACCCTTCAATCTCGATAGGATGGCTTGTAATAAAGTGCATGCTAGTATTTTCTTCTACGTACTACTGCAAGAGAAATTTTCTCACAACGCAATACAGAAGGACAAAATTTTGAGGGCACAAAACACAAGTAAACCTTTTGTATTCCCAAAACAAAATAAATGGTATTTTACCTTTTTTTTTGGGATTTTAAACTGGAGATTCACCAAAATTTCGTCATCCAAACCGGCCACGAAAAAAGTAAAACTTTGTCTTTGGTTCAGAGGAGTTCTAGATCAATGTATAATCATGGGGATGTGAAAAAAAAATAAAATAAAATAACAGCCCTATTACCAACAGAAGATGAAGTATAAACGAAGGAAATGAAATTTGCGCAGATGCTTCCTCCATATAGAAGGAAAAGAAAATTAAGCTGCAGAAGATCACTTCTTCAAACCCCCCTGCTTTTTATCAGAATCTGCTGTCTTTCTCTTATCTTTTCTTTCCCTCTTCTTCAATGCAGTCATGCGGGCCTTCAGAATTGTTGCATATGAAGCTTGGAATCGTTGGTGATCTTTTGGCCCAACCTGGGATCGCAATGGATAGGGTAAGCATCAGCACAGGATAAAAGGGAAGAGTAGGATCGTTTTGACCATATAGCAGCACATATGAAACCAGTAACAAGCAAATAAAGAATTCAGCTGCCAGTTGAAAAGCAAAAATTCATTGCTAAGCACAAGATTCCCAAAGAGAAGCATTAGAAAAAAATAAATGTATGACATGACCAATTTCATTTATGAATAAAGTCCTTAATTAAAAGACCCCATATACAGCATCCATAATTAAAAGAATCAATACTAACAAAAAGCTTCAAAAAAGATCTCTTGTCTCTTCATGAAAAGAGATCAAGGATAAACTGAAACTGACAAATAAGAGAGGAGCGAATATGTATAGCTTTCAGCTACATCATACAGACTAAAAAGGATGTCAAGCAAGAGAACAGCAAAAGTCAGCAACACATGTTAGACACAGGCAGGACATAGCAACAGAAGAGGAGAGTAAAAAGCATAAGAAGATAAGATATGATTATTATCGAATTTTGTGGTTTGAGATGGAAATATCAGTCATTAAAAATCATCTTTCACCGGAGTAGCAGTAACTCTTAGGGAAAGTTACGTAAATCGTTTAACAGAGTAACAAGAAGAGCCCTGGCATATCCTGCCTTTAGTTATTAAGAAAGGGTAACAAGAAGAGCATAAGAAGCTAACATGTGATGATTAATATCTAATCTTGTGGTCAGAAATGGAATAATCACTTGATCAAAATCTTTTCCGGAGTTGCAGTGGGTCTAAGGCAAATTTATTGTTTGCCAGAGTTGCAAAGTATATTTGCAGGAGTTTCTAAGCTTACACAATGCCCCTAGAAAACTCCAGTTCTTTTTATTAACAGCAACCAGATATGGGCCAAGGAAGGACTGGTTTCACAGGATCATATTTTGAAATACTCTCAATGTCACAAAATGGCAATTATAGGCAAAAGTAAGCACAACAATTTGTATAATTCAAAAGCAGGTAGATGCAAGGAAGTTTTCACAGTTTCCAACAATAAGAAAGACCTTCGCGAGTATAATCCCTCATTTTATGTTTTTCTTTAACTTCGAATCTACCCCACATACACTTGAACATCTTAGCCATGTCCCGATTGTCTCTTCTTTGCGGGTTACCCAACCTGAGTCCATCTAACATGACATTTCAATGACCTTCAAGGTGGAATACTTAAACTCATTATCTACCATATTCTCTTTATTTAGGCCCTAGATAAAATAGCAAAGTTTCTCATTCAAACAAATTGTGCTAATTAAAACTCCTAATGCAGTCATTGGACCGGATTAGTCATAAAAGTGGAGATTCTTTCATTTCCTTCCTTATCAGAGAGGAGCGGAGCTGGGCTTATTTATTGAAAAAGAGGAGGGGGTGGGGAAGGTCCAGAAAGCCCTCACTTTACTGATGGGACATGATGATCCCCTTTTCCTCTCACCCTCCCCCGGTTCTGGTTCAGGAAAAGTCAAGGCAAGGGAAAGCTAATAGATGGAGTTTTACCAGATGCTCCAGTTTATGTGATCCACTCAACCATAAGGGAGGCATGGTGTTGATTTCTCAACCCTCTCTTTTCTCCTCCTCATCTTTATTTCTAATAATGTTATTTAATCCAGAAAAACCCATCCAACACAACCCCCACTTCCCACCAAAAAAAATAAATAAATAAAATAAAATAAAAGAACAAAAAAGAGAAAAAAGGAAAAACAAAACCTAATAAAATCACCCACTGCTTCAGGTAAAGCTAAACTAGGCCAAATCTTTCTCAAAGAAAGCTAAACCAATCCATGATCTGACCATCATTTCTAAACTTATTCAACTAATTTACGACTGCTTAAGTTGCCGTTTGTCCAGCTGCTTATTCTCAATTTTCTCCCTCAAATTTACAGGATATAATCGCAACGACCATGATGTTGAATAAACATTAAGTGCAAACAAATCATCAAAACACAGCCCAAAAGAAGGATTATATGCACAACCAACTTGGTAAATGTTTCCTCCTCCCCCTATTGTGTAATAATGTTTCTACTGTAATTTTGCCTCTGTTTCCATTAAACTTAGCTTCATGAAAACAAAATAAAGAAGCAAGAATTCCCATTCAGGATCTAAAATCAAATATTTAATCTTGGACTGGATTTAATATACCCACGGATACATCAGGGGCATAGACAGTTGATAAACAAATCTTTTCTTTGCAGCTTCCTAGCCCACAGAAAGTTCTTACTATATTCTTCTTAGGGTCCGTTTGTTTCCATTGAAAATTTTTTCCGGAAAATATTTTCAGAGATTTTGACTGTTTGGTTGCATTAAATTTGGAGAAAAAAATTTCTGGAGGAAAAGATTTTACACCAGCAAGTGTAAACCACTTCTCCAGCAAAGTCACTGAAGTTGTTTTCTTCTCCAGCAAAGTAACTGAAGTTGTTTTCTCGGACACAAGCTCTCCCTCAAATGCTATTACTCGGCTATTCAAACCACATAATGAAAACAAATAAAGTAATCAAAACGTTTGCCACGGCTCATTAAAATTAATTGTGCTAAAAAACGCCTTTACCATCAATTGATTTTGTTTTCTCTGTTGATTTGTGGTTGGACCATTGACAATGCTACTTCTAAGTGTAAAGGCTTTGGCAGTGGTAGGCTAAGGAGGAATGGGATTGGTTCCTGCCAGGTCAGGAAAGGTGGAGATAACATGGATACTGAAGGCTGTGATGTAGCAATGGCATGGCTTTGCTGATCTTAGAAGCAGGAATCACACTTCTTGGGAAAATCTTTTCATTGAATCACCCAAATGCAGTAAAAGGATGGGGACAATTGTTATCTTCTTTGAACGTATTTTTCAAGGGAAATAATTTTCATTAAAAAACATTTTACACCCAACTAAATGGATCCTTAATGTATCATGTTTTCCAAAGTCCTCATTGGTTGTATTACTTCTTCAGTGATAAGGGCATGAGGGATTCAGACAATGAACAGTAGCTAAACTAATTGCAAATTCTCAATCTATTTTCTGGGGACAGCGCAAAATTCTCTTCCAGATTGCTTATTTCTTTTGCACTTCTTTTTTCTTGAGACACATTAGAAAGGAGATGGAAGATACACCAATCAAAACATTCAAAAAGAAAACGCAAGAAAATATCGATAACTTGAAATTAAAACAAATAAAAATCCTTGTGCTTACCAAGGTAGAAATAGTCTTTTTGCCATCACTAGCTCGAATCAGACATTTATACTCAATTTTCTCCCCAGCTGTCTTCATTTTATTTCTTTGGACCTTAGACTTGTCAGATGCTGTAAATGCAAAATAAGTCCATAATTTAGACCAACAGGCAATTTAACACTGATACAGGACCAGGAATGCGGAAAACCAACAAACACTTACAGTATTTAAGAGTAACCCAGACAGAACCCTTTTCTGTAGTTCGCTCAAACATGTTAGTGAGTTCATTCAGAAAAGGGTCCGGCTGTAGATGTACCTGAAATAAACAAATCAATAATGATATTAGTCAAGTCATAGAAAGAGGGCAAGAATTTAGATTGATTAGAAATTAGACACAGTTGATGATTCTAATTATTAGTAAAAAACCAAGAAGCAAAAAAATAAAAACAAAAAAATGAACGCACATGACATTGTACTGAAGAACAACTAAAACCACTTTTTTTTTTTTTTTTGGCGTGGGGGGTTTTTTGTTGGTGGGGGGGGGGGGGGATACTGACTCTGACCTATCTCACAAGCAAACACGCCTGATGGAAACCAAGAATAACTTTAATCAAATCTAGTACATTACTAAACCTTTAGGAAGAATCATCTCCCATCTCGAACTAGCATTCCAGTACTCATATTTGATAATGAATGTCTTTCCATAAACTAAAGAATATTTCCACACACACACAGCTTTTACTAATTCAACGCATTGGTGTATTAACCTTTTGGTATTTATTGTAAACAATGACTTACCATATCAAGAAAAAGTGATTATGGAGTTGCAAAAGAATCACATAGCACCAATATATATAAGTTTATCATGTTTCTCAACAGATTCACATTTTATAGATTTTCCATCCAAGAAGTTTTGCATGACTAATACAATGTCCATCATTCCCATTATAAGAAATGAACAACATTTCTGTCTGAAACAATCAAGCCATATGAGCACAACTAATCTAAAAGAATATATTCATAAACAAAGAATCTGGAGGCTTTGGAGTAAGTTTGCTGGGTATACCTTCGAAGTATTAGTATTCAGTTGATTAGTCCCCGATGACATCCTGAAACAAAGGTAAAGGTATGTAAACAAAGAGATACATCACCAAATAGAAGGGTATAACAAACCAAAAGTACAATAGCATCAAGATTGAAAATTGAAGTTATTCTCCAAAAATTCTTCATAAAATGCTCAAGTGTGTCTCAGATACAGTGAATACAAAATGATCAATGAAAGGTGATAAAATGCATAAACAAATATATCTTGGATACAGTGAATGCAAAATGATCGATGAAAGGTAATAGAATGCATAAAGATATATCTAATGAATACAAAAACATATCTACTGTCCTAAACATTTCAAAAGATCAACCAGTAATAATTTCAGTTCCTCGGTGCTTCCAAAAATACATTACTCCTAAATGCAAGAAATAGCTAAAACCCTCTCCCTCTCTCTCAATTTTAAGGATCAAGCACCAAACAACTTACTCACAATTTGAACTCACTTTCCCAACCTGTAAAGCTCATCCAAGGACAGGAACAACGAGTGACAAATACAGAACATTGCTAGACTAGAAAATTGAACCTGGCAAATCCTTTTTATGGCATTGGCCAGGTAAGCTCGCCTGCTGGAGATATATCATAAGTAAGGGTGTAAACGAGTCGATCCAAGCCCGAATACTACTGTGCTCAAGTTCAGGCTTGATAATATTACTACTGCTTGGCTCAATCGAACTTGTAATTCAAAGCATGAGGTCGATTCGGAATCGCTTGTGAAACACAATCAACCTCAAGCTCAAGCTCAAACTCAAGCTTGCTCGAGGTCTTGCAAAGCCAGCTTTGGCTAGAGCTCAACCAAGCATACTTGAAAAAATGAAAAAAGGACTGACTAGCTCCTCTTTGCTACTGCTACTTGTACTTAATCACCCTTACCCCCAGAAAAATCATCAAGTTCCACTGGCTCTCTTCCCCTGATTGGACTGCACTTTTTGCAGATGAGAATTTATTTCACCACCAAAGAAAAAGCAGCCCTTTTGCCCATCACATTCATTGGATGCATTTCAAGCATTTTCAGTAGCTTGCTAGGTTTCTATATCGTCACTAATCATCCCAGCCTCTCTCTTTCTCTGTTTGAATTTTATCTATTTGATGTGAATTGGCCTTGATACAATCGCAAAAGCCATTTCTAAGCCAACCTACATCATCACACACAGCAAAGCAGAACACAGAAGAGACAAACTGAAGACTATTATTCTTTTACCGCGTGCACACGCGAGAGAGAGAGAGAGAGAGAGAGAGAGAGAGAGAGAGAGAGAAGAGACAGTTGGAAATGGCCTCTGACTGGCCTACCCAATTTTTCCCCATCCAAAATTTTTAGGTTCAAACCCCCAAAACACAGTCCCCATTCCACAATTTCTCCGTAAAACCCAATCAAAAAATTTCTCCCTAACCCCCTCCCAAAAAAAAAAAAAAAAAAAAAAGGAAAAACAACAAACAACGGACCCCAGCAGTAAAAACAGAAAATTTTGACACCTGTTTGAGTTTCTTGAAATCGGCCACTGGGATTTTTTCCAGCACCCCTTTTGTCAGTATAAACTAAAAACCAAGAAAAATCAACAAAGACAAAAAGAAAGGAAATAAAAGGGGAATTTGGGAGGTGAACATTTTTGTTTTGTTGATTGCATTTTCAGCCGTTGAGGCTTCCTCTTATGCTGCTGTATTTTGCATTAGCATTACCATCAGAGGGCTGATTATGACGATAAGATGCAGCTTGTTGATGTGGAAAGACGTGGCTGACCTTGAGGCACGGCAGCAGAGGGTGCAGAAAGCTGAGGCAAGAGGAACGGCAGTAGGGTATTGTTTTTGTGAGCAGCAGTAGAAGAAGCGAGATAATTGAGAATTGCATAAGTGAGATAAGTGAGGATTGAGAAGCCGAAAGTTAGACTGAGCTGCTCCCGAGCAGGTCGGTTCGCAGACACCCTAGTCCTATAGCTAACAACCTACATCAGCAATTGAATTCTAGGATCTTACAGGGCTCGCAAATACCAAAATCCATGATGTATTTCAGAAAATACCCCCCCCCCCCCCCCCCCAAAAAAGAAAGAAAGAAAGTATATATATTAAAAAAAAAAAAAAAAACTCAACTGCTAGTAAAGAAAAACTATAATGGTTAAAAATAATCAACTCACTGTAAAAATACATTTAATCAGCAATTCATAGTTGGGTAGACAGCAACAGATCAAATTGTATACAGAAGAGAAAAATAAGGACAAAAATCCAAAAAATTGAGAACAGAATTAGAACGGCGTAAGCAACCAAATCAATCCAGATAGAAATAAAGATTAGCGGAAGTGAATCAGAGACAGAAACAAACCTGAGAATCGTAACGCTGACGGTGGAAGAGGAGGGGGCTGGTTGGAGAGGTCGGGGGGCCGGAGGAATTTCAGGCACGGGTGCCGTTGGGTTTTCTTGAGTGGAGCTACTACGAAGGGTTCAGCATTGGCGTGAGTAGTTTTTGTCCTTTTATTTGCCTGGCTATAATTTGAGTTAAATGCACTAAAATCCCTTAACTCACTCTTATTTATTTATTTATTTATTTTAGTCCTTTGATTACCCGTAATTGTGCTATTAGTTCTGTTTAAAAATTGTTATTGCGTTAGGATAGGCATTATATATAATAATATTTCAAAAATTATTCTAACATTATTTTTAGTCGACGTTGACTATCCAAAATAATGAAAAAAATTATTTAGATTGCTAATAATGATTTTAAAAAAATCATTTGAATTGCAAATAATTATTTAAAAAATAAATATGTCATTGGAAATAAATTTTGAGAAAAGTATACATCGTTTCACTAATGTTGAAAAATTAATTTTAAAAAAAGAAAATTTTAATAAATATGGGACAGTACTTTGAAAATTTTACCAAAAGTAAGACTAATAATAATTCTAGATTGAATCATAATTAATAGAAAGAACAAATAAAAAGAGTTGATTAAATAGACAGGCTATAAGTAGCTATCATCAAAAATTTTTTGCACATTAAAATCAAGGATTTCATAGCCAAAATGGCCTCTTCAAACTACAAAAGAGTCATTCACAAAATAGCTAGCGAACAAATAAGTAAATAGCCCATCTGCATAAATTATTGGAAGCACTAACTAATAAAACCAAGATGTGCTAAATGTCATTAACAAAATAAGTAGGGAACAAGTAGTATTCTAAAAACACTTGTTGACTCATAAGCATTGATTCGAATATAAACTAAAGCATGTAATTTATGAAAACAACAACTATGACACAATATTCACTTCGTGTAAAACTCACTCAATTCAAGGACAAAACTCACCAATGTTATCAACAATGATGAATGAATGGAAACTTTTGACATGTAAAGATGCCTACATATGCACTAATTTAGCTTCTCTTTCCAAATCAGTTAACTTTGCTTGATTCCTTTCCTTGTTCTTTTCTCCTCTAGTATTATGGACTCACTAGAAAAGAGGAACTCTATAACAAGTGGATGAAAAATCCACTGCCCACTTGTTGTCCTTCAAAATATAGATTTAGAGATAGCAATATTGATAATTCGTAGACTTTTTACGAAAGATATAAACCAAATAAAGAGGAGGTAAAAATGAGGTGGGGAAGAAAATGCAGGAGTGGGATGGAGAGAGGGAGGATGCAGGAAGGAAGGCAAGAGAGGAGAAAAAGAGGGCACAGTTGGGGAAGATTGGCTAGAGAGAAGAATGGGTAGATAGAGAAGGATGAGAAAGAGAAGAGGAAGAAGAAAGGGCAAAGGGTAAGAAGAGTAAAGGACGGAAAAATGAGGAGGAGGAGAAGAAAATGAGAGTGGTGTAGAAGAAAACGAGAGTGGTGGAAAAGATGGGGGAAAATGAAACAGGAGAAGAATATGAAGAATGGGAGTGAGTAGGAGTAGAAGGGTGAGGAAGGTAGAGAGGGGTATGGTGTGGGGAAGGAGAAAGAGCAAATATAGAAGGAGGATAATTTTTTAGATAATATTCAAAACATGAATAGTATTTTTTTAAGGATAATTGATTCTAGTCCAAACACATATTCTAAATAATTATTTCATTACTTTTAAAATAAAAAAAAAAAGATATCCAAGACTACTTTATCATTGATGATTGCTAAATTAGATTGAAAGTATTGCTAAATTTCACTCCATTCCCTTATAGAAGTTTTGAAAAATTTATATTAATACACGTATTTTCCCTATTCTTTAAAGGATAAACATGCATGTGGCTGTCCAGCCACTTTTGGTATTCATTAGCTAACTTATGGAAAGAGTCGGATACTTTAAATTCTTTCCACGCATATTTACTTAGGCATTCATGTACTTAAATTAGGATTTCGTCAATTCACAACTTAGGTTGGCCCATCCTATGTACAAACTAACTCAACCCTAATTTCTTTCCTGATATACTTGTTAACTTTAAACCCAAGGCACATAATCCAGCCTAAGCTCTGATACTACCTATGACACCCCCAACCAGGTACTGCTCTAGAACCTTGATCAAGACACTTGCCAGATAGCGCCAAGACTCAGGTACAAACAGTCATATACCAAAAATGTAATCAAACGCTAAAAATTACGTATACTTTCAAAATTAATTATAACTTGTGAGCCACTTAGGTCTCAAATTACATTCATTTGACAACTAAAAACAAAAGAAAACCCTCTCTCTCCATTTCATGCCCTTTTTTTTCGTGGTTTAGACACTTGAAAGGAAAACAAATTTAAAACAAATTTAACGAAGAGTGAGCTTATAGTTCAGTGAGGTCCATTTTGGAACCATGTTAGAAAAACTCTTTAAAACATATTTATTTAAATAGAAATTCATGTGAATTGACGGTACAAAAAAAGTATAATTAAATCAAGTAGCATGTAAATCAGAAAAAGATACAGAATTATCACGACAAGCACTACCCATGAACATATCAATGGCAAATCAAATACGTTTCTCTCCGGCATTACACCAAACATGTCGCCTCTAGCTCTCATCATTTTGATGACTCGAGTTCTATGTGATATGCGCGAAAAAACGTAGAGTTGCTTGAAGATCGAAGCGAAGTTTTGAATTTTCCCTTGGAGGATTTCGACCCTTCAAAGTGCTCAAGTAGGACCAATTTGAGCGAGTTCAATATGCCTACCTAATTGCTCTAAAGGACTTAATCAAACAAGAAGGAAACTCTAAGTTAGGGTTTTGATCTTGGAATCACTCGACAAGATCGGGGTAGTTCTTAATCAACAAAGAATCAAAGAAACTCTCAATTTGAGAACTCACAATAATAATATTCATAAAATCATGTGAAATTCGTATGAATAGTGTCCCTTATTTATAGGGTTACATAGAGGATTCTAGAACTTAGAAATTAAAGCACAAACGAATTGAAACACTTAATTTAAAACAACTTGTAACTAAATTGAAAGTCTTAAATATAGAAATAGCTAAGTTCTAGAATAGCTAAGTTTTAGAACACTTAAAAACATCTATAAACAAGCAATTGGGCTGGTCATCCAAAGCATTGAAGCCCTAGTGATCCAAACGCCACTCTTCAAGGAGGTTGGGTTTCTTCCATTGATCCATCAACAAGTAAGTTGGAAGGCTGACCTTCTATGCTCCAAGCATTATCTTAAGCAGCCCAAATATAAGTAATAGGCCTTGGAGAAGAGTTGCTCTTGGCCCAAGTTTTTTCTTCCTCTCGCAAGTCCAAATATAATCCTTGCAAGGCTTCTTTCATTCTTCTAGTCTTAACTCTTGTCATTGGCCCATCAATGCCTTGCAAAAGGTCTTCTTGAGCTCGTCCAACATTTTTGAAACTCGTTTCATCCTTGGTAGCTCCTTAATCCATATAATTCCCTCCTCCCTTGAAAGGATTCGCCCTCGAATCATCTACATCAAACCAAAGAAAGATCAGAAATATTAAAAGTGACACTCACATTACCATACTCACTTGGTAAGTCAATCTTATAGGCATTGTCTCCAATCCTTTCAAGCACTTAAAATGGACCATCTCCATGTAGGTTTAACTTAGATTTCCTTTGATTAGGAAACATCTCTTTCCTCATATGCACCCACACCAATCACCGAGCTCAAACAAAACTTGTACACGCCCCTGGTTTGCAATTCGTGCACAGTGCTCATTCTTTTTCTCAATGTTTACTTTCACCTTGAAGTGTAACTCCTTAACAAATTCAGCTTTTCTTTTGCTATCTAAATCTTCACGTTTGTTAGTAGGCAAAGACAAGATATCCAAAGGAGTTAAAGGATTAAAACTATAGACAATCTCAAATGGTGAAAAAGAAGAAGTAGAATGAGTAACACGATTATATGCAAACTCAATGTGTGGAAGACACTTTTTTCAATTCTTTAAGTTACGTTGTATGATTGCACATAACAAAGTAGTGAGTGTTCTATTAACCACTTCAGTTTGGCCATCAGTTTGTGGATGAACAACAGTAGAAAACAACAATTTAGTACCAAACTTATTCCACGAAGTACGGCAAAAATGATTAAGAAACTTGACATCACGATCACTTACAATAGAACGTGGTAAACTATGCAATCTAATGATTTTCTTAAAGCATAAGTCAGCAATATGTATAGCATCATTAGTTTTAGCACAAGCTATAAAATGAGCCATCTTGCTAAATCTATCAATTACAACAAATATGCTATTCTTTTCACTTAGTGACCTTAGTAGACCTAAAACAAAGTCCATGGATATGTCTACCTAAGGTTGTGTAGGGACGGGTAAAGGGGTATAAAATCCATGTGGCATGACTTTAGATTTTGCTTGCCTACATGCAATGCACTTAAGCCAATAAAAATGCTCATTCAGAATATCTATAGTTTTTTGCACACCAAAATAACCCATAATTCCACCCCATGCGTTTCCCTCACAAGTAGTCCACGAAGAGAACAATTAGGCACACACAGTTTATTATTTTAAACAAAAATCCATTTTGCCTAAAGAACCCTTCACATGCACGATTTTCACAAAGTCTCCACACTTTTCCAAAGTCATGATCATGCTTATAAAGATTTTTAACAAGTACAAATCCAAATAATTTAGTGTGGAGAGTAGTAAAGAGAGCATACCTTCTAGATAAAGCGTTAATAACCACATTTTTCTTACATTGTTTATACTTGATTACATAGGAAAAAGTCTCAATAAATTCCAACTACTTAGCATGTCTCTTATTCAGCTTACTTTAAGACTTCAAAAACTTTAAACTTTCATGATCACTATGAATGACGAATCCCCTAGGTAACAAGTAGTGTTGCCATGTTTGCAAAATCCTCACCAATGCGTAAAGCTCTTTGTCATACGTAAGATAATTCAATGTAACTTTACTCAATTTCTCACTAAAGTATGCAATAGGTTTAGACTCTTGCATCAAAACAACACCAATTTCAACTCTAGAAGCATCACACTCGACCTCAAAGCACTTGTCAAAATCAGGCAAACTCAACAAAAGAGCATTGGTTAGTTTATCTTTCAACAAGTTAAATGCTTCTTCATGCTTATTTTTCCACTTAAAAATAATATTTTTCTTGACAAGTTCATTAACAGGTGCAACAATTGTAATAAAATTCCTTACAAACCTCCTATAAAAACTCACAAGTCTATGAAAAGACCTCACCTCATTAGCATTAGTAGAAGTTGGCCATTCACGTATAGCTTTGACCTTGGAGTCATCCACCTTGATTCTTTTGGAGCTCACTACA
This sequence comes from Mitragyna speciosa, assembly GCA_024721245.1. Taxonomy (NCBI): domain Eukaryota; kingdom Viridiplantae; phylum Streptophyta; class Magnoliopsida; order Gentianales; family Rubiaceae; genus Mitragyna; species Mitragyna speciosa. The sequence goes on along the minus strand of CM045560.1, from coordinate 26,795,273 downwards.
AAACCAAAAAACACAACAGAGTCCATGCAAAAAGTACACTTAGACAAATTAGCATAAAGTTCATGTTCCCTGAGAACCATAAAAACATTATGCAAATGTCTAATATGCTCATTTAAAGAATGGCAATACACAAGGATATCATCAAAATATGCTACCCTAAATTTACCTATGAAAGCACGAAAAACATGATTCATAAGATGCATAAAGGTATTAGGAACATTAGTTAAACCAAAAAGTATAACCATCCATTCATATAACCGATACTTAGTTTTAAAAGCAATTTTTCATTCGTCCCCCTCATTCATATGAATTTGGTAGTTTCCACTCTTAAGATCAATTTTAGAAAAGATATTAGAGTCATGTAATTCATCAAACATGTCATCTCATCGAGGGATAGGATGACAATACTTTACCGTTATCTTGTTTATGCCTCTACAATTCACACACAAGCACCATGTGTCATCCTTCTTTGGCACCAAAATAACAAAGACAGAACAAGGACTAAGGCTCTCATGTACAAATTCTTTCTCAATGAGCTCATCTACTTGACCTTGTATCTCCTTTCTTTTCTCAAGATTGACACGATATGCAGGCCTATTTGAAATATTTGCACCAGGTATGAAGTCTATTTGGTGCTCTATTCCTCGCAAAAGTGGTAAGCCTTGTGGTATTTCTTCAGAGAATAAGTCTGAAAAATTTTGCAATAAAGAAACCACAACACTTGACAAAGAAGAGTCAAGGTTAAAAAATAGAAAAGAAAATATCTTTGTACATTACAAGTAACATTTGTTGTTTGGCTAACAAAGCCCCCTCAACTTCACTTTTACTTGCAAATGCACTTAACTTTTTTTTTCTCTCCTTTCACGGTTTTCCTTCTCTTTTCCCTCCTCGGATTCTTTCTCTTTTTCTTCTCTCAAATTCGAATTGTTTCTTTTCTCCTTAGGCACAGTTTTGGCTTGCTCTTCCCTTATTGAAAACTCACGAGCAATCCTCACTTGATTAGCATGAGTCTCGGATGGGTTAATTGGATTAAGAACAAACTTACAATTCTCTTACCTAAATGAGTAGTTGTTCTTATATCCACCATACAAAACCCTCTAATCAAATTGTCAAGGGCATCCTAACAAGATATGGCATGCTTGCATATGGACTATATCGCACCAAACTTCATCTTTGTACTTGCTTATATACAAAGGAACGCATACCCTTTTTGATACTTTTATATCACCTTGATAAGCAAATTAATAAAACTTATAGGGCTTGGGATGTTCTTCAGTTGTCAAACTCAATTTATCTACAAATAAGGTACTAGCAACGTTAGTGCATGAACCGCTATCAATGATCAAGTTACATACCTTATTGAGCACAGTACAACAAGTGTGAAAGATATGCTCCCTTTGAAGATTCTTATCATCGTCTTTGAGTTGAACATTCAAAACTCTTCTAGTGACTAAAAGCTCTCCATGATCACCACTATTAAACTCAACTTCTTCAGTCTCAGAATCTCCCTCAAGAGGTGGCATCTCTTCTTTACTATCACTCGAAGTAATAGTTTCAACATCCCTATTGTCCATGATCATCATAACCCTTTTATTTGGACAATTTGAAGCATAATGCCCAAAACTTTGGCATTTAAAGCAACGAATCTCTCTAAGCCTTGGAGTAGACTCAACTTTTCCCTTTGTTGGAGGCTTTGAAGAAGACACCTCTTGCTTACTCCTCACGGATTGGACAGCTTATGGTGGTGGTAGTGGTGGTGGTGCTCGACTTTCTCTCCCAATAGCCCGATTTTCCCATTGAGGACATGATGATGATGATCCAAAGTTGCGTGGCTTCATGGCTTTGAGTTGCCTTTCAATCTTGATGGTCATCTCCACCAATTCATTCATCTCCACATAGTGATGCAACTCCACACGAGATCTAATTTCAGAGTTTACACCTCCTATGAATCTAGCCATCAAAACTTCTCCCTCTTCATCTATGTTGGCTTGAATCATCAATTTCTCCAATTCTTTATGGTACTCATCCACAGACATGGTACCTTGCCTCAATGTTTGTAACTTCCAATTGAGATCACGTGTGTAGTAACTTTGTACATATCTTTTCGTCATGATCTTCTTCATCTCAGACCAAGTAGACACGGATTCCTCTCCATATTTGATGCGATTTTTGTTGAGTTGATCCTACCAAATGCTTGCATAATTAGTAAACTCAACAGCAGCAAGACATACCTTTTTCTCCTCAGTGTAGCTATGGCATGCAAAAATATGCTCCATCTTTCTTTCCCATTCCAAATAAACATCAGGATCTAGTTTCCCTTGGAAAGATAGAATCTTCATCTTTATGCTCCCTAGATTGCTATCACGAGGTGGTTGGTTTCTGTAACACTCTAGAAATTCATGCAAAATCATTTATTTCGCATTATGTCCATTAGTAGAAAAAAAAAGGGGGGGCCGAAATTAGTTATAATTAAATACCTAGAAGAATTTCTATTTTATGTAGCATGTTGTACCTTTTCCTTTCGAAGTTGTACCCTAGATATCTTATAAAATTAATAGGAAGATAAGTGTTAAATCCTACTTCTAATTATACTTGGCCAAGTGGAGATTAATTTGCAAGAAAGTCAAACTTTACTTTTAGTTTTGTCTTGCTTTGATTGGTCACCATTTTTTTCAATTTTTCTTCAATTCTTTTCCATTTTACTTAGCTTGTTTTTCTTTCTTTTTCTTCATTGTGGCCGGCCCCTTCTTCCCTCTTTCTCTCTCTTTTTGTTTCATTTTCTTGAAGTATTTCTCTCCAATTTGATCACTTTTCTTCTATTAAAAGTGAATCAAACTCATTCCTAAGCAAAGATCTTGACTTGTTAAAGGTATTTACCATGAACTTTTCTTATTATTTCCAAGTATAAGTTGTAGTTATGTAGATTTATACCCATGTTCTTGAGGTTAAGCATGATTAATTGAGCCATGAAAATGAAGTTTTATTCCATGAATATGAGGTTTATGGACTTGTATGACTTGTAGATAGTGATTTAAATTTGAAATGACATGAATTGAGGATGATTTGGTTAAAGAACCTTGGAGTAGTTTATGTGATTTTGTGATAAATTTGGGTGAAATTGAAGTGATTTTGATATGAAATTGGTAGAACTATGTGAGATTGGGTCGTTTGGCTGTTTTCCTTGCAGGTTAAAAATTTTGGGTTAGTCTGATTATAGGGGAAATGCTGCCGAAATTTCGGTAAAACCTAAGAAATAAAAGTGATTAGGCTATGATTCAAAGTTATATAAGCTGTAATTTAGTGATTTGAGCATGCAAAAATTTTCATAAATTAGCTATTAGTGAATTGAACCTTTCCGAGCAAAACCCTAAAAAGTTAGAAAAACCCTAATTTTGAAAACCCTACACCCTACGGTAAAATCCTAAACTCCAAAACCCTAGAAATTAAACCCTAGAAAGATTTGGGGTATTTCTCGAATTGTCTTATGAATTGCTTAGATTTTAGTCGGGTTTTTATACGACTATTTTTTCTTGAATTTCAGGATTCGGAAGTGAGACCCGACCATATTACGAAATCTTTTCTTAGGCACTTCAGGTGAGTGTTTTATGTGTGCATGATGCATGAAATGCCATGTTATACTTGACATTATTATTTACTGAAATGTGTTACTTGAGGAAAGATGTGTACTTTATCGCATCTATTCCGCAATGTGTTACATGCTTTCACTATTAAATGTGTTATTTGTGTTTGAGACTTTCGTGACTAATTTCACCGTTACTTCACGGTTAGTCAATTCAATCATAATTGGGAGGTCATAAGGTGTTCGGTGTTTTAGGGCGTGTTGTTCTTTCCCAATTGAGTTGAATTCCTCAAAGAGGCCAATTCTGGATTGAACTTTCTTGCGTGTTGGCCTTCCAAAGTCGAGATTACTCCCTGAATGTGGTAGCCTGTACGGAGGTTATAAGGTGAACGGTGGTTAGGTTTCTTGCATGTTAATACTGGCATGACCTTTGGCGAGAACCTGAGCTATTATCTCGGTCTTAACGTCATGGTTACATGATCAGTACTTGCTCCTCCTGCAGTTGAGCTTGCTCCCGTAGTTGAGCCCTGTATCTGCCATTAACTACTTGTTAATTAAATTGTTCATATATTGTTTATTTAACTTGTCAAATAATTTTCTTGAATAAAATCATGAGTTTCTGGTATGGTTGCATGACTTGAGTACTCACTGGGCTATTATAACTCATCCCATTTATTTGTTTTCTTTAACCAGGTTTCCAAAAATATTAAAGCTGGAAAAGCTGATTTTGGACGTGTACATGTTTTGTTTTGTGTATTTTGATAGCCACCTGTTTAGGCTATTCTTGTACATACTATGTAAATTATAGTGTGTAAAACATATTATTGATATGTGTACTTTCAAGTAAATTATATAAATATGTTTTATTTTGCATTAAGTATGTTTGGATATCTTGAGCGAGCGCGTGATTTGAGTCCTGGCGAGAGCCAGGCAAGTAGTCCGCTAAGTCCTTTGGTGCACCTCTGGGTAAGGTGGGGCTGTCACAGTTTCTCACCCTCATCTCTTTGTGTGATATTACTTCCTCATAGTAAGAATCATACTCCTTATGCTCACGAACATTCTCCTCATAAATAGATTTCTTGAAAACCCTAGTTTGGCTTTTAAAAGCGGACTCCATGCCTTCCACTCTAGCATTTATTTGAGCCAATTGCACTTGCATGGCTTGCCACATGAATTTCATGTCAAAGTTTTGTTCTACACTTTGATTAGACATGATGAATAAACCAGCAAAATAAAGCTAGTAGCACAAAATAATAATAGAAGAAAAATAGCCTTACCACTCCTTTAGTGTATACACTCAACCCTCGTATATTACTCCAAGTATTTATGACTTTTTCCCTCAAATGTGCTCACTTCTAATCCTTTTATCACTCTTGAGTAGCTTCTTTGTATGTTTCTTAATGAAAAAGAACTAACTTAACCTTTCTTGTAAAGCTCCAAGAAGTTAAACCACAAGAGTAAATGTAGAAGTCAAAGAAAATAAGTTTAGAGTAATTGTTTGATCAAGAGAATTCAAGAAAAGATGGAATAAACAAGACTTGCCTCAAGAAGACACAAATTAGAAACCCTAATGTCCTAATGTGTGGTATTCTTGTGTGAAAAATCTTGATTTTTAATGTTCTCTTGAAAAGAAACTAATAATATTCTTGTGCAAAAAAGTAAAACTCTAACAATCCTTGAAGGAATAGGAAAGATATTCCTTTCCAAATAGAATTCTTGAACAAATAACAACTAAAACCAAGCACAACTGTGAGAACCCCAAAAGTCCCACATCGGTGGGATCAAAGGAAATTGATTAGTATATAATGTCCTGCGTTTGGGCTACTAAATAACTTGGCTTAAGCATTTTGAGCCCGTGGTTTAAAAGCTCAAAAGTTATTGGGCCAGCCCAGACGCGGGATGTTACAAATGGTATCAGAGCGAACCTCGTGTGGTCTCTGCACGGGGTGAGACTGGGCTTACGGTATTGGGCCGGACTATGCAAGGAAGTGGAGGAACTAAGTACTGTGCAGGGCTAAGTGCTACGTCGACCTAAGGGCGGGAGCCACCTCTAGAGCCCGTACAAGCCACCTCTAGAATCCGACACAACCGAGTGGATAGTCTGGATATGAATTGGGCTTTGCGAGGACGCAAAGGCATAAAGGAGGGGTGAATGTGAGAACCCCAAAAGTCCCACATCGGTGGGATCAAAGGAAATTGATTAGTATATAATGTCCTGCGTTTGTGCTACTAAATAACTTGGCTTAAGCATTTTGAGCCCGTGGTTTAAAAGCTCAAAAGTTATTGGGCCAGCGCAGACGCGGGATGTTACAACAACCAATTTGGAAACCTTAAAAACACGGACAAAGCTCCTTCCTAATGTGAAAATACGGACAAAATAAAAAAAAAAAGATAACAAGGTCCACTACTTGCCAAAAAAAATATGAAACCCTTGCACTTGTAGGATTTGGTTTTTAATCCTTTGTCAACTAGTTTCCTTTACCCAATTGGTTTCCTAAATTCAAATAACTTCTATTTAAATCCACATAACACCTTTTAAACTCCTTTTAACACCATAATTTCTACAAAAATTGTAACAGAAATTCGTCCAAAAATTAGAATGAATTTCAGCAACTCAATGTGTAAGAAACCCTAACAAAACCCTAGTTTATGAAAGAACCCTTTTGACTAACCCTTTAATGCTTCAAGAACTTCAAGATTTGATCAAGAAAGTCCAAGAAATCAGCGAAGAACTTCAAGAAATCAATCAAGAAATCTCCAGCAACACAAGATTTCAAGAAACTTAAGAACAACTTGATACAAGTTCAAGAAATTAACAAGTAAGTTCAAGAACTTCAAGAATTGTATCAAGAACACCAAGAAACTTTAAGAAAATTGAATAAAACTTTGTGCACGATTTTTAACTTGTGTGCACTCCTTTTTATTCTTTATTTTCTTTCTTTTCTTTTGTGCTTTGTCTTTTTCTTCCTTCTCTTCTTGCACGAATTTTTTTTTCTTTTTTTTTCTTGCACACGATTTTTTTAACACATAAAAGACTCAAGAACATAACTAAATCTCCAAGAAAAATTGGTTGTATGAAGTTTTATGTTCAAGAAACCCCTTTTTTCTTGCAAGTTTTCACACAAGAATTTCAAGATAATAATAAAAACAGTCAAGATTATCAAGAAACCACACAATACCTAGAATTTTTTATTGAAGATAATCAAGAACAACTTTAAGATCGTAAGGAAAATTCAAGAAAGCACAAAACAAGGAAAAAAGGACGCATGAATTTTTTTTTTTTGACAAGAACATAGGTAGCAAGAACAAAGAAAGAATACAAGTTGTTTAACTAGGCACAAAGCACTTGAAAAACAACAACACAAGACACGATTTAAAGAAAAAATAAAGCGACATATCCAAATTTCTTCAAAGGAAAAATTGGATTAGAAAAACCTGAAATTTCAAGAACCTTCGCTCTGATACCAATTGATACGCACGGAAGAACGTGGAGTTGCTTGAAGATCCAAGCGAAGCTTCAAAATTTCCCTTGGAGGATTTCGACCCTTCAAAGTGCTCAAGTAGGACCAATTTGAGCGAGTTCAATATGCATGCCTAATTGCTCTAAACGACTTAATCAAACAAGAAAGAAACTCTAAGTTAGGGTTTTGATCTTGGAATCATTCGACAAGATTGGGGGTAGTTCTTAATCAGCAAAGAGCCAAAGAAACTCTCAATTTGAGAACTCACAATAATAATATTCATAAAATAATGTGAAATTCGGATGAATAGTGTCCCCTATTTGTAGGGTTACATAAATGATTCTAGAACTTAGAAATTAAAATAACTACTTAAACCTAAACACAAACTAATTGAAACATTTAACTTAAAACCACCTGTAACTAAATTGAAAGCCTTAAACATAGAAATAGCTAAGTTCTAGAACACTTAAAAATGTCTAGACAAGCAATCGGGCTAGTCATCCAAAGCATTGAAGCCCTAGTGATCCAAACGCCACTCTTCAAGGAGGTTGGGTTTCTTCCATTGATCCATCAACAAGTAAGTTGGACAGCTGGCCTTCTATGCTCCAAGCATCATCTTGAGCAGCCCAAATATAAGTAATAGGCCTTGGAGAAGAGTTGCTCTTGGCCCAAATTTCTTCTTCCTCTCGCAAGTCCAAATATAATCTTTGCAAGGCTTCTCTCATTCTTCTAGTCCTAGCCCTTGTCATTGGCCCATCAATGCCTTGCAAAAGGTCTTCTTGAACTCGTCCAACATTCTTGAAACTCGTTTCATCCTTGGTAGTTCCTTGATCCATATCACTACGCAAGTACTTTTTCCGTACACTCCTTTTACTTGCAAAACCTCCTTGCAGGCCAGAAAGATGCCAAGAAACCAAGGTAGGCAGAACTTGGTGACCAAACCCACTGTTGGTTAAGCCAAGACCAAAAACTCAAGGCCGAGCCCAAAACAAGTGTAATATGCACAAGTATATTTCACTTTTAATAAGAACAAATATTGCTGGTATGATAAAATACACCAGTGGACTTCTTTCAAGTACTATTAACATTTAAAGATGCGTACATGCACATGCAATCCTTTGTAGTTAAATGCATTTGGTTGCATATTTTATCATACCCAGTGTGATAAAATATGCAAGCAAGTTTCCAATAAGATCAAGTACAACCAACAAGTATAATATCAAGTTATGTAATAATAAGTGATAATGTAGACCATAGTCAGCATATGTACAAAAGGCTCACCCTGGAGGTCATATATTTTACATAAATATCTAAAAATCATATATCACATAAATAAGTTTGCCGGGGTGTCAAAGTAATAGCATAAAAAAAGAATTTGTAGAGCTTGCAGGAAAAATCTTGTAAGTTTTGTAAAACCAAAGTTGGTAAATAAAAGTTAATTTTAGGACACTCACAGCTATGTTAGGGTTTACAGCTTCTTCAAATGTTCACTTCTTTATCGTCCGAAGCACCTATCAGTTAGAGGTAAATTAATTAGTCATTAAGTTAAAGTGAATGAACGAAGTAATAAAAGTTAGAGTTTCCCAAAAGAGAAGCCTAATTCCATTTTCACTCAACCAAATTTCACAAGCTCGATACCCCTTTAAAACAAACTTAATTTTGAACTTTTTTATGAAGACACCAAATTTTAATTCCAATAGCAACCCGATCAAACTACCATCTCAAATCAATTCTTTTCTTAGTAACTCATGTTTTCAGTTTCACCAGGTACTTGTTTTCAATAGGGCAAAACTTTCAATTGATATGTCATATGAGAGAAGTAATTATATGGCTATAAATTACATTCTATGGACTACAGTTGTCATGAGGGCACTGGGTTAGATTCTAACAAATGCCATTTCAAAATCAATCCACATTTTGTTTGCTTCACCAACCCTATTTGCACAGAGTTGGTTTTCAACTGAATTCATGCCATTGCTGGGATCAACCCACCAAGATTCAGGGAATCAAGGTTACATGGTTTGAAACTAAATTTTAGAAACTACAACTTTTGTGAAGAACTCGAACTCAAATTCTAATATGAACATGTTCATAATCAGTCCAAAACTTAGTGCATCTCCAACCCTAGTAGCGTAGGATTGATTTTTTAGCCTATTTATCATAATTTCTGGTATCAATCTAGAAAGAACTAGGGTATGAGCCTTATATGGTTGGAAACTCTATGATTCTAGTTTCCAAATCCACAAGAATCACCCCATTTCAATTCTTTTAGATTAAGTTATGAAAATTTTGCTAAACCTGCTCTGGTGACCCTATTTTCATACAAACTTTGAGGTGTTCTTGTTCATAGCCCAACTTTTACTCAATTCCAACCTTGTACATGTATTTAATCCATCAAACACAAATTTTAGAAGTATAATAATGCATAAAATAGATCACAAAAGTTTACCTTTGATCCTAGAAGTCGCTTTCCCTTCTGAAACTCCAATTTTCTTTGAACTCTTTGTTTGGTCTAGTAAGAAATTTTATCTTGTTTTCCTTAAAGCTTTGCAGATAATTTTCTTCCTTTTTTTCTTATCTTTTTATTAAGTCTTTTAGTATATTAAATGATCTAAAGGTTGGTCAAAATATTAGATGTGACTAAGCACCCAATTCTCTCATTTCCTCCTACTTCCTTCAAAGAAATCCTTAACCGACTTTGCTTTCTTCTTTCTTGCTTTTTTTCCCCCTTTTTTATCTTTTCCTAGATAAACTCTATCTTGGATGTACTAATTATTTTACTAATCCAATTATTTTACATACTACACTTGTAATTATATGCAAACAAAATTTACACTAATGTTTCTTGGTCTTAGGGTTTCAAGTGCTACAAACTAGTGAATTAATTGTGCTAATTTGATTATTAACATCACCTATCCAAATTAACCTTAATAATAATATTAACACAAAAATAAATAAATGATCAAACAAGTAATATTATGTACCAATGTGAACAACCAAGACTTTGATTATATTATTAACATTAGTTTTTGGGGTTCTCAAGTGTGACAAATTTAATAACTAAAATTGTCCAATTCAATCACTAACACAGCTACATATCTTAATTCTAATAGTTACAAAAATAAATAATTGTATAGTTAAATCATTAGTATTTCGTAAGCTAACTACGTGACTTTACAATGATGAAGTCAGGCCGAGAGTTTATGGAGGAATTAAGATGATTTTTTTAATGGTAAGATTGGGTGTTTTGTTGGGTTAGAGTGTATGAGTGGTAAAAATGACAGAGTGGCAGTGTGGGGATGAGATATGATAATATTGGTAAAGTGAAGTGACATGTCATGACAAAAAATAACAACTCAAAATTTATTCGGCAGTTAAATTTGTACTGGTTAATAATAAAAATAAAGAAAAATAAAAAACATATGAATTTCATAAAATTACCAAATTCTTATAGAAAATATATTACTAAGTAAATACACTATAGGAAACTTTTCATTGAAAAATCCAACGATAACATAGCATTGAGAAACGTGTTATATGCGACCAAAATTATAAAAAAATACAAAAATTCTAAATGAAAATTATGATTTACATAAAATCTATTGTCGCACAAAACATATATAGAAAAAATCTCACTAGAGAATTTTAATATTAATGCTGTCTTGGGAAATGTGCCTTTAATAGACAAAAGACAAAAATTTAAATAAATAACAAACGATTTTTAAACATTACAAAATTTTCATAGAAAATCTATAAAAATATAAAATGCATATATAACATTTTTTCATGAAAAATCTAACAATAATGGCATATTGGAATACATGCTATTGATTAGAAAAATAAAAATCGCAAACAAATACTAAATGATTTCTAAAAATCATTAAAAAATAGGAAAAAGGCTTAAAAATATAAAATATAAATTTAGAAATTAGAATATATGAAAAAGATATTTAAATTCAAAATTATCAAGATATTTAAATTCAAAATTATCAATTTGCCACTGAAATTATTAATTTGATATATTTTACACAAAATATGCAATTAATCCCTAAAAACATAAAAATACCTCTAAATGAAAGAAAATTTTTAAATGGTACGTCAAGACTTAGTATCTACATAAATGATATAGAGCACGAAGAGCATCTTAGAGTTGTTCCACAGACTCTCAGGCAGTTGAAGCTGTACTCAAAATTAGGGGTGACAATTTCTGACACGACTCGAAAACATGATACGAATCTAACTCAAAAATAGCGGGTTTGGGTTGAGGTTTCACGGGTTCACAGGTCGGGCCCGATTGACCCACGAAGGAAACAAGTCGGGTTTAGGTCAGGTTCGCAAGTCAACCCGCAGACCTAAAAAAAAAAAAAAGAAAAAAAGAACAAAAAAGCAAAACAAAAAGGTGAAATAAAAGAACTAAAAGAAGAAAAAAAAATAACGCTGCTAAGCCCTAAAGCGTAACCCTTTTTCATTTTCTCTTCCACTCACTTACACTCTCACTCAACCGCCGTCGACCACTCAACCACTGCTCCCTCATCCACCATCACTGTTGACTGCTACTGCTGCTCCTCTATCTCATCTTCCTTTAGGCGAGGAGATGAAGGTGCGCTATGTTTTTCTCCCCCCTCTCTCTATCAGGCAACATTGCTTTTCTTTAAAAATTTTTGACATCGTAGAGAGTCATCAAGTTCGGGAATTTCTAGGCTTGATAAAATAGAGAATTTTAGAGCACTTTAGTTGGAGGAATGACTTGTTCATTTCATTAGCTGTATGGATACTAATCAGGGTATTCATTTTATTTTTAGCTGTCGTACCCATGTAAGTTTCAAGTGTGCTATGTTTATCCCTAGTAGGCAGAGGCAATGAAATATTTATTCGTGTAATTTGGTCACTTTTTCTGGGATTGTGTTAAAATTTAGTCAAGCCCACCCATTCAAATATATCTGCTTTGCTGATCCATTTGGGACTGTGATTCATATTCTTAGCAGCAAATACTACAGTAGTTCTGGTCCCAATTCTTGTAAATGGGGTTCAGTTATTAGTTTAAGCCTCAATTTACACAATCAAGAATGTATAAAGGACATTTTATTCAAGATACTTAAGAGCTATTCTCGAGGGCATTGGTCAATTAGCATTAATATTCGGGTTTGCTATTCAGTTGTTACATTAGGTGTTATCTGTGTAATTGAATATTAATGCATTGTTTCTCTTGGATCATTAGACAAACTTCCTTCCCCACAAATGACATACAATTCTTCTTCTTGTTGATTTATGGGATTTACATATTTTCCATTATTGCAAGCAAATTGATGGGTGGTTGGTTCGTTATTATGGGCAGTGGATTCGGGTAGGTTGAGATTCTTCTCATTCCTAAGCTTTATCTATTTATCTTTCCATTGCTATAATCATCTTTAATGATACTAACAGTAAAGGCATTTCTTCAAAGGACCTTTCTTCATCATGAACTTTCTGACCATACAAAAACAATATTTTCTTATTTTAGGACACCTAAAAGCAAAAATAGCGTAAGGACTATCGTAAAGCCTCTAGTAATTAAAGAAATAATGAGTGTTGATTCGTGTTAATGAGTTTAGTGATGAGTGCATGACTGTTTTTTATAATTGTATTCTTTTTTATATATATTCTTTTATGTTATTGATTATTATTTATATTCCCTTTTGATGGTTAACAGATGGATACAAGTATCAAATACCCAAATTCAATTCCTATTGAAGAAGATAGTGATACCGAGGGCAATGGTGATAGCATTGAGGAGACAGGAAACAAACAATTTCAGCATTTTGAGCCCAATGTGAGAGGAAAAAAGGAGTTACCTTGCAGAGCAACAGTAAATTTGCCTGGCAAGAAGAGGAAATTGAGTTCATCGGTTTGGGATTATTCGAGATTCTACCTAAAAAGGATCCAAATGAAGACTTAAAATGCAAATGCAAGAAATGTGGGAAAGAATATTCAGGTGATAGTAAAAGTGGAATAGGTAATTTGCATCGTCATTTGGGTAGGTGTGTGAGAATGACAACAAATGACATTGGACAGTACCTAATCACTTCTAATAATAGTGTTCTAGCCATAAGAAATACACAGTTCAACCAAGATAAATTTAGAGAATTACTTGTGCTTGCTATGGTAAGATATGAGCTACCATTTTCATTTGTAGAATATGAGGGGCTTAAGAATGTCCTTACCTATTTAGAGCCTCAAGTTAAACATATTACTAGGAACACAGACAAGGTGGACATTAAAAAATTGCATGCTAGGGAAGCTAATAGATTTGGCAGTGAATTGCATGGATGTCCTAGTCGAACATGTTTAATTTCTGATGCATGGACATCGATTGTTACTGATGGATATTTGAGTTTGAGTGCACATTTTGTTGATAGTAATTGGGTGCTACAGAAAAAAAAAATCTGAATTTTTCGTATATTCCTCCCCCCCATAGTGGTGTTGTCGTGGCTGAAAAAATTTACAGTTTGGCTAATAGTTGGGATATTGAAAAGAAGTTGTTTTCCATTACATTAGATAATGCTTCGGCAAATGATTCTTGTGTTGAAATACTCAAGAATCAGCTTAGGCTGAAAAATTCTTTAGTTGGTAATGATATGTTGTTTCATGTACAATGTTGTGCTCATATTCCTCAACTTGACAGCGCAAGATGGTTTGAAAGAAATTGATAAATCTATGGATGTAATAAGAGAATGTGTCAAATATGTCAAGGGTTCTCAAGCAAGAAAGTTAAGGTTTACTAAGTGTGTAATACAAACTTCCTTTGATTCCAAGAAAGCCTTAGTTCAAGGTGTTCCTACTAGATGGAACTCCACATATAAGATGCTTTCTAATGCTCTTTATTATCGTCTTGCATTTTGTCACTTCCACCTAAGTAATTCAAATTTTTAGTTTTGTCCAACTCCTGAAGAATGGGGAAGAGTTGAAAAAATTTGTAACTTTTTTCAACTTTTCTATGATGCAACCAATGCTTTCTCAGGGTCCAAATACCCAACTAGTAACTTGTACTTCCCTCAAGTTTTTAAAATTCAATTAAAGCTTCAAGAAGAGTGCAATAGTTTGGATGACTTCATGAGGAGGATTGCTTCACAAATGTTTGTGAAGTTTAACAAATATTGGTCTAAGTAAAATCTATTATTGGCGATTGCTGTGGTATTTGATCCTCGGTATAAATTTTAGTTTATTGAATTTAGTTATAATAAGCTTTATGGTCTGGGGTCTAATGAACTAGTCAAAGTGAGGAATATACTGTTCGATGTGTATAATGAGTATATGAGGATTTTGAACATATCTGGTGCATCGCCTTCTTGCTCTCGAGGTAGTAATGAGATCTCTTCTCATGGAGTTAAGGAACAAGGAGATAGCCAATTATTTGATGTTTTAGAGGTATGAAAATTTAAATTTCTGATTTTATTACTGTTGGACATTTGCTCTTTCTATGCTACTTATTAACTATTTTTTTATTATCATATTTAATATGTTTTTGGCTTTAACTTGTATAGGAATTTGATCAATTTAACGCTTTTGAATTTGCATCTAGTGCACAAAAAAATCAATTAGAAAATTGTAATTGGATGAGCCAAGAGCTAAAAGATCATCAGAGGTGAATGCTCTTGATTATTGAAAAGCTCAACAATTTCAATTTCCAGATTTGAGCAGATTAGCAAGGGACATTTTGTGTGTTCTAATATCAACAGTTGCTTCTAAATCTGCATTTAGTCTTGATGTAGGATTCTAGATCAATTTCGTAGTTCGCTATCACCGAAAATTGTTGAGGCTTTGGTTTGCACTAAGGACTGGTTATTTGGAGATAAAGGTGAAGTTAAATTAAGTTGTTCCTTGCATATTTTATTGTTTGAGTTTTAACCACAAACATATTTTCTTTGTTTTTATAATGTAGAATCTCTGAATATGAATTTGGAGGATATAGTTCAAAACGTCATGGATCCAAATATCAACAAAGATGAGGTTGATGCAACAATAATTGAGGATTCAAATTCCAATGTGGTCAATATATAATCCAAGGTGAATTGTGTTCTCAATGATGTTATTTGCTTCCTCTTTGATTATGTTGATTGGTACCTTTGAGTAGTATTAAATATAATACCTGCCATGAGAAATCTTGTCTATAGAGATTGGTTGTCTCTTTCTTTTTTCCTTTTTTGGGTTGGTGATTTTATTTCTTGGTGAAAATTGGAAAAAAAAAGTTGCAAACTCTCTCTTGTAGACCCAAGTTGCAGACTGGTTGTATTTTTCTTTTTTTTTTTTCTTTTTCTTTAGTCTATCATTTCTTGTTATCAGTCCAAAAGATTAAAGCTTTCTTCAGTTTTGGCAGTAAAGATTCAATATGTTTTCCATGTTTATTAGAGCAACCAAATGGTAATTTCTGATTGAAGTCTTTGACTATTATTGCAGGTGACTGATTTGTTTGCTTGTTTGTTTCCTTTTGGTTTTTGTGTTGACAAATTTTTGTGCTTTAGATCCATAAGGTGAAGTGGAAAGTTGAAATCCTTTATTTTTATTTTGACATTTCAGATAACTTATGTTGAGGAAAAGATCTAGGCCAAGTGACAATAAACAAGCTCTAATGTCAAATTATGGCAGTTTATCATCTCCTAGTGAGATGCAGAGAAGGCCTATGTGGTGGATTTTAGATAGTAGTTTTTTTTATGTGGTGGATTTTATAAAGAGTAATTTGGACTTGTAATTTGAAATTTAACCTCAAGTTGTGGTGGAATGCTTGACTTTTAATGTTTTTAGTTTGAGTTGTACGAATTCAATTTGGCTTGGTGATAATATGTGGTAGAATGCCTTACTTTTAGTGGAATGCAAAGTGATTACTACTTGCAGAGGGTGCATTTTCGGTTATTTTGTCCTTTTTTTCTTTTCTTTGGGTCAGCGGGTCAGCCCGCCAACCCGTGGCGGGTCGTGTTTAGGTTGGCAATTCACGGGTTGATGGGTTAGGTTCGAATTAGCGGTTTGATTGTTATACTTGGGTCTTAGCCAGACCTGCCAACACGACCTGTTGCCACCCCTACTCAAAATTTTGCAAGTGTAAATTATGGCTGAAGGGTGTGTCATCTTTCAACCATGTGATCTTAAAATGAGGGGTTGCAGTTGACCCTAGTAACATTGAAGTCATTGTAGTGGCGATTACTAATTTTGAAAAAAAAAAAAACTCCTTTTTCTAAATTTATTATTGGGCGTATAAAACATCACATATTTTTTAGGTCCCCATTTTAGGCGTCTTTTTTTATTATTTTTATCTTCTTATTTTAGTTTTTATTTAAAAAAATAGAAATTCAAAAGCTTGTCTTTTCATGATTTAGTAATTTGTCAATTACTTAATAACATTTTTATTTCTTTCAGTTCTTGAATTTTAAAGCTAAAGAAAAACTTTTTTTTTGTATCATTATTATAGTTGCTATTGTTTATTTCTCTACGATCCACAAAAACTAAAAATTTTACTATCGTTTCAATCATTAGTTTAGTTTTAGTTTTAATTTTTACTTATTTCAGTTTAGTTTTTTTTTTCCTTTATAAAAAATAGGGCACAACAACTAAGTGATTTACGATTTGGTATTGGTGTTATAAAATTGTGTAATCAAGTAGAATCATTATTTGATAAAGTTGAAATTTGGTAAATCTTGTACATGAAATGGTGATTCTTAATAAGTATTTAATAATATTTCTAAATAGATAATAATTTTGTTAGTAATGGAAGCCTTGTGCTCCAACAACGACAAAATTTGACTACAGAAAGAAAAGGCATATTATATTTTCAACGAATAATATAATGCTAGTTCTCATTTGCCCAATGGTATATTTTCATAACCAACCAAAAATTATTCCCCACGGTAACAAATTACTTGGTAAAATCTCTTTTTTCAAGTAAGATAAACAACATCATTCCTTACTAAAATATGCTTTCGTCGTTCCAATTAATGATTCTAATACCGGTTGTTTGGGAGATTTGTCTAGGTAAATCTCTTTTTTTTTTTTTTTTTCTCACAGCCTTATATTTTTTTTCCTTGTGTCATTTTGCTATTGGCTATTCCTCATTGTTTTCTAATGCAGAATACCACCTGCATTCTGCATTACAGATGAATCCTATTGTACCAAAATATAATCTTTTTTTTTTCCGATATACCAAAATATAATCTCAAAATAATAGTTCTTTTTTCTGCTCCTAATTAATTACATATGTTACCAATCTTGTCATTCATCAAGCATAAGTACTTTAGAAAAAGAAAATGTTTGTGCGCATTGTCATCGAACTTCCAACACTCGTAAAGCTACTATATGAATAATTCACTTTGCAAATGCCTTCGAATTTGATGCATTACATGCTTGTCTAAACTTTATTCCACGCTTATTACGCTTTTAACTTCATGGAAAAGCTTCATTTTTCTTTAGATGAATGTCCGATGTGGAAACATACAGCCCTATCTGCCATGCATTTGAGGTGCTGTGTTGGCTGGTTTTCGTTAATAAGACTTTTCTTGTTATTCCTTTTTAAGTTAGTGTCAGGGCACCACTCCACTTGAACAAGCAAAACAGTTATCTTTTATACAGATATATTTTTTGCACAAGTATTCTTCTATTTTTTTTTGTTTTGGTAATACAAGTATTCTTCTATTAATTATCTACAACAATACCTTGTGAGCTTTCCGGAGATTTATTTATACATTTGATATGTACTTGACGCGTCCCTGCTAAACAGTAGCAGACGAGAGATTGATTCGATGCTGGATCTCGTCTTTCACACAGGTCTCTTAAGGAAAACTCACTGCTGCCTCAAAGGGGAATGGTTTTTTTTTTTTTTTTTGACATTTTAATCAACAGAAAATTGTAATTTTGGTATCAAATGTTTAGGATATCGGTAGTTTCAGTTTTTAAAGTTTGGACAAAAGTAAATTTAGTACCAAATGTATCAAATTTTCAGTATATTTAGTCCTATTGTCCATTTTTATCAAAATCTTACCAGAATCTCGGTCACATGATACTCATGTGCCAATTGCACAAATTTTCAAAAAGCATTTTCAAAAAAAAATTTTATTTTTCATAATTTGTAATTAAAGGTAATAATTTGAGTTGATACACGATAAATAAGCAGATAAAATTGAAAAAATTTACATAGATAGTACATTAGTATATGTGCCTTAAATTATAAACTATGGTAAATAAATTTTTTTCTTTTTTCTATTTCTTTTTGAAAGCTTTTATAACTATCACGGGAATATCACGTGACCGGATTTTGATAATATTTTGACAAAACTGGTCAATAGGACTGAATGTGCTGAAAAATAAAAATATTTGGTACCACATTTTTTTATCCAAACTTTAAGGACAGCAATTGCTAATGCCATAAACATTTGGTACCAAAACTGTAATTTTTTCTTTAATCAAAGACATTTGATCTTTACCAATCTTGTTGTGACCCATCAAACATCGGTGAATTTATGCGCATTGATACTTTAAGGATAAGTTTATGCGCATTTTATTGAACAGTCTTCAAAGTGCTCTAGAGGAACTTTACAAAATTCCTTAACCATTCAACTCTCTCTTTTTATAGCTATAAATAGATGGTATCTGTGCACCTAAGTTATCATATTATAATC
The DNA here is from genome assembly GCA_024721245.1 of Mitragyna speciosa. Taxonomy (NCBI): domain Eukaryota; kingdom Viridiplantae; phylum Streptophyta; class Magnoliopsida; order Gentianales; family Rubiaceae; genus Mitragyna; species Mitragyna speciosa. The sequence continues at coordinate 26,776,593 of CM045560.1, read as the reverse complement.
AGAAATGGCTCATTACATAAATGTAGAAGATGTAACGGAGGAAGAGATAATAAATGATCCAGGAGGGCTCGATAAACTAATGAGGAGTCGGAAGGGCAAAGGATGTAAGAATTAACTTTTTATTTACTTTTAGTCACTCTAATTACATTCTTACTTGGTAGTGTAATTAGATGGCAAGTAGATCTTCAAGATTGCACAATAATTAGCTTGAAATTCTTGATGTTTCACTTTATCGAATAGCCCACTCTCTTCTGAGTTATTGACATAGAAATATTATATTCATACACCCTCTTTAACTACATCAATTAGCTCAAAATTTAATATTATTTATTATTGAGAAGTTACCTTTGGAAATATAGCATATTAGTCCTTCAATTTATTTAATTACAAAACACAAAAAGTTCTTTCACTTCTACTTTAACAAGTTTGGTCCCCATACATGCTAATATTTTGAGCCCCATTTAATCTTTATTTTTTTTGTCAAGCAAACATTTCACACAAATTAATTAACTTAGACCTAAGGTTACAGAAACACTCATCTAAACACATCCCACGAGTGAATCCCATTTAATCTTCGTGTGTGTAACAAGTCTAGAGGCAATTTAGGAAAACCTGCCATATCCATTGACTTAAAGAAACTTTTATATACAGTTACTTATCCACACCGTCTATCCTAAAGGCCACCATCCATTCTCCCTTTCGGGCTCTTATATTTTCTCTCCTAAGTTCCATTCTCTCTGTCTCTCTCCTCTCTCATAATCGAGATTCGAATTTCTAATAAGATGTGTACATTTAAAATTATCATATTTTATACCATTCACGTGTGTCAAAATAAAATTCTACACGTTGAATTTTTATTTCCCTTTTATTCAAATTTTGTTTATGACAATGGAATTATTCACTTGCATCTTGCTTTTTGGTCTCTTCTAATCGATTTTTTTATACAATGAATTTAACCATTTGTATTTTGTGTCTGAATAACTCATTAATGCAGTATACTCTGACGAAATGTTTAATTGTTGCAAATTAAGTTTTAATTTGTTTAATTCATGGATTTCACTAATTTGCACTTTCACTAATATGATTAAGCTTTCCACATATGGCTATAAAAATGCAAAAATTTCTAAATTGCTAATGCATTTATAAATTTTTATGTTTAATATGTGTAGTAGGGAATATAAGATGTGTGGACTTACAAAAGGACATTAGAAATTGTTTTTTTGAGTGATGTATTTCCAATTTTCTTTAATTTTATATATCTTCTTTGCTAACAAAGTTCTTAAGTTATAGTTTCATGAATACACAATTACAAATTTTATTCATTTATTTCTATTTTTAGGACTTCAAAATTTATAATTTAGAAAACCAATATTTGCGTGAAAAAATTATCCCTGGAATTGCCCGGAAAAGAAAAAAGATTTATTGTGTGAATATATAATTAATTACATATAGACATAAAATTAATCGATAAGGTTAATGTTCAAGTGCTGAGCAAACTCCCGGGAGACCTACAAGGAGCAGCAATGCAAGGGGACTGGGAAAAGGCTCAAGAATGCTTTAATCAGGATAGAAATACCATGACCCAAAAAATCTCCACTGCGGGCATGACTGCCCTTCATGTGGCGGCTAGTAGTGGCGAGTCGGAGTTTGTAATGAAGCTAGTGGAGCATCTCGATCCAAGAGATCTTGAGACAAGAGACCAACTCGGCCGCACCCCTCTTCATCATGCGGCCGTAGCCGCTGAGGTGACTGCTGCCAAAGCATTGGTGAAAAAGAACCCACGGTTGCCTCTACTCGGGGATTATAATATGCCTTCACAAACTCCAATCTTATATGCTGCTCGCTGGCGACATCGATTAAGAACTAAGGAAATGTTAGAATATCTTTACGAAGTTACTCCGGAAGACGAAGACCAACCCGTCTACACGGGTACTCCAGGTGAAAATCTCGTTGTGGCAATCACAGCTTCTCAGTGCTACGGTGAGTCATCATATCCTTCGACCAATTTGTCTTGCTAACTTGGATCATTCATGGCTTTACAGTACTGTCTTGCTGATTTCTTTTGCAGATGTTGCTTTAAGGATCCTTGCACGCCATCCTGAATTAGCTTTAGCTAGGAATGATAATGGAATGTCTATATTTCATGTGCTTGCAATGCAACCTGCATCATTCATTGGTAGAAGTAAACCTTCTTCTGTATGGGACTTATTAACCGAGAAAGGTATGTACATAATCTTTTTTGAGAGTTATTATAGTGGTTTCACATGTTTATGCATAAAATATAGTAGTTTCACATGTTTCTTATCATACGTGAAAACCATTTTCCACCATTTAAATCTTTTTTTTTTTTAACCTAAGCAAGTTTTTAGTTAAAAGAAATCACTTAACTAAATATAAAATTGAGTGAAAAGGTTGATTTAATCAACTTTTCTAATTAAATTAGAAAAAAATGAGAGTCAAACTAGGCCACGTATATATCAACTGATAAAGATAGGGTTCTAAGAGAAACTTAACTTTCATTTTCTATAGGGCTGGGGGTCCGGCCTGGTATCAGAAAACTGGACGAGCTATAAATATTTATTAATTATCAAAAAAATTAAATCATACAGTAAATTTTGTAGGAGAAATCGGGGCTTAAAATTTCACTCCCTTTCCTCTTCTTTACCATATTTACAAATAAAGAACTAACACACAATCTCAACTGCTCAGGAACTTCTGTCTTACAAATTAAGTTTGGAATAAAATAAAACACTATTTGATGACTATTTACATTAAATTAAAAGAATTCATGATTCAATTTTCCCATAAAGATTCAAAAATTCAAACTTTATTGAAAAAAGGGGAAAAAAGATTAACCTTTGGAGTGTGAGATAAACCCAGATGTGTTAAAGGAAAGATGTGAAAGAAGAGCAGAGAATGGATGACACCAAACACCTTATAAATCTACAAGGGAAAGATTGTCCAGGATGGATTGGAGTGAAGTTGTGTGCTGTGCTTGTGTGTTGCGATAAAATAAAGAAGCAACGGAAACATTTTCTACCGTGTGGTATTTAATTCGTACTCCCTCTATTTTCCAGTTGAAATGTCAATTTATTAGTTTTAGTGTTAAATCGTGTCAAATATGAACTACACCATATCACTAGCGATATGATGTGATTTCACACAAACACAAGAACATTTCCCTAAATTTCCCTTTTTCCATGACAACGAAATTGGAAAAGTATCAAATCAGTCTCTTGTTCTTTTTAAGTTCTTAATTATTTATATCCATTAAAAGATTCGTTCTTATGAGCAAATCTCAATATTATAGTGTCTATAATATTGTTATTTTCCTTTTAATGATGATGGCAAATTAACATGGGTATAGAAAGAAGAATGTTTAGTACTACGAGTCTAGAAAACATGTCGAAAATGTATAGTCTTCCAACCAACCACCAATTCTTTGATTCAAGTGTCCAGTATGTCAATCAGCACCATTGGATTCGTATCACTCTGTCTGTATCTTATGCAAATAGGAACATTTTGGGAATTGTCCAGAAATTAATTCTTATTAGTTAAATGTACTATGATTGAGTTTAAAAAAAAAAAGATTTTCTAATAAATTCTTTTTAATTGCTTAAAAATATGGTAGGAAAAGTAACTGAATATATGCATCAATGTCGCGGGCTCCCTTGGTCTTTTCAAATTAGAAGAAATTTACTTGTCTTTTATTTGTTACATCAGGGTGGAGTAAGGCGTCAAAAAGAAAGCAAGAGCAGGCGGATTCACTTAAACTTGTTGTGCAGGTCTGTGAGGAGTTACTAAAGCAAAATGATTTTGATATTTTCGAATACTTTTTCCACGAGTACAATGGGAATGTAGCCTTGCATTTAGCCGTAGAGAATGGAGTTTTGAAACTGGTAGAAATGTGTCTACGTTACTTTCCTGATCTAATATGGTATACAAGAAACTATGGGACGTTATTGCACGAAGCTATTGAACATCGTCGAGTTGACATATTCAATCACCTAATTCAATTGATTGGAAGAAATACCAAGGCCTACGCCGAATCAAAAATCGACGAAAATGGGAATAACATCCTTCATTTGGCAGCACGATATTCAACACCTTCAAACCAAATCATGCTCCATACTGTCCCGGGTCCTGCTTTTGAGATGCGGAGAGAATTGCAATGGTTTAAGGTAGTAATTCTATCCTCAAAATGCTGGAGTATTCTTACAACGCTATATGATAAAAATTAAGATGATTAGTTAAAGTTATATTAATTATATAAGAATATCTTTTCCTGATTTGGTTTATCATTACATCGTAGATATGAATGGTTTTAGAAAATTGGTTTATCCATGCAGGCTGAAGCATTAGTTTATGAGGAGTTGACAATGGAAAAGAACAACGTAAAGGAAAAGGAAAAGGGAATTATACGCTATGAGGAGTTGACAAAAGAAGAGGGAATTAAATGCCAAGTACCTCGAGAATTATTCTACAGGCAGCATGAAGGGTTGCTGAAAGAGGCTAAGAAATGGATGAAGGAAATATCAAGTTCAAGTATGGTCGTAGCTACTTTGGTTGCAACAGTTGCATTTGCTGCTATAATAACTGTACCAGGTGGCAATAATAGTGATACAGGCCTCCCAGTTCTTTCAAATAGAAATCTTTTCGTGGCATTTTCCATATCAAATGCACTGTCCATGATATTCTCAGCTGTGACTCCGCTTGTGTTCTTATCGGTTTATACACAAAGGTTTACGGAAGATGATTTTCTAGATTTGCTTCCGAATATTTTGCTAGGAGGTCTTATTTCCCTATTTATTGCTGTAATCACCATGATGATAGCCTTTGGTACAGCAATTGGCGTGGCACTTCAGAACAGAGTCAAGTGGGCTTACATTCCTGTCACTGTCTTAGCTTGTTGCCCTGCATTAATTTTCATATATTTGCAGCTTCCTTTGCTTTTTCGGATAAGGACATTTGAATCTGGACCTGGCAAGTTTCAGACAGGGTCTTTGGGCTTCAAAAAAAAATAGATTCCATTCATTGCCGAAGGACACGTCTTGAACTCCTTCGATTTGCAAGTTACCGTTTCGTTTTGAAATGCATGATTCACCAAATAGAGAATGTGGCAACCACCTTTCAAGGATTGTTAACATTTCCTAGCAAATATTTTTTATTTCTAATTTTGATTTCGAGTTGAGTGCATTTGTAAACTTGCTTATGTTTTGTTCAATGCTAACAAAAAGTTACATACTTTTAAATAGTTATATGTGTTGGTATCATTGTTCTTTCCTCCAATCTTACTAAAATCTTTGTTGTTTTTGAGATTTTTATTTTTTGTTGATGAGTGATTAATGATAATGATAGTTGTCTATTTAATATATAATAATGACAAAGGAAATAAATGTTGGAGTGTTTTAATAAAAAATAATTCAAAAAATGATTTAGTGAGTTTTTTCTTTACATTTTGATTGTTTTTATAATCACTTGTTAGAGTTGTATATTAATAACATATTATTTTTATTAATAATTTGACTGTTTATACAATTAATTTGTACAATCATTTTTTGAAAAGAAAATTTACTTAGAGATTTAATTCTATATTTATTCTATTTAATTCTCTAATAAATACATTGTTACAACTCTAATATATTTAGAAGCTCTTGAAGAATTGAAGAATATATTTCCAACAATAGTATTTTGGACAAAGATGAAGTGTGTTGGAAAGCTTTTGTTTCTCTTGATTGTGCAAATCTAAGGGTATCAATAACTTGAGTTAGGCCGTTGTATCTTCAAAGTGATGTGTTATTAGGAGCCTTAACACTTCTGTACTTCTTAGTTGTTATGTTCGTAATTATCAGCATTGGATGGTACTAAATCTTTGCATTTTTATTGTTATAGTGATTATTTGAGTAAGTTATGGTGTAGGATCAATAATTTTAAGATGATTGCCTCTTATTAAAATATACTATTGGTTGTTTAAACTGGTGTCATATGTGAAATTTTTATGACTCTTGATGGTTATCGTTGGTAGTGTATAAAGTGACAGGATACTGTGATGCAGACTATGCCGATGATCATGATACTCAAAGATTAATCACAGGTTATGTGTTCAATCGTGGTTTAGCCGAAATTTCTTTGTATAGTAAGAGACAAACAATAGTATCATTGTCAAGCATAGAAGTCATACACAGAGTAGCATCAGCTTTAGCAGCATAAGAGATCACATGGTTAGTACAGCTAATGAAGGATTTGTGCCAAACGTTAGATTATTTGGTGCAGTTTTGTTGTGACAACAAATCCGCTGCACGCATGGCTGAGAATCTAGTTTTTCATGCAAGGACAAAACATGTTGAAGTAAACTATCATTTTGACTGGGAAAAGATGTTTCAAAGTGAAGTTGACTTGAAGTATATCAACACAAATGACCAAGTTTCTAATATATTCACAAAGGGTATGAGCTTTTCTAAGTTTACAAAGTTTAGAAAAATACTCGGTATGACCATAAGGAAAGTCAATGTTGAGGGGAAAAAATGAAGTTGACAGCACTTCATGAGAAAGCTTGACAAAATTTGTGGCTTTTTTTTTTTTTATCAATTCATGTTGTATTACAATGTAAGTTGCCCCACACAAGTGAGGTGAGGTTCCCAATAATGTGTTGGGTGAAGTTTCAAATTATATGTCATACACAATTTGGGAGTATGGCTCCCCGAAATCAACCAACCCATCTTTCCTATAAACACAAAACCTAATTGCCAGAGGTGGGATTTGATCCCAAGACCTACAGTAGGGGAGACCCTTACTGGGCTGTTAGTCCAGAGACTAAATTTGTGGTTTTTTGTCTTGTTTTCAAATTGCCAACGAATTGGCCATGATTTGTTGAAAAACACGGCAACAATTTTTTTGTTTGTTTGCAAAAGTCGTACGCACATTTGGTAGAGAAGTAGATGGTGACTCATGCTTGATTCCTTATTTAATGAGACGAAGAAAAACAAAGTACCTTGTCGGGAATCACTACTATAAATAGGAGTGCTTCCATTTAGTTTCTTCATCCATTGAGCTCAAGAGAAAAACATAGACAAAAGAGCTCAAGCGAGTGTTATTGAGTTTTTTTTTTATTGTGTAATTTTAAGATTCTACTAGAAGAGTACTTAGACTAATATTGAGTTTTGTATGTTTTTATATTTGAAAAAGTCATTCTCCAATTGTTTAATGAACAATCGTTCCACTATCATTAAAATGATGTATTGAATTGTTTATTTGCCTCCCTAATTTTTGGATTTAATCCAACATCCATATCCTCAACTTGGCCTACTACATTGCCATTTAGACTTAGAGGCTGATATATTTTAGTAACAGCCCATTAAGGTAGAACCAAAGCAACACCTACTAAACTTTAATATTACTAATTATAATATAGAATTAGGCATCCATCTACAAAGAACTAGATTTGAACCTTGTTGAGAGAGCAACAGAGAATAATATTTGATAATGTCGTACACAATACTATTTAAGGCATGTCTATTATATCTTTGTGTTTAAGGTTTACATAATATGCAAAATGGCTAAAATATCCTTACACACATAAAATGCTGATTCACAAATCCCTTCAAGCTAGAGCATAGATATCTATTATGCCCAACTTGTTACAAGTAAGAGTAACCTGATTCCCAACAAAAGCCCTAATAAATAAATAAATCTACTAAGCTTGTTACAAATAAGAGTAACCTGATTCCCAACAAAAGCCCTAATAAATAAATAAATCTGCTAAGCTTGTTACAAATAAGAGTAACCTGATTCCCAACAAAAGTCCTAATAAATAAATTTGCTACTTGATCTCCTATCCAAACATGTTCAATATAAACTAACCGCTGTTCAAGCTTCTCCCAAACAAAATGGCAATCTACCTTTATGTGTGTTGTTCTTTCATGTAAGACCGGGTTATTGGCTATATAAATAGCTGCTTGGTTATCACACCATAGTTGCGTAGTATGTGGTCTACCAACACCAATCTTATCAAGGGCATGATAGATCCACATAAGTTCACATGTAACCTGCGTCATAGCCCTGTACTCAGATTCTACACTTGACCAAACTATAACATTCTGCTTTTACTCTACCATGACACTAATTCCCTCCAACAAAAAACAAAATCACCTATCGTAGATCTTTTATCAACTGGAGTCCCTACTCAATCAGCATCTAGAAACCCCTTAATATGGCAGTGATGATGATTCCTATAAATAATTCCATTGCCTTTTAGTTCCTTTAAGATATTTCAAGATATGAGTGACAACATCCCAATGAGTACTCTTAGATGCTGACATGAATTGACTTACCACGCTTACTTCAAATGCAATGTTTGGATGAGTTTCTATAAGCTTTCCAACTAACCTTCTATACTTCTTGTGATACCCCGTCCCACATTAGAAAAGTGAAGTAACATGGACCAATATATAAGTCGAGTTTAAGCACTCAAGTCTAACTTGGGATATCCATTTTGGGGTAGCGAGAACGGAGCCCAAAAGTTGGACTTGGCTACTCAGACTCTCGTCTCTCACTCGGCCTGTGGGCCCAGGGCATGACAGAATAGTATCAAAGCGAATCTCGTGTGGTCTCTGCACGGGGTGAAACTGGGCCTATGGTAGTGGGCCGCGACTACGCAAGGAAGTGGAGGAACTAAGTGTTGTGCGAGGCTAAGTGCTACGTCAACCCAAGGGCAGGAGCCACCTCTAGAGCCTATACGAGCCACCTCTAGAATTTGATACAATCGAGTAGACAGTCCGAATTATGATATGGATTGGGCTTTGCGTCCTCGCAAAGCCTAATAAGGAGGGGTGAATGTGATACCCCGTCCCATATCGGAAAAGTGAAGTAACATGGACCAATATATAAGTTGAGTCTAAGCACTCAAGAACAACTTGAGATATCCATTTTGAGCTAGCGAGGACGGAGTCCAAAAGTTGGACTTGGCTGTTCAGACTCTCGTTGTGCACTGGGCCTGCGAGCCCGAGACGTGACACTTCTCGGAATCATCCAATATATCTCCATCATCAGCTCTAAATTTCACATTAGTTATCATAGGAGCATCACATGGTTTAGTTTTAGAAAGGCCTGTCTCAGCTAGTAAGTCTAAGATGTACTTTCTCTAGGAAATGAAGACTACTTTCTTACTTCTAGATAGCGCAATCCCAAGAAAATATTTTAACATACCCAAATCCTTTGTCTGAAACTAGTTGTGCAGAATTATTACCGGTACTAATCCCTTTACTATCACTTCTAGTGATTAGACTACTGCACTAAATCTCCAAAACTAGGCCTATGGAGACTACTTCAAACCATATAAAGAATTTTCTAGTTTACACACCTTCATTGATTCCTCCTGAGCAACAAAACTTGGTGATTGCTTCAAATAGATTTTTTTTTAAAGATCACCATTCAAGAAAGCATTTTTCACATCAAGCTGGTATAAGGGCCAATCATGTGTAGTAGCAAGAGAAATAAATAAGCGTATAGATATGAGTTTGGCCAGGAGAAAATGTCAAGTTTGGGCATATCCTTTAACAACTAAGCGAGCTTTCAATCACACTATAGATCCATTAGAATTCATTTTTACTGTAAACACCCCTTTGCAACCAATAGCCCGCTTTCCAAAGGGTAAATAACATAAATCCCATTTATGATTTTGCTCAAGTGTTCTCATTTCTTCTTCTATGGCAACTTGCCATTCTGAATGAGATAATGTTTCTGAAATAGATCTTGGAACTGTGATGGAATCTAAGGGGTAACAAAAGTTTGGGATGAGGATGATAAATTATGGTAAGGCACAAATAAAAATAGGATAAGTACACCTTGGTTTACTTTTTCGAAAAGCAATGAGAAGACCAAGGTTAGGATCAGAAGTTGGTTGTGGCAGTGAAGGATTCTATGACCAAACAACAGGTGAAAGCAATGAGTCACGTTCACTAGTGTACCACAATTGTTTGCTTTACACAATAAAAGTAAACCTGTAAAAGGGGTTGCTGTGGCTTGTGTGCAACTGTTTCAACTCTATAAATGAGAAACTCATCCTCAGGCGTAGGAGAAGGAGACTTAAGAGGAATTGAAAAAGGAGCAGATTCAAGGAATATAACATTTGCAGACACTAAATATTGACCCAAAGAAGGAGAAAAGCAATGATATTCTTTTTGAGTATGTCAATAACCAAGAATATGCAGTTCACAGATCAGGGGTCCAATTTAGAAACTTGAAGTTGAACATCTTAGAAAAGGCAAGTGCAACAAAATATAGAAGGAGATTAAGAAAGCAAACTATGCGATAAAAATAGAGTCAAGTAGGATTTTTAACCATCCAAGACAGACGAGGACATGCTATTAATTAAGAAACATGCAGTAGAAACCGCATCAGTCCACAGTTCTTTAGGAACTTTCATGTCAAATAGAAGAGCTCTGATTGTTTCTAAAAGGTGTTTATTTTTCCTTTTAGTGACCCCATTTTGGTTAGGGGGCACAATACATAAAGATTGATGAATAATGTCTTGTTGTGACAAGAAAGATGAGAAAGCAGTGAAAAAAATATTACTTAGCATTGTCACTTTTCAAAGTGCAAATAGTAAAATTGAATTGTGTTTTTACTTCAGCACAAAAGGCAGTGAGTATAGAAAATAACTCACAACAACACAAGAGAAATCATCCACAAATGTAACAAAATAATGAAAAGCAGCTTAAGAATTAATAGAACATGAACCCCAAATATCAAAATGTATCAATTCAAAAGGGTTGCAGCCCGTTTATTCACCTTAGATACACAAGGCATTCTATGATGTTTTTTCAACTGACATGACTTACATTACAATTTGGACACAGAATCTAACCTAGGACATAGCTTTTGTAATATAGGAAGAAAAGAATGACCAAAATTACAATGGAGTTGAAGAGCAAATGAATCATGAACATTAGTGCAAGCAACTAGCCGCAACTGAGGGTGTGTCAAGCATGTATAATCCACTTGACTCATAACCTCTAATAGTAATTTGCTTTGTCTCAAGATCTTGAAAGATTCAATGAGTGGGAAAGAAATAAACACCACAATTAAGTGCATTGGTAATTTATTCAAAGACAATAAATTGAAAGGGAACTTGGGCAAGTATAAAATTAAATTTAAAGATACAAGATTTGTTAGATGAGCTACACCATTCCCACCAACTGAAGTGGTTGAAGCATCCACTAAGGTGATATTAGATGGACTAGAAGAAGGGGTGAAGGAAGAAAGAATACTTAATATTCCTAGTCATATGGTCAGTTGAATCTGAATCAATGACCCTGTTGTGCAAAGTAATAGAAAGACAAGCTATAGGATTTTCAATTTGAACTAGTATAGTAGCAGAGGATGTAGTGGGCTGTTGGAAAAGCATAAAGCCTAGTAAGATGAGCATACTCATCAGCTGAAATGGCATTTGAAGCTCAAGTTGTAATACAATGAGAGTAGATAGCAGACCCTCTTGGGTAGAAACACTAGTAAATCTCTATCTAGATGTCCGTGAAGGTTTCCCATGCAAGTTCCAATAATTTTTCTTCATATGACCATATTCCTTACAACCAAAGTAAACAAGAGTCCCACTGTCTCAGCCACCTCCTCTACTACCCCTAGTACCACTTTGCCCTTCTCGAGTACTATCAGATCTTGAGGTTGTAGCTATCAATGCTGAAGCATCACTAGACATAGCTCTCTTTGAAAAATCCACAATAGAATCCTTATTCACACGAAGAATATTAGCATACATATCACTTAAAGTGGTTCTGCCCAACAAGTAATTGAGTATGAATCGTCTCATACTTTGGGTCCAACCCCACAAGAAAATACTTTTGTAGTTCATCCTGTTCTTGCATTTTTTTAACAACACTGCTTATGGAAGTATTGTTCTTTTTTCCTCAAAAGCTTGTTCACACCCCTATAATATTCAAATAGAGATCTTTCGCTTTGGTCAGCCTCATAAACACTTCGCATCAAGTTATGCATAATGCATAAATCCTGCTTATTAGCATATAAAAATTCAGCACACTCCTACAACTCTTTCACTGTATTACAATAATTGAATAAAATGGATACTAAATTATTTGAAATCCTTTCAATCTAGTTGAAGAGTTTATAATCTTCTATTAACCATTTTTTCTATATCCAATCTCACTTTTACTAGGCAAATCTTTAGTTAGATAATCCAATAAATTTTGACTTGTCAAATATCTCATAATTGTTTGTTTCCACTGAAAATAATTTTTCCTCCCAAGTTATAATCTATAAATGATTCTAGAGGGAGATGCAGTCACTCTTGTAATCATATTCTCCTCAATATTACTGTCAACTATCTCATACAATCGCAAATTATCTACTAATTACCTGATTAGACAAATTGTGCTCCACAATATGAACATCAATGAATAGTATCTCGTGAACAATGCCGTGAATAGAGCCATGCAAATAGTGCTGTGAACAGTGATTGCACAATCAGCCCTCTATCTAGTGCAAATTACTCTTGGTTAATACCTCACAAAAAGTCATGACGATGTTTAGATCGTGCCCTTACTATACCTACAACTACCACCTAGGCTGTAGTTGAAGAAGAAAGAGGAAGAGACGACGGTATTTCTTTTTTAGGTCTTCAATTCGCAAGAATAAAGAAGAGAATGAGAAGAAAGATCAAAAGAAGGAGAAATACTCTCTCTCTCTCTCTCTAGGTTAACCAAACTCTAATACTATATTGAGATAAAAATACAGAATGATATTTGATAAAGCCTTACACAATACTGTTTAAGGCACATCTATTATATATATGTGTTTAGGGTTTACATAATATACAAAGTAACTGAAATACCTTTACACACTGATGTGTGTCTAATTTATAGGTGTTTAGAGAGTAAATTGTGTAGTTTTAATTAGAAAAATTTGGTCTTTTTGGGATGGAACTTATTGGTATTGTTTTTGGCAGGAAGAAGTAAAAGAAATAGGATAGAATTGAAAGTATCAGTAAAGAACAAAGACAGTCAAAGTTCTAGACTTCTGTTTCGGGCGAACCATCTGGTTCGATCGAAATAGAAGGTATCGCTGTAAAATCGCGATTTTAGCGATTTCTTTCCTTTTCCAACTCAAAGACTTGATTTTCTGGAAGCCTAAACACTGATAAATATTGGGGAACACGAAAATATCAAGTAGAAGAGATGAAAACCCTAAAAAACACCCTACAACACAAGAATCATCAAGAAGGAGACCAAGAGGAAGATCAAGAACTCAAGATTTCAGATTTTTACTCTTCTCTATTTCTTTTCTTTATGAATTCTTCAGTTTGTACGGATGTTATTGTTTTGTATTGTAAGATCATGAGTGACTAAACTTGTTATTAGGGATTAATGTTCTAAACATGATATTCTTTTGATCAATCTATTTATGAATTGTGCTTTTATTATGTGATGATTGTTATACTTAATGCTTAATCATGTTTGGCCACCATGGTTATGACTTATGTTGTGCTGCGCATTGAGAAATGGTATCAGAATAGATCTACAATCATCAATCTAGTCACTTATTGGCAAGAGATTGTGATAAGTAATTAGATACCCTTCGGAGTTGCGCATATTAGCCTTATTAGATTGATTGTTTAACGGGGTTAGCACCATAAGAGTGGGTTAATGTGTTTTACAATTAATTGAACTAAGGTTTATTCATTAAACTTCGAGACAGTTTAATTGATGCCTTTTGAAAAAACTCAGGTCATAATAAAGCATGGATAATTCATAAATTAATTAATTGAATTGATTATGGATGAGTATTAATTCCTAATCTTTGTGGGTGGTTGATTCTTCTCTAGATTTAATTGCTTGTGCGATTCTAGTTTAGTTAATTTGGTATTAATTTAGTTTTAGAAATAGTTTTAATCTAGAATTTATTGATAGTTTTCTTAAATTCAATTGGAAGCCTTAAACAAATAAAAGCGAATTGATAGGTGGCTAGGTAACTAATCCTCGTGGGAATGATCTCTACTCATTATTATATTACTTGTTACGATTCTGTATACTTGCAGAAATTGTGTAACAATTTTTTGGCGCCGTTGCCGAGGGAATTAGTTTATTCAACATCATAATCAATTCAATTTTGCTTGATTTAAGCCGCAATTATTTTATTTTCTGTTTTATTTATTTATTTATTTATTTTTGTCTCTTGAATAGGTGTGATTTTGGTGCATGCACAACACTCGACGAGCAAACCAACAACTTGAGACGTACAAACTCGAAATCACCAAATATTTAAGAGAAATTAAGAAGGCAAGCAAGAAGAGGAAACACTTATGGCAAACGAAGGTGAAGAGTGTCCAAGGACTCTCTTGGAGCTCTCAATACCGGGAATGAATGGGTCTTAACAAGGAATCACAAGACCGGTAGTCAATGCAAACAATTTCGAGATTAAACCATCTTTTATTCAAATGCTTCAAGCAACCGTGCAATTTTATGGCTTAGCCAATGAAGACCCCAATGCTCATATAGCTAACTTTTTGGAGATTTGTGACACGTTTAAAATCAACGGAGCGTCGAATGATGCAATCAAGCTAAAGCTCTTTCCATTCACATTAAGGGACAAAGCCAAAGTTTGGCTCCAATCGTTACCGTCATAATCTATCACAACATAGGCGCAATTAGCTCAAGCATTCCTAGCAAAATATTTCCTTTTTGTCAAGACAGTAAGAATTATAAAGGAGATCACCAATTTCTAGCAACAAGAGGGAGAGTCATTCTACGAAATATGGGAACGTTTCAAGGAGTTGCAAAGAAGCTGTCCATATCATAATCTTCTTAGGGAGTTGTTGATTCAAACCTTTTACAATGGAGTGAATACAACTACAAGGGGGACAATAGATGCTACTTGATGGAGTTTCCTTAATGAGAAAGACCTACAGACGATGCACATGAGCTTCTCGAGGAGATGGCCAATAACAATTGTTCATGGCCAATGAAAGAGCAAGACAGATTAATATAAGGGAGCAAAAGGGAGTTCTTGCTATGGATCCGATGACCTCATTACAAGCTCAAGTTGCTAATCTCACTAGGCAACTTAACGACTTGAGAGTTTCATCAAATTCTATTGCAGCTATTCAAGCGGGATGTGAGCTTTGTGGTGATATGAGTCATAGTAGCAATGAATGTGGTATTAGAAAACTTTCATCATCCCGAGCAAGTTAACTTTTTGGGGGCTCAAGTACAAGGAAGGTCGGTCAATAACCCGTACTCCAATACTTATAATTCCGGGTGGAGGAATCATCCTAATTTTTCATGGAGTAATAACAGTGAAAATGCAAATTTTAACATGGCAAGGCAACAAGGGCCACCTGAATTTCCACCACCTCCTCATCAATATAGGTTGTCATCTTTTGAAGCCAAGGTAGAGAAGTTAATGGAAGGATTGGGTGAGAAGATAGCCAACCAAAATGAAAACTAAAAGAGGATGGAAGTGAAGTTCGATCAAGTGATGAAGAATCATGCCTCTTCCATTCATAATTTGGAAGTTCAGATTAGGCAGCTAGCTAATGCTGTGTCTTCAAGAAATCTTGAAAGTCTTCCCTAGCAATATCTAAGTAAACCCAAAGGAAGCAACTCAAGGCAATTACATTAAGGAGTGGAAAGGAGTTGCCACCATCTCAAGAAAAGCAAGAACAGAGTCAAGGAAGAAGTGCAAGGGCAAGAGGATGATCAAATGCAAGAAGAAGAAGAAAGGGCTTGAGTAAAGAAGTTACCTTCTCCATATGTACCCAAGGTGCCATTCCCTTCAAAGATTGGTTAAGCACCAAATTGATCAACGGTTTGCAAAGTTTCTAGAGAAAATCAAGAAGTTTCAAATTTATATGCCACTTGCTGAAGCTTTAAAGGAGATGCCTCACTACGCTAAGTTTCTCAAGGATCTTATCACAAACAAAAGAAGTTGGGATGACAATCAAACGGTTTCTTTGACCGAACATTGCTAGCTCGATTATAACGAGCAAATTGCCAACTAAGTTTAAAGACCCAGAGAGTTTTACAATTCTATGTGTAGTTAGTAATTTAGAATTTCTTAAATGTTTGTGTGATTTAGGTGCCAATATTAACTCTGATGCCTTTGTCTATTTTTAGAAAGCTTGGGGAAGGAGATATCAAGAATACTTCCATGTTGCTGCAATTAGCGGATCATTCAGTTAAGAAGCCATATGGAGTGGTGGAAGATGTTCTTGTCAAGGTGGACCAATTTCATAATTCAGTGGACTTTCGTGGTTTTAGATTTTGAAGCAGATAAAGAGTGCCCTCTAGATTTTTGAAAGACCATTTATGAATACCAGAAGAGTATTGGTGGATGTGCACGAAGGGAAGCTTACCTTGAGGATTGGTGACGAGAAGATAGAATTCAATATGTCCAAGGTCATGCAAAACCTCTTGGAAGATGAACCCTGTATGAGGATAGATGTTGTGGATGAGTGTGTGAAAGAAGAGCATCAAGTTGAACAAGAGGGGAAAAAATGAAAAATTCACAGAATCTTCTATTTCGATCGACCTAGTTGGTTCGCCTGAAACAGAAGCTGATGATGACCAAACCTTGCGGGGAAAATTCAAGACTTTTGGTGAGAATGGAAGCACCTACTCCTACATCTACAAAGAAACCACTTCTTTAGAGTTAAAACCTCTACCTAATTATCTAAAGTATACCTTTTTGGGAGATAGAGATAACTTGTCCTATCATTATCTCAAACAAACTCTCCATAGAGCAAGGAAAGAAGGTAGTAGAGGTGATAAAAGAGAGAATCAAAGCTATGAGTTGGCAAATATCAGATATTAGGGGATTAGTCATTCTTTCATTATGCATAGAATCAATCTTGAGGATGGAAGTCAAGCCACAGCTCAAAGGCAAAGGAGATTAAACTCCAATATGAAAGAGGTGGTCAAGAAGGAAATCATCAAGCTACTCGATGATTGGTATCATATACCCGATATCTGACAATTCTTGGGTAAGTCCAATTCAATATGTACCCAAGAAAGGAGGGATGACCGTGATAGAGAATGAAGAAGGGAGATAATCTCAACAAGAACGGTAACGGGAATGGAGAGTATGTATTGACTACTGTAAGCTCAACTCGGTGACAAGGAAGGATCACTTTTCCCTTCCTTTTATCGATCAAATGTTGGAGAGGAATAGCGGGTCATGCATACTATTGCTTCCTTGATGGATACTTCAGGGTACAATTAAATTTTTATTTTTCCTAATGATCAAGAGAAGACTCACATTCACATGTCCGTATGGTACTTTTGTTTATAGGCGCATGCCCTTTGGATTGTGCAATGCACCTACTACCTTCCAAATGTGCATGATGTCTATATTCTCTGACTTGATTGAGGACATAATGAAGTTTTCATGGACGACTTTTTAAGTTTTTGGGGATTCTTTCGAACTTTGTCCTAGCCAACCTTGAGAAAGTGTTGAGAAGATGTGAAGAAACATGTTTGGTACTCAATTGGGAGAAGTGCCACTTTATGGTAGAAGAAGGAATCGTTTTGGGGCACAAAATATCCAAGGAAGGAATAGAAGTAGATCGAGCAAAGATCGAAGTCATAGAGAAACTTCTTCCTCCGACTTCTCTTAAAGGAGTTCGCGCTTTCTTGGGTCATGCAGGATTTTATCGACGATTTATAAAGGATTTTTCTCTTATTGCTAGACCTCTTACTAATTTATTGAGTAAGGATGTCTCTTTCAATTTTGATGATGCTTGTTTGTGTGCTTTTGACAGATTGAAGAAGGCACTTGTGTCAGCACCAATAATTTCTTCTCCAGATTGGTCCCAACCATTTGAGATCATGTGCGACGCAAGTGATCAAGTTGTAGGATGTGTGTTAGGACAGAAAAAGGACAAGAAGGTGCACGTCATCTACTATGCCAGTTGTACACTCTCACGAGCCTAGATGAACTACACCACAACTGAAAAGGAGATGTTGGCGGTAGTCTTTGCAATAGACAAGTTTCGTTCTTATCTACTTGGTTCGAAAGGTGATCATTTATACAGATCATGCAGCTTTGTGACACCTTTTTGCCAAGAAAGATGCAAAGCTGAGGACTAATTCGATGGATATTGCTTCTTCAAGAATTTGATATCGAAATCTGAGATAAAAAGGGTTCAGAGAATATAGTGGCAGACCATCTCTCTTGAGTTAGAAGGGGCAGTTGAAGGTAGTACAAAAGAGATGGAGATTAATGAAAAATTTCCTGATGAGTCTCTTATGCTAGTTCGCGAGATTTGTGCACCAGTGATATGCTGAATGTGGTGAATTTTCTTGCTTGTGGGATAGTTCTTGTGAATTATCTTACAACAGAGGAAAAGATTTTTATTTGAAGCCAAGCACTATCTTTGGGAGGATCCTTTTCTTTACAAAATTTGTGAGATGGATTGATTCGAAAATGTGTACCTAGCAGAGGAGATATTTGAGATTCTTACTCAGTGTCATAGTTCACCATATGCTGGTCATTTTGGAGCAAATAGGACTAGCTGAGCGTGTTTTGAAAAGTGAATTTTATTGGCCTACTATTATTCCAAGATATTAGAGAATTTGTTAGACACTGTGATTGTTGTCAAAGAGTGGAAATATTTCAAAGAGGAATGAGATGCCTCTCACTAATATACAAGAGGTGGAAATTTTTGATGTATAGGGAGTTGACTTCATGGGACCAGTTTCATCATCTATAGGGAACAAATACATCTTAGTGGGCATTGACTATGTATCTAAATGGGTGGAGGCAATAGCTTCTACAATAAATGATGCTAAGGTGGTGGTCCAGATTTCTCAAGAAACTCTTCGCAAGATTTGGAGTTTCCCGTGCAATTATTAGTGATGGTGGCACACATTTTTGCAATCGACTAATTTGAATCTCTCCTCAAGAAATATGGGGTGCATCACAAGGTAGCTACACCATACCATCCCCAAACTAGCGGTCAAGTGGAGGTCTCAAATAGGGAATTAAAAAGAATCTTGGAGAAGATGGTGAATGGAGCAAGAACGGATTGGGCTAATAAGTTAGATGATACTTTGTGGGCGTATAGGACAACTTTTAAAACACCTATTGGAATGTCTCCATATAGGTTAATTTTTGAAAAAGCATGTCATCTACCCATTGAATTGGAACATCGTGCATATTGGGCAATCAAGGCTCTAAATTTTGATATGAAGACAGCTGGTGAGAAGAGGTTATTGCAACTCAACGAGTTGGATGAAATTCGACATTTGACGTATGAGAATGCTAAGCTTTATAAGGAGAGAACCAAGAGATGGCATGATGCTCACATTGTTCCCAAGGAATTTAAGGAAGGAGATTTTGTTTTATTGTTCAATTCACATTTGAGATTATTTCCTAAGAAACTTAAATCTAGATGGAGTGGACCATTCAAAGTGACAAAGGTGTTTAATTATGGTGCTTTAGAGTTAAAAAATTCTAAGGAAAGCTATTCAAGGCAAATGGGCATCGTTACAAGTTATACTTAAGAAAGCTTGTGAATCACCATAGGAAAATTATTTCCCTCATTTCTCTTATTTAGCCAATGATTTATGCAAAGTCGAGCTAATGACTTTAAACAAGTGTTTCTTGGGAAGTAACCCAAGCTATCTTCGTTATTTGCAAGTTTTTTTTGGATATTATTTAATTATTTCTTACTTTTTTCAAAATTAATTTTAATTTATCTTTACCTTATTTTTTAAGGTTCCAAGTCCTTTCTTGAAAGTGAAAAAGTTGGCATGTGTTTATTAAAAAAAAAAAAAAGTGTAATAGTTGCTGTTTCGATCGAACTGATTAGCAATTCGAAACAGCAAGTTCGAAATTCTGCTGCAGTGGAATCCAAATTTCACTAATGGGCCCCACAAACTCCCCACTCAACCTAACCTTATTTCCCTTATTTTCTTTCATTTTTTCTCCTTCTTTCTCTTCTCCTAGCCTGCCGCCCCTCTCTCCCTTGTTCATCCCTCTCTCTAATTTTCTTCCTTCTCCAAATTCCTTCCCAATTCCTCCCACAAATTTCACTCAAATCTTCAGCAAATTTCACCCAAATCTTCCTACCCATACTTACCTCTTGAAACACCATGCCTCCAAGACAAAAAGCAAGAGCATCTAAGGACTCTTCTAGGAAGGGGAAGGAAGCCATGTCTTCCATGGAGGTCAAGGATATTTCTTCTCAATATGGTGCCTCATTCCCCATTTACACCCAAGAGAAGGGTGAAAGGTATCTTTCTTTGACAAAAAGACATTTTGCTCTTTCTAGATATTTTGATTTTGATATTTTGAAAAAGTTTGAACTTAAAGAGACAATAGAGGAGTTTTGTGCTAGGTTGGGACTAAAGAAATTTGTGAAAAATTCTCACCACACTTGTAGGGACTTAACTCTTGAATTTTATACTACTCTTAAATTTGACCAAAGTAATACCAAAGTGCTAGAATGTAGAATGCTTGGTCAAAATGTTGTCATTGATTATGATTTGATGTTTCAAGCTTTTGGGATTTCCTAAGAGTGGTATTTCTAAGCCAAGTGATGATTTTTCTTATGCTTTATGTTGGAAGAACTTGACTGGTGAATCGATTTTTGACCCCATAATTTCCTGAATGGCATTATTCATGATCATGCAACTCTTATTTTTCACAAATTCCTTTGTCATTCAATCCTTGGGAAGCAAGAGGGCAACAAAGTTGTTGCCCAAGATTTGTTTTTGTTGAATTGTTTGCAGGGTCCAAAGCAACGAGTCTCACTCACTGCCAATTATCTTCCAAAATTTTGTCTACGTGCGTCAACATCACAAATGCACCATTACATTGGGGCACATTGTGATTGGACTTGCAATTCATTTGAGTATTTTGGATATTGAGGACTTGACTTTGAAGGGTTATGAGAGCTCGTATTTGGATGTTGAAGGTTTGACTCAGGCAGAAGTTATTTGGCCTAGTATGCAGCTTAAACCTACTCCATATCGATGATGTTACAAGACACGATTTGCTGCTAAGGCTAGTGAAACTCTGAGGCATAAGGTTGTTTCAAATCAAGAGGAGGATGACGAAGAGGTTGAGGTGGTGGAAACAATAAAGACAATGATTGTCGAATCGTAACAAGGAGAGAGTGTTCAAGCTGAAAAAGGGAAAGAGAAGATGAATCAATCAAATGATGAAGAGGAGACTGTTGGAGGCAAGTTCTACATCACCTTGATGATATGGAAGCCATCAATCGGGCTATGAATGGTCAATTGACATCCATGGCGGATGTTAACTCAAGGATGATGACCCACTTAATTTTATTGATGGTTGTTTATCAGATGTAAAACGCGATAAAAAATACCACAACTTCAAACTGTTGAAGTATATTGAATTTTCGAGTCTCCGTGTGCCATCTCCACCACCTCCATCTCATGAGTTAGGGGAGTATTGTTTTCCAACTTTCACTTTTCATGCTTTCTTTTATAGTGTGTTTAGCTATTGTGTGTTACTTATGTCTAATTGTGTTCTTGTGTCTTGGTTCCTCCTATTGTGGACAATGTGAGAATTTAAGTGTGGGGGGAGGAACTTGTGGAATGAATTGTTAAAGTATTTAGTTTGTGTCATGTTTTTGGTGCCTATTAATGTGTTAGTGTTATTGTTTTTTATGTTTTTGTGTTAGTTTATGGCTTTGAAAGTGGGGTGGTGTGAATGTGTCTATTTGACTTGTTATTGAGTAGATGAACATGATTATTTGGATGGAAATATGAAGATTGAATTTCGTCATTAGGTTGAAGTATCTATCACTAGCATGTTTCTTGAATGAAGTTTTTTATTAGCTTTGAGAACTATGAGTAGTTAGTAACACAATGATCACACATAATTGGCATAATTGTTCTTTAATATTGATATCTTCATTGCTTTCTTGGTTTTCTAGCTGTACCTTGTATTGCGAAAGAATTTGGTTATGAAAGAACATGTCTAAAGTCTTGCTTGTGAGGATGTATTTGAGTTATAAGAATTAGGGTGTGCAATGAAAAAAAAAATCAAAAAAAAAGAGAAAAAAAAGTGTGAATGCAGCAAAGATCTTAAAAGTTAAATTATTCCGCTGATTTTGACCTTTAGAAATATGGGTTGAAATTATGAAGAGTGCTAGTAGCCATTTAAGAGTATGATTTGACTGAGTAACCAGGTACTTTATGAGCCCCATGTCAGTGATTTGCGTAAAAAGGTTAAATGACATCTTAAGTAATGTTAATTGTGCATGAGAGTGGGATGGAGCGTAAAACACACCCACAAACTGAAAATTGACACCCTAGAGCTTCATGTGTGATTCCTTACTTGTAGGGCTTTGATGTTTCTTTTATAAACTTACATTGTTTTGACAATACTTGGTAACTATTGGACTAAGGATGTTTGAAGTAGTACTTATTATTATTTTAGTTTTTTGTGTCAATTTTTGTGTGATTATCCTTGTTGATGACCATTCTTAGTTCTTAAGCTACTTGACATTGATTTTTGAAAAAAGGATAAGTGATGGATGCTTTGGCTTAATTGATGAAATTTGGTTGGATTGTTGAAATTTGAATGATCATGCTAGTTTGCTTGAGGACAAGCAAAAGTCTAAGTGTGGGGGTATTTGATGTGTGCCTAATTTATAGGTGTTTAGAGAGTAAATTGTGTGGTTTTAATTAGGAAAAATTTGGTCTTTTTGGAGTAATTTTATTTGAGGAAAGTTATTTTAGGAGAATGGAACTTATTTGTATTGTTTTTGGCAAGGAAGAAGTGAAGGAAAGTGGATGGAATTGAAAGTGCCAAGAAAGAACAAAGACAGTCAAAGTTCCAGATTCTGTTTCGGGCGAACCAGTCTGGTTCGATCGAAACAGAAGGTATCGCTACAGAATCGCGATTTTAGCGATTTCTTTTCTTTTCCAACTCAAAGACTTGATTTTCTGGAAGTCTAAACACTGATAAATAGGAGAAAACACAAAAATATCAAAAAGAAGCGATGCAACCCTAGAAAAACACCTACAACACAAGAATCGTCAAGAAGGAGATCAAGAGGAAGATCAAGAACTCAAGATTCTAGATTTTTACTCTTCTTCTCTCTTTTCTTTATGTATTCTTTAGTGTTTATGGATTTTATTATTTTGGATTGTAAGACTATGAGTAGCTAAGTTTGTTATTAGGGATTAATGCTCCAAACATAATTTTTTTTATTAATCTATTTATGAATGATGTCTTTATTATGTGATGATTGTTATTTTTAATGCTTAATCATGCTTGGCCACCATAGGTTACAATTTATGTTAGTGCTGCGCATTGAGAGATGGTAGCATAATAGATCTACAATCATCAATCTAGTCACTTATTGGCAAGAGATTGTGATAAGTAATTAGATACCCTTAAGAGTTGTGCATATTAGCCTTATTAGGTTGATTGTTTAACGGGTTAGCGCCATGAGAGTGGGTTAATGTGTTTTTCAATTAATTGAACTAAGGCTTAGTCATCAAACGTCAAGAGAGTTTAATTGATGCCCTTTGTAAAAACTCGAGTCATAATAAAGCATGAGTAATTCATAAATTAATTAATTGAATCGATTGTGGATGAGTATTAATTCATAATCTTTGTGGGTGGTTGATTCTTCTCTAGATTTAATTGCTTGTGCGATTCTAATTTAGTTAATTTGGTATTAATTTAGTTTTAGAAGTAGTTTCAATCTTGAATTTACTATTGATTTTCTTAAATTCAATTGGAAGTTTTAAACAAATAAAAGCAAATTGATAGGTGGCTAGGTAACTAATCCTTGTGGGAACGGTCTCTACTCATCATTATATTACTTGTTGCGATTCTGTATACTTGCAGCAATTGTGCAACACACACATAAAATCCTAATTCATAACAAACCTCTAAACTGAATAAGGGTTATTGTCTAAACAAGAAGTATGCAGCTTGTTATGCAAATCGAAAACTACAAATACATCTAAATAGGGTTAAAACTTGTAATTTAACGGCCCCAATACCCATCATACTATTGCATGATCTAATATTTAAATGTGTTGTGTTCAACTAAATACCCAAAAGATAGTGTTTATACCTATTATACCATGTCAAACTACCCTATTGAGAACATTCTAGCAAAAGGCCTCTCATTATGCTGTGGTCGAAACGTAACTCCAGTTTGGAGTTATGTTCATTCCTCAAAATAATTATTTCCACAAGCAGTATCACTACTTTCTAACTAATTTCCCTCTTGAAAGCAACATTCATGCAGCATAAGATGATATAAAGTTGCATTAGTATCTGATTCTAAAAAAAGAGTTATGAAATATTGTGACCACAACTAAAAAGGGAAGCCAACAGAAGAATGAAACATGTGTTGGATACCTTCAAAGCATAATGGATAAAGTAATTTAACAAAGAAAAGTAAATTGATAGCAAGGTTAAAATTGAAAATAGTTGGTTGTAATATGAAGAAGAATATAAATAGGAAGTTTTCCTCACATATTAAGTTCTCATTTTATCGCAAAAAGTATCTTGAACACATGATATGAAGAATTGATGAATTGTCATATAATTGTCATGCATATGTAACTCTAACTTTTGTTGAAACCCAAATCTTCAAAGGTGAGAACTAAATGTTTGGCTAACTTAATAGCAAAAAACTAATAATAATTGCACATGCACAAAATTTTTTTTTTAAGGGTAGCATGAAACCTTTTCTATATTTGAGATATGTACTTTGGTCCTACAAAAGTTTTTTGCACTAGTAGCACACTCTAGGAGATTAGTTGGACGCTAGATCTAAGTGTTTCTCGCAAGTTGCAAGTCAACCAATTTTTTTGAAGATTCAAAGAAAGATTACCGCCCCGCAGGGGGGCGGGGGGGAGGGGAGGCAGAGAAAGAGCGGAGCTATGGAGGCACATTGCAATTAATTACATCTGTGCCTAATGGAATCCATATGTACTGGATTAGTGTTTTTGTTCTGCCAAAAGTTGTCATAAAGAAGATAGACAGTATGCTAGCTTCATTTTTCTGAGCAGGATAAGTAAAACAGCATTATTGTGCTAAAGTCAAGTGAAAAGATATATGTAGGCCATATGATAAGGGAAGTTTGGGTGTGCAAGATTTGAGGATTCTAAATATGAGTATGATCCTCAAGCTAATAGACTTTGGATCCAATGTGTTCATTCTATAATATTGAAGAATAAATCATTTTGGGGAGTAGTTAAAACAGTTGAAATCTCTTGGACTTGGGGGAAGCTATTGAAACTCAGGAGCATATCATATCCTCTACTTCAAGTGAAACTAGGGAATGGGCAAAGAACATCACTCCGATTTGATAATTGGCATCCAATGGACCGTTTATGAACAAATTTTCAGAAGAAACACTAAAAAGTTTCTGAATTAGCAAGGAGAGTGTAGTTGCTGATTATATTGAAAATAACCAACAGAGATAGCCTATAGGGATGAAGTTTACAAAAGGTGATTGTCGAACTCAAGCAGGCTACACTAGGAGACTTTTTCATGGATCTTTATTAGGAAGATAGACTACACTGGAAACCATAAGCATCATGCAACTTTATAGTGAAATCCCCTGCCATTGCTATGAGAGACCATAGCATGAAAGTAAGATGGTATAAACTAGTATAGGGGAAAGGTTATGTCCCACAATTTGCTATCATGCTTTGAATGCTATGCAGTGGCAAATTAAACACTAGAGATAGATTAAAGAAATGGGGAATGCACAATGTACTAGTAGAATGTGTGCTTTGCAAGGAGGAGGAGGAAGGCATAAATCATCTATTTTTTGATTGTAAAGTGACAAGGGTGATATAGAGGAAAATACAAAACTTATGCTTAGTACATAGAGGGAATCACAACTGGAATGAAGATTTGTAGTGGTTGAGTGAGAATTGGACAAGAATGTATTCATAGGCCAGCTCAAAATGTTGGCTCTCACAGTTGTAGTTTATGAGATTTGGAAGAAGAAAATGATATGAAACAAGATTTTTGGGTTTTTCATATAACTCATTTGTATTAGTTGTAACATTTTAAATAGATAATTTTCTATGGTTTTATTGTTATTTTTATTTAACTTGGTAGGATTTTTATAATTGTTATTGTCGTCGACGAGGAGCATGAAAAGACAAAGAAGAATTTGGTGGGCGAATGGTGTCGCGCCCCATTTTTCGAAGGAAAATAGGAAAAAGGAAATTAAAATGTGTTGTTGTTTATGGGGAAAAGAGTGTAGGTTTTTGTAAAATGATTTTTTTTTTAGAAAATAATTTACAAAAAATGGTTTGACAAAAGATGTAGTTTTTAGAAAATGTTTTATTTTGAAAACATATAAGAAAAAAGGCCTAAAATGGGACTTTAAAAATGCGACGGTTTTTTGGCCCAAAAATAGAGTCTAAAAAAGGTTTTTAGTGAAAAATGGAGTCGCCACTTGGTATTGAGTTTTGGTGTACCAAGTCACCCGAAAATATTTTATAAAAGGTAAGAAAATTGAGAATGATTTATTTAAAGAAATGATTTTTGAAAAAATATAGAAAAAAACAAGAAAAACCCTTTTAGACGACTCCAGGTCTTTGAAAACAAGAGAAAAAGGTTCGGGAGTCACAGTTGAAGAAAGGGAAGGCAAAGGCTCGCGCCTAAGGCACCCTTTCAACCTAGCCGAAACTAGTTGCGAAGTTTAGCCTAAATTTTCCTAATATAACCCTAAGATTTTATCGCGTTTGGATGCAACTATATGAATGCAAATCTAGTCCTAAAAATGAATATCGTTAAGGGACAAAATATTCCATTGAGGTTTGGTCAGGATTATCGCATTAATTGCGAAACCCGAGTTTAGACCTCGATGGAGTCACGAGTGTAGATGCAAAGTGAAATGCAAAAGAAAAGGAAAATAATAGTATAGATAGTAAGTGAACAAAGAAAGTGGGATGCAACATAACGGGTACGGGAGACTAATGGACTCGTGACTAACTATTCCTACTCACGGAGGGGGGGAACGACATGTACGCCATCGCTTCCCACGTGAGTAGATGACTATTTCTAGTCAAATCACACAAATGACCTAAGATTCTATGTGTGGCGGAATCTAAATGTTATGCACTAAACATATGTTTAAAATAGATAATAAGTGATAGAGTATATATATAAAAATCATACAAAATGGAAAAAGGCCTAAAACAAAAAATGTGTGTGAAATGGCATGGAATGAACACGCGAGAAATGATTCTAATACTAAAATGACCTAAAGGCCTAGCATTGGACTAGCCTATTTTCTAAAAATTCTCCGCTAGCGTTGGACCAGCGAAGAAACCAAAATTAACCACAACTAGCGTTGGACTAGTATGGCGACGGTATACACGTATATAATAATAAAGCAAGTAAATAAATAAAGCATAGATTGAAGCAATAATCACATAAAAGCACATAATAGCACATAGGAGCACATAACACATAAGCATGATATTCTAGATGCAAAGTCCTAAAGAAAGCAAATAAAACACATAAGCACATAGCACACATAGCACACGAAAGCCCTAACTATTACACCGAAGAAGCCTAATTACAATCTAAAAATAAAATAAAAAGTAACCTATTTAGCCTATCTATTACATTTTCTATCTAAAATACATAAAATTTTTGTTAAATAGATAACATATAAACTATCTATTACATTAACTATCTAAATACAAAAAATTTTACTAAATATAATATTGCCTATCTATTACATCTCTTTGAATAATAAAAATTAAATTCAAATAAACAACATGGCATAAATAAATAAACACTCACATATGGATAAAAAGAAACTATAAGTACAAAGATACATGAAAACACATGGAAAAACACATAGGAGCACGTAGGAGCACATAAAAAGAAATTAAAAGGGTAATTGAAGTACCTCCTATTCGAAGACCCGGTACAAATTGCTACTAAAATGAACAAACATGTCAAAAATACCACTGTTTAAATAAATAAACTACTAATTGAATAATTTCCTACCGATCACTATGAACATACTACGATAATTCAAACAATCATAGCAATAATAAACAAAATAAGAGGAAGAAAATAATGATAATAATAATTAATTATTTAGGAAAAAAAATGAAAATTGTTTAAGTAAAAATAAATAAGTAAATAAATAAATAAAGCAAAACAACAAAAATAAAGAAATAATAATAATAGAAGATAAAATACAATAATACGTATTTAAACTTTTAACACCCCAAATAATGATTATTAAAATAACTAAAAGGAAAATAAAGAAACTAATTTGAACATTAATTAGATTAATAAGACCAAATTTTAGAACATTAATTATAAATTTGAGAAAATAAATAAAGAAAATGTGAAAAGAAATAATTATAAGCTTTGAGGACTTAACTAATTTTAATTTAATAATATTTTTTTTTTAGAAAAATAAAACATTATAAGATTTGGATTAAAAATAGAAATTTAGGCAACATTCTAAGGTGAAAATGTAATTTACAACAAACAAAAGGGTAAAATTATAATTTTAAACCCTAATTAAGGTAATGAAATAGTTTACAACAAATTCGAAAGCTAAAATGTAATTTTCAGCAAGTATAATGGCCCAAAAAATAAAAAATTCCAGCAATACTTAAGCCCAAGAATATAATTTCAGCAAAGTCATTAAATAATACATAATTCACAGCAATGTCTAGGGTCAAATTATAATTTTCAGCTATATAAAAGGGCCAAAAATAAAAAATCCAGCAACTACAAGTATTAAAATACAAATTCCAGCAACAAATAAAAGGCTAAAATACCATTTCTAACGGTTAATGGAGGTCTTAAAACAAATTCCAGCAACATAAAGGACCAAAATATAAATTCCAGCAACAATAGGGGGGCAAAAATAAAATTCCAGCAAGTGTAGTGACTTAAATAAAATTCCAGCAAGGTTGCGAAAGACAAAAATAAAATTCCAGCAAGTTAAAATATGCAAAATACAATTTCCAACAAGTTTTAAAACCAAATTGCAATTTTAAGCAACATTCAAGGTTCAATTTGTAAATTATACCTACATTAAACACCAATTTGTAATGTCCAACAGTAAAAGGGGGTAAAACAAAATTTTCAGAAATATTTAAGGGCAAAAATACAATTTCAGAAAAGTATAGGGGTCACAATATAATTTTATAAAATATAGGGGTCAAAATGGAAGATTGAAAAATGTAGGGGCAAAAATTATAATTATCTAAAAGTTGAGGGACCTAAATGCAATTAATTTGGACCTAATTGCAAATAAAATTAAATTATGGGGGTCAATCTATAAAAAATAGAAACTTAAATGCACAAATTAAAAATTATCGGGGCCACAGTGACATTAATAAAAGTGTAAGGACTATAAAATAAATACCTATTATTAATTAAAAATAAATTAAAAAACTAACTTAACCAAAACGACGTAATTTTGAGTGAAACTACGTCAAAAAGACGTAGTTTCACCAAAACTAAAATATATATATATTTTTTCGGTTTTAGTTTCTTTTTTTTTCTTTTTACCCGGTTTTTCTTTTCTCTTTTTTTTTTTTTTTTTTACTTTTCCAGATTTTTCTTTTTCTCTCTTTTCTTTCTTTTTCTCTCTCTTCTCTCTTTCTTCTTCTTTTCTTTCTTTCTTTCTTTCTTTCTTCTTCTTCCTTCCCCGATCCTGATCTCCCCCCTCCCCGATTCTCTCTTCCCTCTCGCCGTCCGGCTTTCTCTTTGTCTCTCTCGTCGGTTTCCTCTCTCACCTATCTCTCTCAGTCTCTCGGTCCGTCTCTATCTCTCTGTCTCTTTCTTGGTTTATTCATCAAACTCACATCAGCCCAAATTCCTCAAAATGAAGAAATCAAAACCCTCAATCCCTCAACTCACGAATTGGTTCATCACAATTTAGTACCACACAATCATAACTCCACTAATTTAAAGCCATTCAAACGAAAAATAGGGGGCAGTTGAAAGTTTACCTGATTCAAGAAGATGGAGGTCGATTGTGGATGGAGTCGGTGGGGGATTGGAGGCTGATAAGGCTTGGGGCTGTGGGTGGCCTCCGGTGGCGTCACTGGTGGAGGTGGTGGCGTCTGGTGTTGACTGTTGTTGCTGTTGTTGTTGTTGTTGTTTTTCTTCTTTTTTTTTTTAATTTTATTTGCAGGTGGTAATTTGGGCTGTTTGATTGTGCAAGTGTGTGATTGATGTGTGTGTGTGCGCTAGTGTGTTTGTGCTGCTGGTGAGTGTTTGTGTGTGTGTTCCGTGTGTAATGTATCTGTGTATTGTGTGCGTTTGGCTGTGAAATTGGCGTCTAGTGCGTGCGAGTGTGTTTTGCTTATGTATGTGCAGGTGTGTGTTCGAATGTGTGTTTTGTGTGTGCCGTGTGCTGTGTCTGTGTGCGTGAGTGAACTGGTGTGTGTGTGCACTTGTGGCTGAAACTGTGTGTTTTGTTGTATGTTCTGTGATGGTGCCTGTGGTAGAGGTGAGGGTGAATGTGAAATGTTGTGCCTGTGGTGTGATGCGTGTGTTTTGGCCTTGTGTTTGTGTGTGTCTGTGGGATGAATTTGCAGGGAAAAGGACCAAGAGAGAGGGGTGAGTATGCAGGTGTGTGTGTGCACTTGTGGCTGTGTTTGTGAATTGTGCGAAGAGGAAGAGAGGTGTGTTTTGGTGTGTGCTCAGTGTGTGGTGGTGTTATGATTTGCAGGTGGAAGTGAGTGAGTGCAATGTAGTGCAGGTCCTGTGCTAGTGAACTGGTGAGTGCAATGTGTGCTTGTGTGTGGTCTGGCAGAGGGAAAAAAGAGTGAGGGAAGTGCAAAATGTGTGTGCTGTTGTGTCTGTGTGGTGGGATGTGTGTGAAGTGTGTGTGTTTGCAGGGGGAGGAGAAACCGAGAGTATAATGGGAAGGAGAGGGAGAGTGAAGATTCCAGTCTAATGTCTGTGTGTGCAGATGAAAATGGGAGTGAGGAGAGTTGTGAGATGTCTGTGTGTCTGTGAGTGCAGAGGAGAGAATGGTGAGTGTAAAACAAAAACAAAATCCCCCAAAATCTGGAAGGTTGAGTGCAAATTGGGAGGTGATGATGAGAAGAGGCATGGCTGGGATGGTGTTGGCAGAAAACAAACAGCAGCAGCGTTGCTGCTGCTGCTGTTTATCTCTTTTTTTTTTTTTTAAAGAAAACAAAGAAAATAGAAAAATAAAATAAAATAAAAAATAAAAACTACTTGAACTCTTTTTAAATTATATATTAAAATTGAAATACAATATTATAAGAAGGAAAAAGAAAAATTCAGTGTAACACAAAAAAAAAGTTAATTCTAGATTAGGAAAATATAATTGAAAATAAACAACAAATGGCCTTTAAAAATAAGTAAATAAATAATTTAATTATGAAAATTTTTTTTACATAAAATTTATAAATGCACACACACATAATTCTCATAAAGAAAAATTTTAAATAAATAAATAAAAAAAAATGCATTGGAAAACGTGTCGTTGAATTAAAAATACTAAAATTTTAAATAAATAATAAATGACTCTCAAAAATCATTAAGATCATAAATAATGATAAAAATAATAAAATTATGTATTTAGAAAATAAAATAAAATAAGCTAATATTTACATGGTAAAATTACCATTTTGCCCCTTGATGTGACGAATTAGACGTAATATGCGAAAATTATACTCGACCCCCAAAAAATAAGAAAATCCCCCCTAAAATAAAAGTGACACACATATTTTTTTACAAAAGGTGTGTCAAAATTTGGTGTCTACAAATGGCATAATTAGATAGTTGAAGTTGTTGATCAAAAGACTTTCTGCATTATAGTGTGCCCACGCTTTATATCGACTTCTGTTGTTAGTTGATTATAAGTCTTTTTTTAGTACAGTGTACCACGTTTTTATGTCTGGAAGTCTATCAAAAACGATTTTTAGCGATTTCTACAATTTTATTAATTTTTAGCTATTTGTCTTTCTTTTGTCCTAGGAAATTGATGTAGCCTATAAATAGGCCTATCCTAGGGTTTCTTTAGCAACTTTTATCATCTTTGGTAAACTTATTATCAATAAATGTGGTTTTCACCAATTTCTCTTAAGATTCTTAAGATTTTAAGGTTCTAACGAATCTTGTTGAAGTTAGATAGTGAATTTTTTATCTTTGTTTTTTTTGAGAATCATTCATAAAATAATTTCTTAGATCACGCACCCGCATCAATTGGTATCATAGCAGGTTTCTCCTATACTTAAATTATTCCAATAGCCGGTAATGAATCCAGAGACTGAACTTCTTCTCCAAAGAACGACCTTCAGATTCAAAACGAACGCATAGAATGCTTGGAGCAGGCACAAAACGAATAACAGGTTCAGATGGAGCATTTGCAGGCAAGCATAGATCAAATTATATAGCATTTTGATCAGATTGGTGTTGAGGGACAAAAAAGACAACGTTGTAGGCATCTCAACAGTGGTAGGTACGCAGTCGGGAGATTCGCTCCTAATGCACCTATTGCCCCTACCATTCCCCCACACTCTCATATTTATTAGACCTATGAGAGTTATAACCGGACCAAATGAAGCTATTAGCCAATCTTTGAAATTAAATCTCATAGTTATCAGACCTACAGTAGTTGTAGTCGAATCAAACAAAGTTATCATCCGATCCATGAAATTACATCAACAGCCGATGTAATAAAATCTGAGCCAATTGAACTGGAGCTCAAGATGGATGAGTACATCCATAAGCCTGAGGTTGACAAGAAAGAGTATAGTTGTGAGCTAAAAGATGGGGAACTCTCATTCCCTCTGTGATCATCAGAATTTCTTTCGTGCTTGTCCATGGTGGAATTTGAGAAAAAGGCCGAAGGGTTGGAAGAATTTAAAAATATGGAGGTTGAAGAAATCTTCTCAGAGAAGTCATCAATAAATTCGGTCTCAATAGATTTATTGCCGGATAAATTCGTGGAGTAAATTACTGTCTCAGAAATTGAGAATTTTAATCTTGGTAAGAAAATTATATTTGATGAATCTACTCATGACGGAAAATTTTCTATGAAGACCAAAAATTGAATTTCTTGCCTATCAAAGGACATTTATAAAATTCACTTGGATAGTGGATGTCGTAGAAGTTGTAGGATTTGAGATATTTATATATGTCTCAGGATTGTATGCACTTTCTCATATTCATAATTGGATGCTCAAGTTTCATCGCAAACATCATCCTTACAAAATTCGTGGGAGGATTGTAGTTGTATCTTTGTGTGGTTCCTATGTTGAATTTCTCAGAGAAACTTGAGGGCAAGTTCTTTTCAAGCGGGGGAGTCTAACGTGGAACAAAATTTCCAGATTTTTCATATTACTCATCTGTATTAGTTTTAGTATTTTAAATAGATTATTTTCTATGAATTTATTGTTATTTTTATTTGTCTTAGGAGGGTTTTTATAATTTTTATTGTCATCGGCTAGGAGCATGAAAAGAGGAAGAATAAATTTGGTGGGCGAATGGCATAGGAGGTAGCTGAAGCTGTTGATCAGAAGACTTTCTGCGTAACAGCGTGCCCACGCCTTGTATCGACTTCTGCTGTCAGTTGACCAAAAGACTTTTTTCAATACAACGTGCCCACACTTTATGTCTGGAAGTCTACTGTCAAATATGATTATTAGTGATTTTCTACAATTTTCTTAATTTTTACACTATTTGTCTTTCTTTTGTCTTAGGAAACTAACGTAGCCTAAAATAGACCTATCTTAGGGTTTCTTTAGCAATTTTTATCATCTTTTATCAAGTTATTATCAATAAACGTGGTTTTCACCACTTTCTCTCAATATTTTTAGATTTTAAGGTTCTAACGAATCTTTTTGAAATTAGTTCGTGAATCTTTCTCTTTGTTTTTTGAGAATTGTTCGTGAAACAATCCTTAGATCATGCTTTCGCATCAAGAAATGCAGTAATATACGAAAACTAGCAAGTTTCTGAAGCTGCTAAAATAATTGTTAGCACAATGGAGGAATTGAGAAATGTAGTTGTTGGATGAAAGAATATACCAAGAAAGAAGGAGAACTGGGAGTTGTTTGTTGAATGGGGGGATACCTCTAAATTTTCTGGCAGATTAGCTTGTAAATAAGATAGATGTACATAATAGAGAGGGAAACCTCAAGACAAAGCTTTCATTTTTTGACATCAATAAAATTTACAAATTTGCTCAAAATATGTATATGTATACGTATGTGTGTGTGTGTTTGTGTGTGTGTGTGTGTGTGTACGTCGCAAAGGAAAAACTTGCTGCTGCCTTTTATTTGGGGCCACAATATAGTTAGTTGATCCATATTGGAATAGATTTTGCATTTTCAATAAGTCATGTATGTTTGATTTTTTACTATTCTTATGATCCATCGTGCATTACTACTTCATAAAAGACAAGTCTGTGCTCATTTTATTTTCGAAAAATCGTCAGAGAGTGATTTTATGAACTTTAGAGAATTCCTTAACCATGCAACAGTCTGGAGATTTATAAACCGAGTGACATAGAAAGTTTTATGTA
Source organism: Mitragyna speciosa (assembly GCA_024721245.1). Lineage (NCBI taxonomy): Eukaryota > Viridiplantae > Streptophyta > Magnoliopsida > Gentianales > Rubiaceae > Mitragyna > Mitragyna speciosa. The sequence continues at coordinate 26,742,050 of CM045560.1, read as the reverse complement.
TAACTGCTCTTTTTAGTTATAAATAATAGGTATGTATGCATTTTGATCACCATAATCACAAATGGCTGAAAACAGAATACTGAGATGAGATGAAGCCTGATTACCTGAACACCGATGACACACTCAATGAAAACAAGTATTCTTCTATCTACTGTCTACAATATCTCGTAAGGTCTACAGAGATCTCTTTGTACATTTGATATGCACTTGACTCGTCCCTGCTAAATAGTAGCAGATAAGAGATTGATCGGATACCAAAATCCTAAAGGAAAAGTCACTGCAGCCTTTGATTTGGGGCCACAATGTAATCTAAAAGGAATAATTTACATCATTTTCAATCAAGTAAATTCCTTAGCAGCGTGATACAGGAAGTATTGTGCATGATGCTCTTTTTTTCATCTAAAAGTAAATGGCATCTATCCACCTTGATTGTCACGTCATAATCAGAAACGGCTGAACACATAAATACAGAAACTCTAAGAGATGATGTTCGATGCAGACGGGCTCGCAGTGATGCAGAGCCTGAAGGGCAGAGGGTGCAAGAATTTATTTTGTTCAGCCCCTGCACAATCCAAATATATATATATATATATATATTTGGATTGTGCAGGGGCTGAACAAAATAAATTCTTACATCCTCTGCCTGATATATATATATATATATATATATATATATTTACAATCCTTTCAAGCATTAGTTTAATTTGAGCTTTGATTTTAGTTTTCTCAGTTTAATTAGTATTTTTATTTTTTTTATAAAAAGTAGGGGCACGACAACTGAGAAATTTACAATTTCGTATTGGCACTACAAATTGTCTAATCAAGTAGCATCATTTATTTTATAAATACGTAAATGTTCTTAGAAATTTGGTAAATTCAGTACATGAAATGGTGATTCTTAATAAGTACTTAATAATATTTCTAAATAGATAGTATTTTTGTTAGTAATTCTTAATAAGTACTTAATAATATTTCTAAATAGATAGTATTTTCATTAGTAACCAATACCTTGTGCTCCAGTAATAACAAAAACTTTGACTATAGAAAATAAGGCATATTGTATTTTAAATTAAAGAATAATATAATACTAATTTTCAATTGTACATTTTCATGCCCAACCAAAATTATTTGCCATTGTAACAAATTACTTTTTAAAATCTTCTTTTTTTTTTTCATAGTTAAGATAAACAATTCAGTCTTATAAAAATATGCCTTCATGGTCCAACGCTTCTCATGCCAGTTGCTTAAAATTTTGTCTATACTCTCAAAAAAATAAAAAAAAGATTTTGTCTATATTCTCTTTTCTCTCTCTCACATGTCGATAAAATAGAGAAATTGACAGACTTTGAGGCGTGAAAAACACTTTCCTTAAGGTGTTATTTGCCTCTATTACTTAAGCAAATTATCTTTAGGATACAACAAAGTCTAAGAACTAAAAATGAAAAGTAAGTATTTAATTCTGTCAAAGTTCAGTTATTTAAAAGAACTGAGACACTTTTTCATGGCATTAGTTAAAGAACACAAATTCGCGAAAATCCCGTGCGATTAAAAACCAGAAAGGAAAGTCACAAAAAAAACGACATTCTGGTCATTTCTGCACGGGAATGACCAGAAAGGAAAGTCACGAAAAAACTTCATTTTGATCATTCTCGTGCAGGAATCAACCAACTCATGATCCATACGGTCCAGCTCTCGCTTTTGAGATGCATAGAGAATTGCAATGGTTTAAGGTAGTAATTCTATCCTCAAAATGCTAGAGTATTCTCGCAACATTATATAATATAAGACAATTGATTAATGGTATATTGATTTTACAAGAATATCTTTTCCTGATTTGGTTTATCATGACATTGTAGATATGAATTGTCTTAGCAAATTAGTTTATCTACACAGGCTGTGGAAGTGTTGGTTTATGAGAAGTTGACAATGGAAAAGAACAAGATGGGAAAGGAAATTAAAGGCCAAACACCTCAAGAATTATTCTTTAAGGAGCATGAACATTTGCTAAAAGATGATGGATGAATGATACATCAAACTCATGTATGCTCGTAGCTACTTTGGTTGCAACAGTTGCATTTGCTGCAATGATAACTGTACTAGGTGGCAATAATAGTGACACAAGCCTCCCAATACTTTCAAACAGAAAACTTTTTGTGGCTTTTTCTATATCAAATCCCCCGTCTATGATATTTTCAGCTGTGACTCTACTTATGTTCTTATCAGTTTATACATCAAGATTTACGGAAAATGATTTTCTAGAAACGTTTCCGAAAATTTTGCTGAGAGGTCTCATTTCCCTATTTATTGCTATAGCCACAACGATAATTGCTTTTGGTACAGCAATTGGCTTGGTACCTCAAAGAAGAGTCAAGTGGGCTTACATTCCCATCACTATCATAGCTTGTTGCTCTGCATTAATTTTCACAAGATTACAACTTCCCTTGCTTTTTCAGACAATCATATTCGCACCTGGACCTGGCAAGTTTTAGGGACAATGGGATTGCAAGTCATGGTGTCTCAATAAAATTACTTATCGTTTATTGTCAAAAGAAAAGCCTTGAACTCCTTCGATTTGCAAGGATTGTTTGAATTTCCTAGCAGATATCTTTTATTTCTAATTTTGATTACGAGTTGAGTGTGTTTGTAAACTTGCTTTTGTCTTTTTCAATGCTAATAAGCAATTACATTTTTTGAGTAGTTATTTGTGTTGGTATCAGTTTTCTTTACTCCCTACTTACTGAAATCTTTGTTTGGTATCATTTTTCTTTACTCCATCGTTGCTAAAATCTTTGTTTTTTGACGAGATTCTAATTTTTTATGATAGTTGTCTACTTAATCTATAATGATAATAATAATGACCAAGTCATAAATTTTGGAGTATTTTAATAAAACATATAATTCAAAAAAGGATTTAGCAATTTTTTTTTTTACATTTTGACTATTTTTATAATAATTTTTAAGAGTCATATTTATCCACATTATGGAATATTAATAAAATATTATTATGAATAATAATTTGCTCGGTTATACAATTAATTTGTACGATTATGTAATGAAAACTTACTTATGATGAGACTTAATTCTATATTATTCTATTTAATTCTTTAATAAATACATTATTAAAATTCCTATATTCTTAGAGGCTTTTAAACAATTGAAAGAATATATTTCTAACAACAATTCTTTGTCTAACTTTTACAATTATATTTTGAGCAAAAGTAAAGTGGCTGGGAAAGTTTTTGCTTCTCTTGATTGTGCGAATCTAACAATATCAACAACCTAAGTTGCGCTGTCATAGAAAGAGACGCGTTGTGATTTTTTGCATCAAAATTAAAATTCATAGGGGCCTCAACCCCATTGTACTTCTTAGTAGTTGTCAAATTCGTAGTCATCAACACTAAATGGTACTAAATTTTCACATTTTTATTGTGATACAGAGATAAGGTAAATTTTTTGAATTATTCTTATTTTGAAAAATTAATGGTGATTATTTGATTAATTATTTGGTCTAGAACCAAATAATTAAGTATTTTAAATCAATTATTTTATGGTCTTGGACCAACAATTTTGAGATAATTGCCTCTTATTAAAATATACTATTCGTTGATTAAACTGGTGCCATATGTGAAATTTTTAAGACTCGCTGATGGTTATTATTGGTGGTTTATAGATTTAAATGAAATTTAGAGGCCTTGGTAAGATTTCAGGTTTGTAGTAACTTTACCAACTTGCATTTGAAGGAAGGATTTCAGGTTTGTAGTAACTTTATCAACTTGCATTGTAGTACTATGGGATTGCGCACTTACTTTTTGTCCTAACTTCATAAAAACATGCAATAATTGTAGAATTTGGATCATTAGGAATTGAACTGGAGTAAATGTCTTGTGCGCCTAGTTCAGTGTTTATATAGACAATGATTACGCATATTCATGTCACGAATTTTTTGCAACATTCATATTTTGATCTTATATAAAATCAGCCACAGAATTGGGAATGCCAGTGTTCTTGTGCAACATCTTGACGTGTTGTTTTAGTCCAACTCTATGTTTTATCGAAGTTGCATTTGACCATTTGGGACACCCGTCTGGTTAAACATAGTAACTGTTGTATTCTACTACAATATCAGCTTCGAATTATTTGAAATTCAAATTCCCAACGGCCCACTTTTGACAATGTGTTGATGCGGTTAAGCGTATCTTATTTTATGCCTCAGAGTTCCAGTTTGGTACATGTAGGTAGAGAATGGAGTCTCACAAGTTAGGTTGGTGAAAATAGCAAAATTAGGTAGTTGAAGTTGTATATAGAACACTTTATTCGTTAGAGCGTGCCTGCTGGTTTTGTAATAAAGTCAATTAATTCTAAAATAATATTTTATATTTATTGTCAAGTGATTAGGAACCTAAAGGGTCACACACAATAGGACTAATTCTTGGGTTAAACTGATTTAAATAATTATGTGATAATTATGAGATTAATTTGTGAGATAATTAATCCTAAGGACTTATTAATAAATAGAGCAATTATAATAGTGGAAGAATTTCCTTTTGAAGGAAATTAAAACCTACTAAATATCTTATTTGGTAAGATATCTTAATAGGTAATGGTTACCTATTACTGAATTTTTGTTGGACAAGATATCTTAATTATTACTCTACAAATAAGTCTTAAACACCAAAACTTGACATGAGATTATATACAACGTAACAAACGTTAGAAAATTAGAGAGAGAAAAAATAATTTTTTATATAATTTTCTTCACGTTGGTGACGTGTCAAATGAATCTAACATATTCACTTGGTGTTGATCAATCTGATGAGGATCCCAAGAAGGTGTTCGTGTAGATACCTTAGAGGCCGGACACATGTGTAGATGTGGTTAATATCACGTATTTTTGATCACATTAATTTTTATTTACGTCGCTAAAAAAAAAGAGGTACGTTCTCGATTTTGTATACATAATCAATGATTCTGATTAGAAATCAATTTTAAATTCCGCTGCGTCAAATTATTTTGGCATATTGATTTACTAACAATGGTATCAGAGCATCGTATTTTGATTATCTGTACATAATATGATGTCATGAATGTTTTATATGTACGTATGATTTAATTGATGAAATTGAGATGTTATATTTTGAAAATTTGTTTCAAAATATTTAAACAAATTTTCACGTCTTGTTGGACTGAAAATTTTAACAAAAATTGTTTTCTTGAAAATTTTTTTTGGTATTGGTCAATGAAAATATTGTGGAAATTTAGTTCCTAAAATTTTTGTTTGGATGAGAAGTAGTTTTCTAAAATTCTTGAAAACTATTTCTGGAATTTTATTCGGTTATTCTACATAATTAAAAAAAATATTTTCTGAATTTTTTAATTATGGATAGTATTAAAAAAAAAGAAGATTGGGCGTAATTGCCAGAAGAGTTTCGGCACAGCAAACATGTAGGCGACTGTTGGCGAAAGCTTCCAGCCATGCAACTAGAACATGTCTGGCGGCGGCCAGAGCAAAACCGACTGGATACTGGGCTGGGAGTGACCAGAAAAGTTTTGGTCGCCCAGCCGAATGAAATATCGCATGACCGACCAAACGTGCGATGTAATTACCGGCTAGATCTTAGCCTGATATTTCCTACTAGACGTAGATCTGGCCAGATAAGTCGTGGCTGGATGTTGATCTGGTTGGATGAAGGCCAAGATGTGTGCTGGCCGAAGCATCCCTGTTGGCCAGATGAGATCTGGCTGGAGTCAAAGCCACCAGAAGCGTCGCCCAAAAAAAGAGTGAAGAAGCTAGTGACGGCGTTCGTTTGGCTACGGTTGCCCAAGCCCAAACAACGTCGTTTTGGCTCACCAAGATTAAACAAAAAAAAAAAGGAAAAGTGGGTTTCTTTGACTGGGTCAACTGGTGTGTTTTGACCACACCAGAACAACCAAATAACGTCGTTTGACACCACACTAAATATAGAAAAAAAAATCCCTGGTCAAAATGGGCATTTTGACCGCTCCAGGTAAAGGGAATTTGTACCCTTTTGCGCTTTGGCCCCTGATTTCTTCCTTTCTGTGTTTAGCTACCAAATAATTTTTGTTTGATTATTTTTACCCAAAAACTTCTCAAATTATTCAATTAAATTAATTCCAATGTGATTAGAATTAATATACATATAGATTCATGATTGAAATTTTATATATTCTTTAATGTGATTATTTGAATTATATATGTGATTTATATTTAATAAAATAATGAGATTTATTTTATTTGAATAATATATCATATGTGAATTTTATATTTGACAAAATAATGTGATTTATTTTATTGCATATTATATGCTTTATTTGATCAAATATTTATTTTCATATATGATATATATGCATGATGAGACCATAATTTATCACTCAATTAAAAATATAAATATAGACCACTTCCATTATTATAGTATAAATAATTCTTGTTAGGATAACATGTTGAGTTAACTCAAGGTTATTATAGCAGGAATAATTGTTACTATGAGATGTGATATCTGAATAATGATTTTGATTTAGATAAAATAAATATATCATAACTATTATTGTAATTTAAATAATTCTTGTTAGAATAACTTGTTGAGCTAACTCAAAGTTATTCTACCTAGAATATGTTTACGATGAGATATAATCTCTAAATAATAGTTTTGATTCAATTAAAAATATTAAAGCATGAATAGTTGCCTTCCATTATTATAGTTTAAACAGTTCTTGTTCGAATAACTTGTTGAACTAGCTCAAGGTTGTTCTACCTAGAATATGTGTATAGCATGAGATGTGATCTCTGAATAATGGGTCTGATTCAACAAAGGTTCATGGCTTGTTGAGCTAACTCAAGGTCATGTGTCTTTGAGGCAATTAGTTAGAAGACATATGTGATATGTGTATCAAAAGTTGATACCTAACTATTTAAGAGTTACAAAAGTTGTAGTCGGTAATTGTTACCTACCTATTGAAATTAGTTTTGATTTGTTGAGGTAACTCAAGATTAAAAATAATTAAAATGTGATCCTAGCCCACTAAGAATTTTATGAAAATTCTTGAATTAATTATGAGGGATAGCAATTTGAATAAAATAGTGGAAGCAAAACCAAAATTTTTATGTCCGTATATTTTCTATTTAGTTTTGTTTATTTCATAAATATAAAGTCATATTCTATCTTTATTGTCTAATTGTAGAATGTATAATCACGTGAACACATAAACCCATTTTCTAGACTCCATATTAATTGAATTTCTTGGACTAGTATAAAATTTGAGAATGGTTCTCAAGTATACAAATATAGACTATGTTCTTGATACCCTGATTCCACTTGTCTTGAGTGACAATAATAGTTAGGAAATCAAAGATGCATACGAGATGCATAAATACAATAATGATACTGCTACTTGTATCATGGTATTGTAAATAACTCCTAAGTTATAAAAACATCATGAAATGATGAATGCTTAGTCCATGATTGTGCATCTCAAAAAGTTATCTAACACACAATCTAGGACCAATAGATATGAGATATCTAAAGAGCAATTTGTCTAGAAATGAAGGGATACTTTATTACTCGTCAAAGGGAAACCCAAGGCTATCGTAAAAAGGCCTAAATAGCCATGATAAAGTATAAAGGTGTGATCAAAGTGGGCAAGTCTATAAGCATATGTTTCCAATCTAAAACAATTGGTATTGGAAAGGGTGTTGTATGGCTCATCTTAAGACTTAGAAGTCGATGAGGCTAGGTGAAACTTTGACTTCCAGTATGTTTATGATTGAGATAAAGTAATCTACTAATCAAGATTTTTGGGTACCAGATATTAGATTTGGATTCCATATTTACACAAATATGCAAGATCTTGAGAATAGTAAATTTTTGGCAAAAGGCAAAAATCGAACTATGTAATACCAAGGACCTTCAGGTGCCTTCTTGTAATTTGGCTTGTTGGGTAAACTATGTAATACCAAGGACCTTCAGGGGCCTTCTTGTAATTTGGCTTGTTGGGTGAAGTGGTAAATTGAAAACCAGAGGGACTTGATTGCAATTTTGATAAATCATTTTCCTTACCCAAAAGACTAAGGGTTTTTCTTTTTTCGTCCATCTATTTTCTTCTCCTCTCTCTCTATTAGCTCTCTCTTCTTTCACTCTCTCTCTCTCTCTCTCTTTCTTAATCTCTCTACTCTTTCTTGAAAGAGGAAGTGAAGGACCTCACTTTAAAGGAAGAACAAGAAGTGAAGATCATGGAGCTAGTAATCCTTCTTCTAACCAAGGTATTTCTTTCAAATTCCTTCCTTATTTTTCTTGAGTCTTGTATTAACTGATTAATAGAAGTCATAACATGGTTAGGGGGGATTAGAGGTTGTGTGTGTGACAGCCCCACCTTACCCAGAGGCGCACCAAATGGGCTTAGCGGACTGCCTGCCTAGCTCTCGCCAGGTCTCGATACACGCACTCACGCAAACGGTCCAAGCGTACTTAGATTAAAATAAAATAACATAAAATAAAATGGAATAAAATAAAATACACTCTTATTATTTAACTTAAAGATACGAAGTCACATCAAAAGGTTACATATCATAATTTACATAATTTTCACAAAAATAACCTAACATAGCTCGGCTATTACAATAACTAAAACACCCATAATAATCAAAACCAGTTGGTCCCGCTTTAATTTTTCGGGTAACCTGAGTAAAGGAAAACAAATAAAATGGAATGAGCTATAATAGCCCAGTGAATGTCCAATTCATGCAATCATACTAAGAACTCATTATTTTGGTCATTAAAGTAATCAATAAATTAATTAAACAACATATGAGCAATTTAATTAACATGTAGTCAATGGCGGATACAGGGCTCAACTACGGAAGCAAGCTTAACCGTAGAGGAGCAGGTACTGATCATGTAGCCACGATATTTGGACCGAGATAATAGCTCAGGTCTTTATCAAAGAACATATCAGTTATATCAAGCACAAGCCCTAACCGCCAATCACCTTATAACCTCCGTACAAGCTACCACATCCGGGGGAGAAAATCTCAACCCTGGAGGGCCAACAAGCAATCAAGAAAGTTCATTCCGGAGTTGGCCTCTTTGAGGATTCACAACTCTAAAGGAATCGAACATCACACCCTAAAACACCCAGCTCCTTATGTCCTCCCACTTGCAGCCGGGTTGACTATCCGTGAAATAACAGGTGAAGTTAGTCACGGTAGTCTCACACACAAATAACATTTTAAGTAATGAAAGCGTGTAACACATTGTGGAATAGATGTGATAAAGTACACACCTTTCCTCAAATATCACATGTACTCACATAATAATGGCAAGTTAGGCATAATAATTACAAAATAAAATTATCACATTCCATGCATCATGCACACATAAAGACACTCACCTGGAATGCCTATGAGAAAATTTCGTGGAAAGGTCGGGTCTCACTATCGGGTCCTGCAATTTGAAAGAAATAATCTAATGAAAACTCGATTTAAACCCTAATTAACTTAGTAAGAAAATTCAAGAAATACCCCATTAAATTCTAGGTTTTTTTTTCTAGGGTTTAGGGTTTAGGGTTTAGGGTTTTTATTCTAGGGTTTTTCTAGGGTTTTTCTAACAAAATTTGGGCATTATTTCCCCTAAATTTCGGCCCTTCCAATCTTGTTTTTCATCAAGATTTCAATCATCAAACCCATAATTCAACAAGTTCTACACTTCTTAGTTCAATCCAAGTTCAAATTCAATCAAAATTTCACTAAATTTCAAGAATTATGCTCCAAGAACCTTCACCCAAACAACATGTTCTCCATGAAATTCCAAGGTTCCAATGCCACATACTAGTCTATTTAACCACAAGAACACTTTATCTAACAAGGAATTCTCAAGTTCTAACTAATTTCTCCAAGTAGTATTAACAAGAAACTTAGTCTTAAACTTGCATAAAAACTAATTAAAACATGAAATTAATAAGATAAGTTCATGGTAAATACCTTAGATATGCTTAGAACTTTGCTTAGAAAAGATAGAAGCCCACTTCCTATGGTGGATTTGTTCCAACTTGAGAGATGAAAGTCCAAGAAGTTGAGAGCAAAAATGAGGGAAGAAGAAAGAAAGAATGATGGCCGGCCAAGGGGAGAGAAAAAGAGAAAGAAATAGTCTAGGAAAAATGAAAAAGAAATGAAGAAAAGATGGGAAAAATGGTGGTCCAATTAAACCCTCACAAGAGTAAAGTAAAAAGGTAGTCTTATTAATGCAAGAGTAACTACTTGGATTAAATTGATTGGTGGAACTCATTAACTTCTTATCACTTACTACTAACAATAATAAAACACAAATTATTAAAGCAAAAAGAGAGTAAAATAGGGAGAGAGAGAGAGAACCGGCCCCAAGGAGAAAGAAAATGAAAGGAATTTCGGCCAAAGAAAAGAAAAGAAAAGAAAGAAAGGATTTTCGGCCAAGAGAAAAAGAAAAGGAAAGAGAAAAATTTCGGCCAAGGGAAAAGAAAATAAAGTAAGAAAATAAATGAAATTTTTGAGTAAAATTGAGCTAAAATTCAAGTAGTCAAAAGACTAGAAAATAGTAAAATGAACTAGTCAAAATTTAAACACTAATATAAGTTAAATGGTCAAGTAAAATTATTCTAACTTTAGTACTTAAGTGTTCTTGCTTCAAAATGAAAATCTTAGCTAATTAACCTAATTAACTCAAGAAATCTCCCAACTAATAAATCAAGGATTAACACTTAACCCTAAATAAGAAAGGAAAATGTCTCTTATATGTGCATTTTCTAGGGTGCTACAGTGTGTGTGCTTTATGGTCCTTGTTCTATGTGTGGTGAGTGAATATGTGTAAGTTGATGGTTGATTTATGATGAATGTTGGGTGAAGAACATTGAGGGTATGTGTGATTTATGGGTGTGATTTATGTTTTATGAAGTATATGGTGTTTATACATTGTTTTCTTGACTTAATATGCTAGTTCGGAGTTGATTTGGTGATTTGATGATGTTCGATAAAGTTGGAGAGAGATGGGTGTGGGAAAATTGTGTTGCAGGCTCATTCTAAGCACTTTCTGGTGCCAGCCACGACCTCATCCGTGTCGCGAATGGAACTGCTACTGGAAGGGTCAAATGTCTGTTTGTGGCCGTAGCATGGGCCATGCCGCAACTCAGCCACGAATGGCGAGTCGCGGGTCAGCCCGTACGAGCCGCGACTCAGCTTCTGCTAAGATCCGCGGGTGAACCTCTTTGATCCGCAAGCGTGGATCGAACTGATCCACTCGCGAATCAACTGTTTAGCCCTCTTCTTGCTCCGTTTTGCATCCTAAATCTAGATTTAAGTCCCAATTGTGATTCCTTGATACACTTAGCTTATAATTGGATGTTTATTTGTATATTTTAGGCGAAGAAAGTGATCAACGCTTCGCGGAGTTTTGAGTTAGCTTGGACCTAGGTAACTGGGACTTGTATCCCTTGGATTTTGGAAAAGAGCAATTGCCAAGTATAATTGCTTTGAAACCCTATTTGCTATATCAAATGGCTTGATTGTGATTATATTCTCATTTTTTTCTATGACTTGATAATATATGTGATACAAATGAATTATCGAATAACAAATTGTTTGCACAATGAAGTAAGGTATGTATGATGTTATATAAGTGACCGAACTGACTGAGTAATAGTTAGTAGGACCAAACTGACCAGGTGATAGTCAGTAGGACCGAACTGACCGGGTAAAGTCAGTCTGATCGAGCTGACCGGGTTAAATTCAGTCTGACTGGATTGACCGGGTAAAAGTCAGTATGACCGGGCAACCAGATTACAGTGAATGACTGGATATCCAGGGCTTTGTTTGAATGAATTCAGCCTTTGTTTGAATGCAAGAGACCGAGAGAATGAGAGGAAGAAGAGAATCAAAAGACAGAAGAGAGATAGAACAGAGAGAAGTGAGGGAAAATAAAGAGAGAAATAAAAACTGAAAAAAAAAACAACCAGAAATTAAAAAGAGAGCTGGCGAAGTGGGGAATAGAAATAGAAAGAAATTGAAAGAAAAGGTTCGAAGGAAAAGCAAGAATCAAGAGAGAAAGAGAAAGAATGGGATGCGAGAGAAAGTGGAGAAGAGAATAAAAAAACAAATAAAAAAAGAAAAAAAGGGAAACAAAACCCTAAAAACACATTTACTTTTATTCCTTAAAGATTAAAACACACACTTTTATATCATAAGCACACACATATAGCCGTCTTCTTCAAAAACGCGGCACTGTTCATCCTTCAAATCTACTGTTCATCGTTCCAGAAGGTCATTACTGTTCATCACCAACTTACCTTCAAGCTTAAAAAGTATTTGTACCTGCTCTTTAAAGAGGTATCCCAATTTCTCATTAATTTCTCTTTTTGTGCCCCAGTGTGCCTTTATGTGATTTTTATGTATTATCTTCATATATTTCTTATTTTACATGCTTTTTGCATATTTATTTATTTTCTGTTATTTAATTTCAAATTTTATTATTTTGGCAAATTTATAATATTTTTGTATTTAGCTAGTCAATGTCATAATTAGATAATATTTCTCATATTTTTAGCAAAAATTTTGTATTTAGATAGTAAGTGTAATAGATAGGTCGTTTTTACTTTTTTCCCTTAAAATTGTAACTAATTTCCCGATGTAATAGTTAGGACTTATGTACTTGTGTGCTTATATGTTTTACTAATTTCCTTAAGATTTTGCATCTAGAATATTATGCTTACGTGCTACGTGCTACGTGCTCCTACGTGTTATTATATGTCTTTATATGTTTATTTGCTTTCGACACATATTCAATTATTTTAATTCATGTTTTATTAGTTTTATTATTTCATCGCCACACTAGTCCAATGCTAGTTGTGGTCTTGTCGTTTCCCGCTAGTCGAACGCTGGTGAGATTTTTTAGAAAGGGCTAGTTCAACGCTAGACCCTTAGGTCATTTAATACTAAGATTTACACATCTTGTGTGCATTTTATATCATTTCACACACTATCACCTTTTAGTTTTTCATCATTTTGCATGATTTTTATGTATGTATATAATCATCATTATTATCTATTTTTAGGTATTCGACAGTGCATGACTTTAGCTTGCATTTTCACTTAGACTTTTAGGACATTTGTATGATCCGACTAGAAGTAGTCGCCTACTCACATGGGAAGCGATGGCGTACATGTCATTCCCCCTCCGTGAGTAAGGAATAGTTAATCACGAGTTTTAGTTCTCTGTACCCGTTATGTTACATGCCCACTCTCTTTGATCACTTACTACTTATATTACTATTTTTCTTTTTCTTTTGCATACCATTTTGCATTCACACTCGTGACTCCCTCGAGGTTTCGACTCGGGTATCGGGATTAATGCGATAATTCCGACCCAGGCTCGACGGAACATTTTGACCCTCCTGATACCCCTATTTAGACTTAGGAGTTGCATTCATTTAGACACATCCAAATGCGTTAAAATTCAGGGTTATTTTAGAAAAATTTGATTAAACCTCGCAACTAGCCTCTGCTAGACAAAAAAGGTGCCTTAGGCGTGAGCCTTTGCCTTCCCTTTCTTCAAATGTGACTCCCGAACTTTCTTCTCTTCGTTTTTTCGTAGATTAGAGTCAGAAAAGGGTTTTCAATATTTTTTTCTAAAAATTTTTATTTTTATTTGATTAAACAATTTTTCGGTTGACTTGGTACACCATAACTCCATGCCAAGTGGCGACTCCATTTTAAAATAAAACTCTTTTTCAAAATTAGTTAGCCGAAACTGTCGCAGTTTTAGTCCCGACCCTATTTTCTTTTAAAAAACAACATTTTTTCTAAATAACACTTTTTTTACTAAAAATCTGATTTTTCCTCACACACGCACGATTTTTTCAAAAATCTTTATTTTTGAAAAGGATCATCGGATCGGACCGTCTTTTTGGGATGCGGCAGTCAACGACCCTACCGTGCTCATCATCTTGGAATGCGACAGATTTTGGTAACTCCACTGGGGATCACTAGTGAGCCTGAGCACTAGGTTTAATCACATTTTTCTTATTTAACCATTTTATTCTATCGCGTTTGGATGTTAGGGTTGCATTTTTGTTTTTTAGATTTTTAGGGTTTGTTTTTACATTTCACACACTTTGTATCTCGTCTATGTGATGTATGGTTTAATTATCTTTATTATTCGACCGCGCTTGCATTTGGGGAGGGGTTCAATCACCCTGAGAGCCCAGGCGTGTTAATATTACATTCCCTCCTCTCATAGCAGCATTCCATACGTGCATTCGATACTTTTTATCCTTTTTTCTCGTTTTGGTGGTTGCCACTCACCCATCCCTTTAGGACTAGGATCGATCTGTCTAGACATGCGGCTATCACATTCGTGCATGTAGCGGTATCTAGGGGATCACTCGAACCACCGACCTGGGACCTTTGGAATTGACGGATTTGTTACTTTTGGGTCCCTAAGTCTAAAAGTTTGGGAGCTTTAAGTCGTATCACAAGCTTGATCCACTTGGGCATGTGATCGTGGCACAACGTGCACAGAACATTATCTAGGAGATTACCCAAACTCTTGGCTTGAGTCTACAAGTCTAGAGATTTGGGTTTTAAAAATTGATTCGCTTGGACATGTGGCCGTGGCCTGACGTGCGCGTAGCAGTGTCCAGAGGATCACTCGAACCACCGACCTGGGATCCTTAGAATTGACGGATTTGTTACCTTTTTTATCCTTTAGTCTGAAGGTTCAGAAACTGAAGCCTTATCGAGTCTAGATGCATTAGTGAGCCCAACCTTATACATCCATGTAAAATAATTTAGGGTAGAGTTAGCCTTACCCTATTAAGCACACCAGGCACGAAAGGAGGGATCCACCCATTTTTTTTTCCGTATTTTACTGTTTGCTGTTATTTATTTTGTCAATGTGTTATGTGTTATTTGTTGAATAAACTAACGCAATTTCCTTCTTTCTTTGATTGCATTCACAATTATAGAATAAAGAGCTCTAGCATGATACTCTCATAGGAAGCCAGTCCACTATTGGCACGTTTAAATTTTTATCTCATAACTAATTTCTTTGAGAAAGATAGAAATGAGATTTTTTATAAAATTTTAGAAATTGCATTTTTGTTGTAAATAAGTCACCCCAAGGGTCCAATCATTGTAAATTTTGTAAAATTCTGAAAATCTGATTTTTCAATGTACATCTTTTCGAATAAGATTTGTAGTTCAAGACCTTTTTTCAAAGTCCAATTCATCCTTGTTGTATCTGTCAGTTTTATCCGAACTAAATTTTTTTTGAGTCAATAAATGTACCCAAGTGGACAAACTTTTACACAGTTCGCATTTATTATTTTTTTTTC
Source organism: Mitragyna speciosa (assembly GCA_024721245.1). Taxonomy (NCBI): domain Eukaryota; kingdom Viridiplantae; phylum Streptophyta; class Magnoliopsida; order Gentianales; family Rubiaceae; genus Mitragyna; species Mitragyna speciosa. The sequence goes on along the minus strand of CM045560.1, from coordinate 26,726,681 downwards.
AAAGAAATTAGTGCATCATTCTTACTGTATCCCCCACCTTCCCATCCCACACTGCACAAAAATGAATTTTAACACATATTTCATTTTATTTTAAGAAACTGGCATTTTTTACTTATTTAACCCTAAACAGTGTTGTAATTTTTGGCTTTCTTTTAGTGTTGTATCTTATAGCCTCATAGAGGCTCGATTTTTCAATTAAATAAATTAAGTTAATAATTTTTTGTACAGTTCATAGTCCATCTTTCTCAAAGAAATTTTACATTATTGCATATTTTAATCTGTTTTAATAAACTGGCATCATGCATAAATCTTAGAGGAAATGCCATTTCGGGAATCCCATTATAGGAGAACCGTCTTTTGGTTTTAGGTACATAACCCTAAAAAGGCATGCACATTTATATTTTTAGTACCATCCTACCGGGTGAGATCCTAGGTAAGGTAACATGAGCAAAATGGAGGTATTTCTTCCCCACAGATCTGGCGTATCTTCATTAAAAGGGGGGGTCTCACCCTATAGGATTGCATTTCATGCTATGCCTACCCTTGGCAGAATAAGGGCTCCCTCTAGGACATGCATCTGTTTTTGTTTTCACCTATACTAACTTTGATTTTTTTCATTCTTACAAGTTCTCCAGTACAGGCAGCAAACTGGGAGACACCTAATACATATTACATTTTACATTCAAGATCATAGTTCTATTCCAATTAAGTGCCACAGATTTGATATCCACCAGGCCACGGAAATACAAACTGTAGGAAATCAGTTTTAGAATTAATAGTGCTGATGGACAAGATAGACGAGTTTGACTAGGATAAGTAGTGTAATAAATGAAATTGTATTCGATAAGCCAGACAACTGTTCATTTTTAGGTGTAATAAGAATTGTCATAATTTGGATGCTAATAATTGCACTCCTGTAAATTTAAGATTGCCCTGTGTTCAAAATTCTTTCCCAAATGAAGTGCTAAATAAGCTGCTTTTTCAAATGTGTTTGTGGCATTTGATTTTCCATTCACATGTTGCATTTAGCTTTTGAAAATTTTCTTCAAATCTTTTGTTGCGTTGAGCAAATAATTCTTTGATGAGGCCTCAAAATAAGTTGCATTTTTTTTCTTTCTCAAAACCTAATGTCATGTTTGTGTAATTATAAGATTTTGTCTTTTGGTAGGTCAATGTAAGTTCAAATTGAATGAAAAGAAAAAATATTTTCTTGTATGTTTTGATGGTGAAAATAAATTGCCCATGGTCTTCGGATGTCATCTTATTTGAAACTGATAATTGCTACTCTGATATATATCAAACCAGAATAATGCAAAATGTTAAGGAGAACTAGAGTGATACCGAAAAGGAATATGGATTCCATGTTAAGGATTTTGAATGATATAGAAGCTATCAACACTAGCGCTAAGGCAAAATGGCAGATTTATTGTTCAAATTGTCACTTGTGGGCACTTGAGTTGTCAAGAAAGAGGACCGCAATGAATTGAGCAAGCTTCATAATGCATGTTTGGAGGATTCAAGCACAACAAAAGGAACGAACTTGCTGGGATACAACTTCAACCAATTCACAAGGGGAGTTTTATTGTTTCATATATATAATTTCTTAGTTACCTTTGGAGTATGTTGTATAGGTTATTCTGAGATTGGAATAAGGTGATGTCGCATGCTTAAGAGTTATAGTTAACAATTTTGATTTTGTCTAATTCTTCTACTTGTTGAAATTACTTTACGTGCGTCGACAAATGCTTTCTTTGGGCAATAAGAATTGATTATTATGTAGTTTGAAGTTTTGTTCTTATAGAAAGTATATCTTGTAAAGGGGTGAGAATTATGTCTAAATTTTGTACCTTTGATAAAAAAAAATTTTCTTTACTTAATTTCACATGTTAAATAATAATTATGATCAATTAATGTAATCATGTGATCTGTGCTGTAACATCTATTATGAGGGGTTTTTATGCTACAAAATGAAAAAAGAAGATTAGAAAAAAAAAGAGAGAAGATAAAAATGATATGATTTATCTATTCCAATGGTTCTTGTGCTTAGTAACCAGAAGTCTTTAACCAAAAATATCGACTTTCGCTTCAAACGGTACTTGAATTATAAATAATGCATTGCAAATTTGAGCAAGTAAATTGTTGAGTAACCAGAAATCTTCATCCAACCAATGTCGATTCTTGTGTAAAAAGGCAATTTTACTTTTCAAATAAAGTTTTTACAACTTGCTTAAAGGTTGAGGTGTTGAGTAACCGGAAACCTTCATAACCAATGTCAGTTTTCACGTCAAAAGACACTCTCGTATATTGAGTAATTAGTTAACTAAAAGAAAATTTTCTCAAGTTAAAAATGAAATAAATCATAAACATGGGATGCTCTTTGATTGATCGTATGATTCATTTACTTGTGAAATTCGGTAAGGCAAAGAAATTAATTTGAGCGATCTTAATTGTGATATAATTCCTTCTCCTTTACTTGATATTATGAGTATTAAAGACAAGACAATAAATTGCATAATGGTTATTTACTCGGTCTTGAGGAAATACATTTTAGAATGCACATATGTGATTTAAATGATTGAATCATTTGTTGATCTCGCATTTTTCAAATAATTCGAGGACAAGCAATGATTTAATTGTGGGGGAATTGACAAATGCCAAAATTATGCTTCTAAGTTGTTTGTTTTAGTGTGAATCTAACTCATTTTGTATATTTTTCATTCGAATTTAGAATTTTTAAGGAAAAAATTTTTTGGGCAGATTAACACACAAGCTTTATGATTTCTTGTTGGCTAATGACGTTTGAATAAAGTTCAGATCAATTGGAGAGCGATCTCTCTCATCCAGAAAGAAAAGAGCAGAAGCATCACCGTGTTCTAGCAGAAGTGGATGGTCAATATTTCCCTCAATCATGAGTTCAAACATCATAAATGACTTTTTCGCTTGATTTAGTGAATTTTCTTTTAAAAATTGTTGCAAAAGAGACAGATCAAAACTAGACCATCTTTCTTTTTCAAAAAAAATTTCTCTAGTTTTCCCCTTTTGAACCTCTAGAATATGTGATTTTCGTTTGACAACCAACTAGAAGATCGCACCCCCTCACACTGGGGCAGTTTTGTGGCATTTCATCCCACACCGGGGCAAATTTTATTTTTACTTTTGTTTCAAAAAAAAAAAAAGAGAAAGAACAAAAAAGAAAGAAAGGAAAAAGGAGAACAATTGAAAAAAAAAAACCCCAAAGAAAGTAATAAAACTGGGGTGAATATTTTAGAAAATAAAAAAAAAAAGGAACAAGAATCCCAAAAGTCAATAACAAAGTTGGGGTGAAAATTTTGTAAGAAAATGGAAACTGCCAAAACTGGGGCAAATTTCTTTGCAAGTGCAATCTCAAGTTGTTTAAAACCTTTCATGAATTCTGCTTTCCAGCCTCAACATCTTCAGCACATTATCCATCCCATTTCAAAAGCCGAGAATGTTATCGACTTCCATTTGTATTTTGTGACAATTTTAAAATGAAAATTTGCAAATCAACTGGCATATGATGTTAATAAATCTATCCCAAATCCATCAAGGGAAGGATTGCCTTATTGATGCCAAAATATTTTCAAATACCAGTCTGTTTTAATAAGAAGGAAAAAGACCATCTCAAGTTCGGATGATGCTATTCATTTCTTCCTTTAAAGCCAATGATTCGAAAGGACACTATAGTTGGGTAAATGCGACAATTGAAGACTCACTAGTGAGAAAAGTCAATATGCCAACACGGAATTCATTTGGAAAGTTGGTCACTATAGTTGCTTGAGATTTCTCATCAATACCGATTAGCTTGTGGCAATCTTGGAATTCAAGTGGGAATGACATCCAAAGATCAAAAGGCATCTCTTAAGCCATAGCTTCAAAATCAATTTTTGAAAAATACTTTATTTAACTCCATTTTACTTATTCAGTCTTTGAGTGTTGTTTGCTGTATAAAGATTCTTTTGAAATAATGCATGTGAGATGTTCTTGCACAAAAATAAATAATGATTATTAGTTTTATTGATTTTTGAGTGAAAGTAAAGGCAATCCTAAATTTATCGAAAGGTCGAAGCATGCATGTACTAAAAGACTATTAGGGGTATATGAACTGAACTATGAATCCGAATCCATCGAATTGGGAAACTTGCAAAAGGTAAAGCAAGAGACCATATCAGAGACTTGGCCTGGCGATACTCATGTTTATGTATGCCCATCAAGGGACCGCTAAGTGGTGGCATTATTTTTGCGATTGCCGTTGTTTTCTCAATTTTTGCAGGTAGAATCACAACATTATCATTTGGAGCTTTCGTCAATGATCAAAATTGGGGCAATTTTTAAGTTAGTGATGGTTTAATCAAGGGCACAACTCAATTCAAAATTGATTTCAAAATTGACACTGGGGCAAATTTTGGAGAAAATTTTGATTTTAAGATTGATTTTGAGATTGATTTATATTGGGGCAAATTTTTTGCAAGGGTTGAATTTAAATGAATTTTTGATATTTTTACATGACACCGAACCTCGAAAAGAGTGATTTCAAGACAGTTTGAATCCATACACTGGAGCAAAATTTTTTTAAAAAATTTTGATTTTTGACTTGATTTTGATGTAATGCCCAACATTTTTTTAGTTTTTTTTATGTCATTTCACTATGCATATTGTCCAGCAACCCGAACCTCATTATTTTCATTCTCGTATGATGAGCCAAAATCCCATATTTCATTCATCAGTTTAGTATCACGTATGCATGCATTTATCCAGCAGTCTATCATCGTGTTTTTACTTTTTCAAATTAGCATTGTTTGTTTAGCATATTTCATAGTATTTTATTGTGTCTACTAGTTTGCATATTGTGTCCTAGTTTCAGTCCTTTTTATTTTCAGTCTTTGGTAGTAAGATCCAATTCAGGCATTGGGCGTTGCACTTTAGTTTCAATCATTTTTATTTCAGTCTCCGTTAGTAAGATTCGATCTTGACATTGGGCACCGCGCTTTTTCAGTATTAAGATCCAATCTAGGAATTGGGCACCGCACTTTAGTTTCATTCATTTTCATTTCAGTCTCCGGTAGTAAGATCCGATCTTGGCATTGGACACTGCGCTTTTTCGGTATTAAGATCCAATCCAGGCATTCGGCGCCGTGCTTTAGTTTTAGTCATTTTCATTCTAGTTTTCGGTAGTAAGATTCGATACTGGTATTGGGTACCGCACTTTTCTTGTAGTAAGATCCAATCCAAGCATTGGGCGCCGTGCTTTAGTTTCAGTCATTTTCATTCTAGTCTTCGGTAGTAAGATTTGATCTTGACATTGGGCACTGCGCTTTTTCGATAGTAAGATCCAATCTAGGCATTGGGCGCCGCACTTTAGTTTCAGTCATTGTCATTCTAGTTTCCGGTAGTAAGATCCGATTTTGGCATTGGGCACCGCGCTTTTTCGGTAGTAAGATCAAATCCATGCATTGGGTGTCGCGCTTTAGTTTTAGTCATTTTCATTTTAGTCTCTGATAATAAGATCCGATCTTGGCATTGGACACTGTGCTTTTCCGGTAGCAAGATCCAATCTAGGCATTGGGCTCCGCGCTTTAGTTTCTGTCATTTTCATTTCAGTTTCCAGTAGTAAGATCCGATACTAGCATTGGACACCGCACTTTTTCAGTAGTAAGATCCAATTCAAGCATTCAAACGCCGCTCTTTAGTTTCAGTTCTCGGTAGGCTCAATCCGTAACATTGGATATCGATTTTTCATGTCAATTTTTATTTAATTATATTTGTAGTGTTAGATACTATGTTATTCCAACTGCATGCTTAGTCACCTTATTTCAGCATTCTGTTTTTTTTTTCTGTCATCATGCATTAGTCGTCGTATTAGCCTGTTTACTTTCATGTTTCTCTAAAAAAAAAAAAAGAAAAGAAAAAAAAGAAGAAAAATTTTAATTTTTAAGTTAGATTGCATCCTACGCTTAACACTTGTTTTTCCTTTGTTTCAAAATCTTTTTTTGCATTTATGTTTTTCAGCAACCTGGACCAACTTTCTGTTATTTACATTTGAAGTTGGCAGCCTAACTTTGCATTAATCAACATTGGCAGTCCAAGGTCATGTATCCGTCCAGCAGGCTGGTTAGCATATGTTATTTACATTTTAAGTTTGGCAGCCCAAACTTTGCATTAATCAACGTTGGCATCCCAAGGTCATGCATTCGTCCAACAGTCTGGTCGACATATGTTATTTACATTTTCAATTTTGGCAACCCAGACCTTGCATCGCATTTTATGATTCCTGACAGCTCAGAATCATTCATTTATATTTTCAAGTTGGCAGCCCAACTTTGCATTCATCAATTTTGGCAGCCCAAGGTCACGTATCCGTTCAGCAGCCTAAACGATATATGTTTATTTACTTTTTCAAGTTTAGCAGCCTAAACTTTACGTTCATCAACCTTGGCAGCCCAAGGTCATGCATCCGTCCATCAGCCTGGTCAGTATCTGTTATTTATATTTCAAGTTTGGCAGCCCAAACTTTGCATTCATCAACCTTGGCAGCTTAGGTCATGCATCCGTTCAACAGCCTAAATGGCATATGTTTATTTACTTTTTCAAATTTGGTAGCCCAAATTTTGCATTCATTAACCTTGGCAGCCCAAGATCATGCATCCTTCCAGCAGCCTGGTTGGCATCTGTTTGTTTACATTTTCAAGTCTGGCAACCCAAACCTTGCATTGCATTCTATGATTCCTAGCAACCTAAGATCATTCATTTATATTTTTATGTTGGCAGCCCAACTTTGCATTCATCAACTTTGGCAACCTAAGATCATGCATCCGTCCAGCAGCTTGGTCGACATATGTTTATTTACTTTTGTAAGTTTGGCAGTCCAAACTTTGCATTCATCAACTTTGGCAACCCAAGGTCATACATCTGTCCAGCAGTTTGGTCGACATCTGTTTATTTACATTTCAAGTCTGACAGTCTAAACATTGCATCTAATTTATCAGTATTTATTTTATCCAGTAGTCTGAACTCATTTTTTTGGCTATTAGTTTAAGCACTTTATTAAATCTTGCAATCTTTACCGCTTATGTTATCTTTATTTAACAGTTCAAATATTGCATTTTCTTCTCTATTTTGATCACAAATTTTGAAAAATTAGAATCCTTATGCTACCATTTGCAGTTATGTTTTGTATCCATAGTTCACTTGCATCTGAACTACGTTTGACCTGATTCTCTTCACCAGGATACGTAGGCAGCTCTTTGAGAGCTCGGTTGCATGTTTATATATTTATTTGTTCATTGGTTTGCATATCGCCATAATGCATGTTTAGATATTTTTGTTTACATTGGTCTCTGTTTTTACGTTTGGGTGAGTCAAAATTTGGTGTTGTCTACGTCTATGTTTGAAATCTCTGCGAGATTCTTGACAAAGAGGGGCAAATTGTAGATATTAAATTTTGACACACCATTTATTTCTTCGAATATTGGTGGGCATTTTTTTAGTTTTGAGATCAATCTCTAATTTTTCAATAAAAGGGGAACGAAATCAGCATTTTAGGGAGTGCAAAACAATAATTTTCAGCTGTAAATATTTTTTATTAGTTTTGAGGTTTTAAATTCATATTTTGAACTTTCCTATTTATTTTTTAATTTTTGTGATTTTTTCGAATTTAATTGATATTTTTATGTACATTTTTGTCAGTGCAAGGGCAAATTGGTCATTTCACCTCGCAAATACTATTTTCATCCATTTTTTAGTACCAAATTTGATTTTAGGTTTTGAAGCATTTTTCTAAATTTTTTAGATTTTTTCGGGGATAATTGCTATTTTTTCTGTAAATACCGCATTCAAGGGTAAAATAGTCATTTCACACCCCGAACGCATTCTTTACCAATTTTTTAGTCCTAAATTCATTTTCTAAAATTTTAAGCTTATTTTTAATTTTTGATAATTCTTTCGAGGCTAATTACTATTTTGTGTATTTTGTTAAACAAGTGCAAAATAGTCATTTCACACAAAAAAAGCCTTTTTATCAAATTTTTGTATTTCTAAACTCATTTTTAAGTTTTTTGTGCCCATTTTTAATTTTTGGTAATTTTTTGGGACCATTTTTCATTTTTTCATTTTTTCATTTTTCTGTAAATCCTGTATCTAGGGGCAAAATAGTAATTTTGCATGCAAATATATTTTTTCTCGCCCAAATTTCGTTAATAAATTTATTATTTACATTTTTTGGACTTTTTCTACTTTTTGAATGTTTTAGAAAAATCAGGGCATTTTAAATTTTTAGTTTTGATTTAGTTTTAGTTTTAATTTTATCGAAAGTTATTTTTAGGATAAAATTGAGATTTTACCACTAGGGGTATTTCAGTCATTTTTGTACCCCCTTTTTTGGAAATTAAGATTTGTGCACTATACAGTCATTTTTAGGGGATAAGAAAAGAAGAGAAAAAGGGAAAAAAAACCCTAAAAACACATTTACTTTTATTCCTTAAAGATCAAAACACACACTTTTATACCATAAACACACACATATACCAGTCTTCTTCAAAAACACAGTACTGTTCATCCTTCAAATTTGCTATTCATCGTTCAAGAAGGTCGTTACTGTTCATCACCAACCTACCTTCAAGCTTAAAAAGGTGAGTTCTTTTTTTTTTTTTTGGTTTGATTCATTTTCTTCCATTCCCTTATGTGAATCTGATTTATGTGTTTATTTGGGGTCGTTGTTTTTTTTTTTTTTTTATCTTTCTGGTTTTGCTTTCATTTATGGGATTTATATTTCTTCTTCTTCTCTACAACTTCTTAAGCTCCCCTGCTTTACTAGATAGTAACTTCCTCTTTCAAGTCCAACCACACCACCAAATACAACACCACCAACATCTCCAAATAGCCTGAAGAATCATCAAGCGACTTCCCTAATACCACCACCCAAATATGCTATTAAGCCAGCCCTTCATCACTTCTAACCTCCGCATCACCATCATAAACCCACCCGTAACCACCAATTCCTCAAGAATAATCACCAAAGATAACCATAAAAACCAAGGCCATTAATCACTGCCCAACCATCAGGGGCAGTCTCAGCCTTCTTCCACCAGAAAACAAACCCAATTCCTACCCTTGTTCACAACTGAAAAATCCAGAAGCCACCAGAAGCTTGTCACAACCATCAGTGCCCACCATTGAAGCCCAAAATGCCATCACACAACCCGTTAATTCTCTGCCATTCACCACCAAACAGACCCAATTCCAGTCAAATAACCCCTTACTACCAACCCTGTCACAGCTACCCCTTGCTACCTGCAATTGAAAATCGCCAAACAACAACCATAATCAGGTCCCAAATTCCACCTACAGGCCATTCAATACCTCTCCACAAATAGCCAAAGAAGCACTATCAAACAGTCTCCAATTCCATTCAATCGCGCACATACACGAAATCAATTGCACACACATCCGACTCAATAAACAATCTGTAACACAAACTCACACAACAGAACACAGATTCATTCACACACATAACACAACATACATCTGTTTCATACATAATTCTCACACAACCACAAACACAATTCAGGCATACAAAATCCCCTGTCAACCACACAAACATTCACCTCCTCCTCCACCAAACCCGCCAGCAAAATCACACCACCACCACACCTCTTCTCCTTTGTTCAAAAAGTAACCATCTTAGGGAATGGTTTGTGCTTGTAATGGAGAGACACCGAGATAATGAGAGGAAGAAGAGAATCGGAAGAAGGAAGAGAGATAGAACAGAGAGAAGTGAGAGGGAAAATAAAGAGAGAAGTAAAAACTGGAAAAAAAAAAAGAACTAGAAATTAAAAAGAGAGTTGGCGAAGTGGGGAATAGAAACAGAAAGAAATTGAGAGAAAAGGTTCGAAAGAAAAGCAAGAATCAGAGAGAAGGAGGAAGAATGGGATGCGAGAGAAAGAGGAGAAGAGAATAAAAAAAACAAAAAAAAAAGAGAAGAAGGGAAAAAAAACCCTAAAAACACATTTACTTTTATTCCTTAAAGATCAAAACATACACTTTTACACCATAAACACACACATATAGCCGTCTTCTTCAAAAAACGCGGCACTATTCATCCTTCAAATCTACTGTTCATCATTCAAGAAGGTTGTTACTATTCATCACCAACCTACCTTCAAGCTTAAAAAGTATTTATACCATATCTTCAAAGAGATATCCCTATTTCTCATTAATTTCTCTTGATGTGCCCCAATGTGCCTTTATGTGATTTTGATGCATTCTCTTCATATATTTCTTATTTTACATTCTTTTTGCATATTTATTTATTTTATGTTATTTAATTTTGAATTTTATTATTTTAAAAAATTTATAATATTTTTGTATTTAGCTAGTAAATGTAATAGCTAGATAATATTTCTCATATTTTTAGTAAAAATTTTGTATTTAGATAGTAAGTGTAATAGATAGGTCGTTTTTACTTTTTTTTCTTAAAATTATAGCTAATTCCCCGATGTAATAGTTGGGGCTTATTTGCTTATGTGCTTATATGTTTTACTGGTTTCCTTAGGATTTTGTATCGAGAATATTATGTTTACGTGCTACGTACTCCTACGTGTTATTATATGTCTTTATATGTTTATTTGTTTTCGATACATGTTCAATTATTTTAATTCATGTTTTATTAGTTTTATTATTTCGTCGTCACACTAGTCCAACGCTAGTTGTGGTCTTGTTGTTTCCCGCTAGTCCAACGCTAGTGGGATTTTTTAGAAATGGCTAATCCAACGCTAGACCCTTAGGTCATTTAATACTAAGATTTACACATCTTGTGTGCATTTTATATCATTTCACACACTATCCCCTTTTAGTTTTTCATCATTTTGCATGATTTTTATGTATATATATAATCATCATTATTATCGGTTTTTAGGTATTCAACAGTGTATTATATTTAGGTTGCATTTTCACTTAGACTTTTAGGACATTTGTGTGATCCAACTAGAAATAGTCGCCTGCTCACGTAGGAAGTGGTGGCTTACATGCTGTTCTCCCCTCCGTGAGTAAGGAATAGTCAATCACGAGTTTTAGTTCTCCGTACCCGTTATGTTGCATATCCACTCTCTTTGATCACTTACTACTTATACTACTGTTTTCCTTTTTCTTTTGCATTTTATTTTGCATTCACACTCGTGACTCCCTCGAAGTCTCGACTCGAGTATCGCGATTAATGTGATAATCTCGACCCAGTCTCGACGGAACATTTTGACCCTCTCAATACCCTCATTTAGACTTAGAACTTGCATTCATTTAGACACATCCAAACACGTTAGAATTCAGGGTTATTTTAGAAAATTTTAATTAAACCTTACAATTAGCCTCGGCTAGGTAGAAAGGGTGCCTTAGGCGCGAGCCTTTGTCTTCCGTTTTTCAAATGTGACTCCCGGACATTCTTCTCTCGTTTTTTCGTAGACCGGAGTTGGAAAAAGATTTTCAATATTTTTTTCTAAAATTTTTTGTTTTGATTAAACTATTTTTCGAGTGACTTGGTACATCCTAATTCCATACCAAGTGGCGACTTCATTTTAAAATAAAACCCTTTTTCAAAATTAGTTGACCAAAACTGTCGCACTTCTAGTCCCGGCCTTATTTTCTTTTATTTTCTTTAAAAAAAACACCATTTTTTTCTAAATAACACTTTTTTCACTAAAATCTGATTTTTCCTCACACACGCACGGTTTTTTAAAAAATCTTTATTTTCGAAAAGGGTCACCAGATCGGACCGTCTTTTCGGGACGCAACAATCAAGGACCCCACCGTGCTCATCATTTTGGGACGCAGCACGTATGTATATGTATATGTGCATGTATATGCATATATACATTTGCATATACATATGCATACACATATACATATACATATATGTACATATACATTATGTCATGTATATGTATATGCATATACATATATGTACATATCTATGCATACACATATACATATACATATATGCACATATACATATATGTGCATATATGTATGTGCACATATATGCACATATACATATACATATACATGTATACATCTGCATATATACATATACATGCACATATACATATACATATACATACACATATAAATATGCATATACATACACATATACATACATATACATATCCATATACATGTATGTTTATGGATATGTACATATATATATGATATATATATCATGTATATATGATATGGATACACACATATATACATGATACATATATCATATATATATATATGATATGTATGATATGTATATGTATATGTATATGCGTATGTATATGTATGTGATATATATGTATTTGTATATGTTATTTGTATATGTATATGTGCATGTATATGTATATATATATGGATAGGCATATGTATGTGTGTATGTATATGTAGATGTACATTTACACACACACACACATGTGTGTGTGTGTGTGGATATACATATGTATATGTATATGTATCTGTATGTTTATGTAGATGTACATATACATGTACATCTATGTATACACACACACACGCACATACACATGTATATGTATATGTACATATAGATATGCATATACATATGCGTGTATATCTATATATATGTACATATACATATACACACATATATACATATGTGTGTGTGTACACACACACACACACACATATATAGATGATTCACTTCAGTTGATTATTGGTGATACTGGAGCCTGTGAGGTTGCTTTATTGGAAGCATGCCAAGAGCCGCAACAACATAGCCTAAGTAGCGAAGAGCAAAGAGGCTTTCGAGATAAGACAAGAGCCATTTCCTCATCAATTTCACCAACTGATCATGAAGTGGGAGCTTTAGTTAGACGTAATTCAACTAGAGCAATTGGGGATTTATTCTCTTTCTTACATGTAGACCTATATCAAGTGTAGGCAGAATTGACCTCACGTCTTTAGGAAGTAGATGTTCTAGGGATAGGACAGCCAAAGAATGAATGCCAAATGCTAAAAGGGCAAGAAAGAAAGCCTAAGGAGTATAAGAAACTTGCACAAATGCCAGTGACAATTCTTAGAAGAGGCAGTTCGGTTGGAAGTGTGTAGGAGGGTAACACCTCATTTCCTCTCATTGACATTAATTTACATGGTTATTAATGGAGGATCCATTGAATTGTGTTATTTGGAATATTAGAGGTGCATCAAAAAATGATTCAATAAATTATGTACAACATGTGTGTGATAAGAACAAGGTTCAGTTCCTAGCTTTGATTGAACAATTTTCATCTGTACATAGTTCTGTGATGTTACCTTTTGGTGGTCAGGAGGATATTTTAGTGGTATATGCTGTGACAGCCCCACCTTACCCAGAGGCGCACCAAAGGGCTTAGCGGACTGCCTGCCTAGCTCTCGCCAGGACTCGAATCACGCACTCGCTCAAACATCCAAGCATACTTAACCCAAAATAAAATGCATTCATAAAGAAATACATTCATAAAATTCACTTGAAAGTGTAAATATTACAAGAGGTTTTCTATCCCAAAATATACATAGTATTTACAATAAAAGCCTACACAATTAGGCTATCAAAATACATTAAACAAAACATTTACTAGGTCCAAAATCGGCTTTTCCAGCTTTAGTATTTTGGAAAACCTGGTTAAAGAAAACAAATGAACAGGATGAGCTATAATAGCCCAGTGAGTGCTCAAGTCATGCAGCATACCAATAACAAATAAACCTTTAAGGATAATAATTAACAAATTCAATAAATGATGAACAAGCAATGTGAAGTGTCATATAATCAATGGTGGATACAGGCTCACTACGGGAGCAAGCTCAACCGCAGGAGTATCAATCATGAACAAGATAACATGAGTATCAGGACCGAGATAAAAGCTCAGGTCCGAGATACTTGTAAAAATTCAATCCAGAGTTTCCCTCTTTGAGGAATGAAACTCATAAAGGAAAAAATATCACGCACCTATAACCCCCAACACCTTATATCACCCCAAACACACCAGGTTGACTAACTGTGGAATAACGGTGAAGTTAGCTACGGAAGTCCAAGTCAAGCATAAAATTCAATCATGAGTTAGCCTTTTCCAGGTGTAGACACCAAATTTTGACATACCATTTATTTTCAAACACTGAGGGGCATGTTTGCACTTTTTAGGACAAATTTTAAATTTTAATAATCTCGGGGGGCAAAATAGTAATTTTATCTGTAAATATTTTTCTATCAATTTTTGGGGGTTTTAAATTCATATTTTTACTTTTATATGAATTTATTAATTTCTTATGATTTTTCTGGATTTAATTGGTATTTTTTATATTTTTACCAACATAAGGGCAAAATGGTAATTTCGTCTCGCGAGTACCATTTTAGCTCATTTTAAGTTCCAAATTCATTTTTCAAATTCTTGAGGCATGTTTCTGAATTTTCTTGATTTTTTTCAGAGACGATTTCTATTTTTTCTATGAATATTCATTGCCCGAGGACAAAATCGTTATTTTAAAAATTAAATTTATTTTTCACCAATTTTGATTCAAAAATGTAGTTTCTAGTGTTTTAAGCTTATTTGTAATTTTTGATAATTTTTTGAGGACAATAATTATTTTTCTGTGAATTTTCATTGTCCGAGGGTAAAATCGTCATTTTACAAATTAAATTCATTTTTCATCAATTTTGAGTCAAAAATGCATTTTCTAGTGTTTTAAGCTTATTTGTAATTTTTGATAATTTTCTGAGGACAATAATTATTTTTCTATGAATTTTCATTGCTCAAGGGCAAAATCGTCATTTTACAAATTAAATTCATTTTTCATCAATTTTGAGTCAAAAATGCATTTGCTAGTGTTTTTAGCTTATTTGTAATTTTTGATAATTTTCTGAGGACAATAACTATTTTTCTGTGAATTTTTGTCATCCAAGGGCAAAATTGTCATTTCACATTCCAAACTCATTTTTCACCAATTTTTGGGTCCCAAATTCGTTTTTAGATTTTAAGCATGTTTCTAAGTTTCTAATTTTTCTTGGAGTGAATTAGTGTTGATGAATTTATTATTTACATTTTTCTTGATTTTTCATTATTGTGAAAGAATAAATTTTTAAAGGATAAAGTTGTAATTTTTGTAGTCAAGGGCATTTTGGTCTTTTAACCATTTCTTGGAGGTTAAGACTTGTGCATTATAAATACCCCACTTGGGAAGGAGAGAAATTGTAAAAAAAACCCTAAACACACACTTTTTCACCTACTAGGATCAAACACACATACTAACACACTATATTTACACACACTAAGATAAAAAAAAAATTCAAGAACACCAAGAACATTCAAAAAAATTTTCAGCTTTCAATTTTCAAAAGAGGAAGGTCCAATCTATCATCTTTCATTCTAAGATACCATCTTAGCTCCTTGTTACCCTTGTACACTTATTTGATATAAAAAATTACACAAATTTCTTGCTGTTTTTATAGATTTTAAGTTTTGTTTTACTTTTCTTGTTCTTGAAATTATTTTCCAGATTTTTTTGTGTTCTTTTTTGTGTGTTTGTTTTTGTTTGTTTGCTGGTATTTTGGAGTTTTTCTTCTTCCGGATTTGATTTTTACCGTCTCTTTTCTCTCTCCCTCTTCCCTTCTCCACCGCCATGAACCACCGTCAACCACCATCATCTCTCTCTCCCCCCCTATCCAAAACCATCGTTTTCCTTTCAATCCCCACCAGACCATGATCAACATCCAACAAAAATCAGTCAACAAACAGCACATAACATCTCCAAAATTGCCAAACTAGCCACGCAAATTCCATCACCGAACCCCCCTGCATCACCATAGCTCCTCCCCTGCTAGACTAAGAACCAGCTTCCTCCCTCATGCCACCATCAACTCTCCCTATTTCCCTCCTATCTCAACCGAACACCACCACTGAAACTTCACTTTGTACCACTACTCGACCACTAGCCTCAAATCATCCTAGTCTTAATCACACAGCACCGGAAACATCTAAGAATCACCATGGCCAACCAAAAAAATCAGTCAAAATAATCAACCGCCGTACGAAATCTCCCCCATGCCTTCGCCCGAATTAGCCTTCCTCTCTTAGCTGAAGAAGTGAAAGCTCTTGGGAATCCCTTATAATTACTTTATACGCTATTGACCCATTGAATTTCGCATGTGTTTGTTCTGAATTTGATGAGTTTGAGACTCAATTCTGGAATCGGCATGTTGAATTTAAATGTTGATTAATGTAATTTCAGTTTTTGTGGTTTGTTTGAAGCATTTGGATTGCAAAGAGGGGATTCTAGGGTCTTTTTATTATTTGATTGGCAACTTGAGTGAGAATATGATGGCAGTTGGCCATCGAATTAAGGGAACTGATTGGGAAGGGATTCGATTTTGTCATTGTTTTTTTTTTTTTTCTTATATTCTGGATTGAGAAGAGCCGAATTGGGTGGATGGAAATTTTGGGTTTTCGGAGTTCAAGCAAACTTTGAAGAGTTTCATTTGTGAGGAAGTGAATTTTTTTTTTTTTTGGGGGCAGTTGATGGCCGAATCTGATAAGGGGAATTTCTTCGAGTGTAGGGACAAAATGAATTTGGCATTTGTGCTTTTTCGTTTAGTATTTTTTTAATAGCTTATCTATTGGTTTGTTTTTCACTTAGTCAATCAATTTCTGCATCAGATGTTTAGTTATTAATTGATTTAGAATCATTTCTGTTTGGAATCTTTACGTTTTTGTTGAAGTGAATATTTGGGCTGATTCTTTATTCTCTTTTAAGTGTTATTTAATGCCCCCCTGATTTCCTTGTGATTTGTGCAATTAAACCGTCAGTAGCTATACATTCTTCCCCGAGATTGTTTTTTTTTTATTTAAATCAAGTCTTGCAATTTGCTTACATATTTGTTGAAGTTATTATTTTAACTCCCCATTGTTGCTTTAATTTTTAATCTTACCCCACAAGTTTTATAGAATTTCATTTGAGACCGTTAGTTCCTAGATTTTACATTTTGCTCTAATTTGTCAATACTTATATATTCTGCATATTTACTCATTTATATCGTGACACCTTGACGTGTGTGTTCATTTTTAAGCATTCGTACCGGATCTTCAAAAAGGTATTTTCGTTACCTTTTAATTGCTTCTTTACGTGCTCCAATGTGCCTTACGTGATTTTTATGCATATATTTTCTATTTGGTATGTTCTTTGCGTATTTATTTCTTTTACGCGATTTCATTTTTAATCTTATTATTTCTTTATTATTATTTTGATCAAAATGTAATATTTTTGTATTTAACTAGTCAATGTAATAGTTAGATTATTTTTCTCATATTTTAGCAAAAATTGTGTAATTAGATAGAAAATGTAATAGATAGGGCATTTTAATTTCCCCCTTTAAATTGTAAACCAAGCCCCCCAGTGTAATAGTTAGGATTTATTTGCTTTTGTGTGCTTATGTGTTTATTTCTTTTACCGCTTTCCTTAGGATTTTTGCATTTAGAATATTATGTCTATGTGTTATCTGCTCCTACTTGGTTTTATATGTCTTTATATGTTTAATTTACTTTTAAGTCACGCTTTATTATTTAAATTCATGTTTTATGTTATTCCGTCACCACACTAGTCCAACGCTAGTTGTCGCTTCTTTCTTTTCCCGCTATTCCAACGCTAGTGGGATCTTTTTAGAACGGGTTAGTCCAACGCTAGACCCTTAGGACATTTTAGTGTTAGGTACACTCGTGTGTATTTTTACATCTCATTTCACACACTTTTAGTTTTTTTTCATATGGCATGATTTTATTATCACTATTATTATTATTATTATCCTTATTATTATTTTGACACATTTCAAAAATGCATGACATCTAGGTTGCATTTCACTTAGACTTTAGGACATTTGTGTAATCTGACTAGAAATAGTCGTCTACTCACGTGGGAAGCAATGGCGTACATGCCGTTCCCCCCTCCATGAGTAGAAATATTCAGTCACGAGTTATTAGTCCCCCATACTCGTTTTGTTGCATTCCTACCTTCTTTCTTCACTTACTATATATTATTATTATTATTATTAATTTTTTTTTTGCATTTCATTTTGCATAAACTCGTGACTTCCTCGAGATCTCGACTCGAGTTTCGCAATTAATGCGATAATTCCGATCAAGCCTCGACGGAACATTTTGACCCTCTCGATATTCACATTTAGACTTAGGATTTGCATTCATTTAGATACATCTGAACACGATAGAACTTGGGGTTAATTTAGAAAATTTTGATTAAACCTCGCAACTAGCTTCGGCTAGGTTGAAAGGGTGCCTTGGGCGTGAGCCTTTGCCTTCCCTTTCTTCAAATGTGACTCCCGAACCTTTTTCTCTCGTTTTTCATAGACCGGAGTCGAAAAAGGGTTTTAAAACTATTTCTTTAAAAATTTTACTTTTTGTTTTGTTTAAATAATTTTTTGGGGTGACTTGGTACACCCTAACTCAGTACCAAGTGGCGACTCCATTTTCTAAAATAAAACCCTTTTTCAAAAATTATTTGGCCAAACCTGTCGCATTTTTAATCCCGGCCTTGTTTTCTTTTAAAATGCCATTTTTCTTAAAATACGCTTTTTCTACTAAAATTTGATTTTTTTCACACACGCATGGTTTTTCCAAAAACTTTTATTTTCGAAAGGGTCACCAAGACCGGACCGTCTTTTTAGGATGCGATAGTCAACGACCCCACGAGCACCCTTTCACCAACGATTTTGGGATGCGACACCAGGACTTTACTCAGATATGAAAATTAACACGCACCGAATAATGCCCAACACCTTATATCTCTCCCATACACACCCAATTTGACTAACCGTGGAAAATAGTGAAGTTAACTACGGAAGTCACAAGCACAAATAATACATTGGATAATGAAAACATGTAACACATTGCGGAATAGATGCGATAAAGTACACATCTTTCCTCAAGTAACACATTCTATTAAACAATAAATTCAAGTATAACATAGCATTTTAAGTATAACATAGCATTTCATGCATCATGCACACATAGAAACACTCACCTGAAGTGCTTAAGAAAATATTTCGTAGTATGGTCGGGTTTCACTTCCGGACCCTAAAATTCAAAAGAAAATAGTCGTATAAAAAATCTGACTAAAATCTAAGTAATTTAATAAGGAAATTCGAAAAATATCCCTAGTCTTTCTAGGGTTTAATTTCTAGGGTTTTGGAGTTTAGGGTTTTACCCTAGGGTTTAGGGTTTTCAAAATTAGGGGTTTCTAACTTTTTAGGGTTTCGCTCGGAAAGGTCCAATCTACTAATAGCGTATCTCCGGAAATTTCTGTACGTTCTAATCACAAAATTACAGCTTATATAACTTTATATTATAGTTTAATCACTTTTACTTCCTAGGTTTTACCGCAATTTCGGCAGCATTTTCCCTATAATCGGACTCACCCAAAAATTTTTCCTGCAAAGAAAACAACCAAACCAGCCCAATTCAAGTAGTTCTACAACTTTTATATCAAAATTCAATCCAATATCACTCAAATTTGTCATAAAAATACATGAACCTCTCCAAGGTTCTTCAACCAAATCATACCTAAATCATATCATTTCAAGATTTACTCACCATCTGCAAGTCATACAAGCCCATAAACTTCATATTCATGGAATGAAACTTCAATTTCATGGCTCAAATAAATCATACTTAACTTTAAAGACATGGGTAAAAGCTATAAAAACTACAACTTACACTTGAAATAATACGAGAAGTTTATGGTAAATACCTTTAGCAAGGTAGGATCTTTGATTAGGAGGAAGATTAACTCACTTTCTATGGATGAAAAGTGATCAAATTAGAGAGAAATGCTCCAAGAAAATGAAAGAAAATGAGAAGAAAAGAGAGAGTGAAGAAGCCGGCCAACAAGAAGAAAAAAAAGAGAGGAAAAAATGATTAAGTGAAGAAGAAAAGAAATGGAAAAGAATTGGAAAAAAGTTTAACCAATGAAAGCAAGACAAAAGCAAAATTAGAGCTTGACTTTCTTGCCATTGTAGACTCCACTTGGCTATGTTTAATTAGGAGGGATTTTTATCATTTATCTACCAATTAATCTTGCAAGACTTCTAGGTACAACTCCTAAGGAAGAAGGTACAACATGCTACTAATAAATAAAAATCATTTCCTTATTTCTTTTCACTAATTTCGGCCCTTTTTTTTTTCCTACTAATGGACATAATACAAGATAAATGGTTTTGCATGAATTTCTAGGGTGTTACACATGCAAGGCATACGTTAGCAGCAAGAAGACCCCTTTGCAAAGCTTTGAAAGCTTTGAATTTTCTAGTAGATGAGATTTGCATGCCATGGATGGCGGGAGGTGATTTTAACACCATTGTAGCAGTAGAAGAAAGAAGAGGAGGTGCAAGGCCAAGTGTTAAGACTGTATAAATTTATAGAAACTATTCAGATGGCTGTATTGAAGGATGTTTGTGACACCCTAGAAATTTATACAACACTATTTAATTCATGTATACCTATTGGAAAAATAAAATAGTAATAATAATAGTAGAGAAAAGAAAAAGAAAAAGGGAAAACCTAAAATGTACTTAAAAGAGAAATTCATTTATTTGAAGTTTAGTATTAATTCTTGATTTATTAGTTGGAAGATTTTTTTAAGTTAATTAGGTTAATTAACTAAGATTCTTTCATTATTAAGTAGGACACCAAAGTACCAAATTTGGAATAATTTTATTGGACCATTAATTTATAATAGTGTTTA
Source organism: Mitragyna speciosa (assembly GCA_024721245.1). Lineage (NCBI taxonomy): Eukaryota > Viridiplantae > Streptophyta > Magnoliopsida > Gentianales > Rubiaceae > Mitragyna > Mitragyna speciosa. Next base: position 26,705,900 of record CM045560.1, on the reverse strand, counting down.
ATTTTGACTAGCTTATTCTACTATTTTCTAGTCTTTTAACTACTTGAACTTTAGTGCAATTTTTCTCAAAAATTTCACTTATTCTCTTGCTTTATTTTCTTTTTCTTGGCTGAATTTTCTTCTTCTCTTGGCCGAAAATTCTTCTTCCTTTTTCTTTTCTTCCTTGGCCGAATTTCCTTCTTCTTTTCTTTCCCTCATGGCCGGTTCTTTCCTCTCTTATTTTTCTCTCTTTTTGCTTTAAAATGTGTGCAATTAGCTCACTAATTTCTAGGTGATAAAGAGATTAAGAGTTCCACCAATTAAATTAATCCAAGTTAACAACTAATGCATTAAAAGACTAAATCCTAACTTTATTCTTGTTATGTTTTAATTGGTTATTCTTTTCCCCCACTTTTCTCTTAATTTCTTTTCTATTTTTCTAGCCTATTTCTTTCTCTTTTTCATCCTTCTTGGCCGGCCTCCTACCTTCTCTTTTCCTCTCATTTTGCTCTCAACTTCTTGAAGCTTTCTCTCCAAATTTTGAGCAATTTCACCGTAGAAAGTTAGCTTTTCTTCTTCCTAAGCAAGGTTCTAAGCTTGTTAAAGGTATTTACTATGAACTTTTCCTATTAATTTCAAGTTTTATTTGGTCTTTTGCATAAGTTTAATTCTAGATTCTTGTTATTACTACTTGAAGAAGTTAGTTGGAATTGAAGATTTACTTGCTAGATAAAGTGTTCTTGTGACTAGATAGACTAGTAAATAGCATTTAAATCATGAAATTTCATGTGTTATATGTTGCTTAGAACGTGTTGAAAAATGGATTAGATGGTTGATTTCTTGCAGGTTAAACTTTGGGTTAGTCCGATTTTAAGGGGAGATGCTGCCGAAATTTTGGTAGAAATAAAGAAAGAAAAATAATAGATGAAATTTCTAATCTAGAACATGTTAAATTTAGAGATTTGTTGTGCAGAAATTTTTGGATAAAATAACCAAATAATGAGTGAAATTTTCTTAGAATAAGAAACCCTAGAATGAAAACCCTAAACCCTAGAAACCCTAAAATCAAAACCCTAGAAATAAATGGGGTATTTCTTGAATTTTCTTACTAAATTAATTAGGGTTTTAATCGGGTTTTTCATTATATTATTTCTTTTAAAATTTCAGGACCCGAAAGCGAGACCCGACCGTTTTACGAGATATTTTCATAGGCATTCCAGGTGAGTGTCTCTATGTGTGCATGATGCATGAAATACTTTGCCATACTTGAGAATGTTATATTTTGAAATATTATGCTATACTTGAAATTGTTATTTTATGACATGTGTTACTTGAGGAAAGCTGTGCACTTTATCACATCAATTCTGCAATGTGTAACATGCTTTCTTGATTAAATGTGTTACTTGTGCTTGAGGCTACCGTGACTAACTTCACCATTACTTCACAGTTAGTCAACCCGAACGTGCGTGGGAGGATATAAGGTGCTAGGTGTTTTAGGGTGTGTTGTTCTTTCCCTTGAGTTGTGAATCCTCAAAGAGGCCAACTCCGGATTGAACTTTCTTGCTTGTTGGCCCTCCAAGGTTGAGATTACTCCCTGGAAGTGGTAGCCGGTACGGAGGTTATAAGGTGAATGGCGGTTAGGGTATTTGCTTGAAAATACTGATATGACCCATGGCGTGGACCTGAGCTATCATCTCGGTCCCAATGCCATGGTTACATGATCGGTACTTGTTTTTCCTACGGTCGAGCCTGCTCCCGTAGTTGAGCCCATATCCGCCATTGATTACTTGTTAATTGACTTATTCAATTGCTATTGGTATACTTGCTTATTAATTTTATTACATGAAATAATAAATTCTCGGAGTGGTTGCATGACTTGGGCACTCACTGGGCTATTATAGCTCATTCCTTTTATTTGTTTGCCTTTACCCAGGTTTCTCACATTATTAAAGCTGGATCGTTTGGTTTTGGATGCAGTAGATGTTTTATCTATTGTAATAGTAAAACTGTTTGGCCATCCTTGTAAAAAAAAAATATTTTGTTTAACTTTGACATGTAAACTTTTTTATGACACTTGTACTTTTATTATACATTATATGAATATATTTTATTTTATTTTGGGCTAAATATGCGTGGATGTTCCGAGTGAGTGCTCGACTTGAGTCCTGGCGAGAGCTAGACAGGCAGTCCGCTAAGCCCTTTGGTGCGCCTCTGGATAAGGTGGGGCTGTCACAATGTTGAGTTTGATGACTCCCCTTTCACTTGGACCAACGGGCGAGTCTGGCAACACTTTGATAGAATTATGGTGAACTCAAAATGGTCCAATTGCTATAACAAAACATGTTTCACATCTTCCAAGAGGGAGGTCTGATCATGCCATGCTGTTAGTTAAATTAGGAACAGGAACTACGGGTGATGGGCCGTTTAGATTTCTTCATGTATGGACCAAACACCCTCAGTTTTTCCTGGTGGTCCGAGAATCATGGAGCCAACATCATGGTGGGAGAGGGATGCCTAGATTTCTACCAAAAGTTAATGGCTCTTCAGAGGGACCTGCGAATCTGGAATTTGGAGCATTTTGGTAAGACCCAGCAACATATATGGGATGCCTTGGATGATATGACGCTACTTCAAATTGAGTATGATCAAAATGGGACTCCAGCAGTTCGAAGTGAGTTATCTAAAGCAAGAGCAAATCATACACACTGGTTGGAAATAGAAAGAGAGTATTGGAGACAAAAGGCAGCGGTCAATTGGATAAAAAAAGGGGATGCAAATATGGAGTATTTGGTTGTAATTTGGTTGTGAATTGCCCAATGGTGAACCATTCCAAATTGGCCTATCAATTCCATTTGTATCCCGTGGAACTTGTATTATTGTATTAACAACATGCTCCGATAGATATCTCCTCACCTTATCTTCCTACCCACCCATTCTCCTTAATAAAATCTCTCACTTTAAATAGAGGTGGATTTGGTGAAATTGCCTTTTGTGAGAGTGGAAAGTTTATAGCCCATTTGTCTTTCCAAAAATCAACATTACCCTGCCCAACAATGCAAAATATGTGATTTTTAGTTTCCTCTCTCACCTTGCACAGCCGTTTCCACAAATGAGACCCCCTCTCCGCAGTTGCCATTGATAAGTAATAATTTTATCTATTTTAGTATAGTATTTTATTTATATTTTTAATATATTTTTAGTATGTTCTTAGTATTTTCGATATTAAAACGGCTCAATTTCACTAGTTTCCATCAAATCAAGGATTGCTTTTAAATTCGGGTTTTTAGTTCGAAAATTAGAGTTTTGAGGCAAAATTATTATTTTGAGAAAATTAATGCCCAAGTTTATTTTATTTTTGCGGGGAAATGATGATTAAATACAAGTTATATTAATTGAAGCTCAAGTAATATCAAAATCAAAGATGATTCAAATGGTGCTATTTTTATCATTTAAGCTTAGAATTTCTAGAAAATATTTTCGTCATCAAATTCTACCAAGTCAACTATGGTTCAATAGTGGAAAAACATCTCAAGGGCATTGCGGGAATAACAAAAATTTAAAAAGGGCAAAATAGTAAAAGAGAAGTGATCTGCTGGTCACGGCCCGCGGATCCCACCCGCGAATTGGTGCAAATTGCAGAAAACGGCTCCTTTCAACTTATAACTTGTTCATATAACTTCTGCACATAATTCCAACGTCCAGTTGCATTCTCTCTATCCTAGAAGATCATTGCAAAGCTCAAGGAAGACTTTTACAAGATTTGGAATTAAATTTGATCATTATGTCTCCAACTTGGACAAAGATTTGAGTTAGGGTTTTTCCTATAAATAGGTGCCTTTGTAGTCATTGTAAGACATGCTTGGTTTTAAGCTTGAGAAAGCTAGAACTAAAGCTTGGTAGGAGGAGCACTCCTTGTAAATACTTAGAGTAGTTTTCTTACTTACTTTTATAATGGGCAAAGTCATATTCTTGTAGCAAGACTTTGAAGGAACTTCATTTGTATTCAACATGTTTGATGGAATGAAGAAAGAAGACTTGGAGCCATAATTGAGATTTCTTACCCTATTCTTTCTTATTTCATTCATGCATGCTTGTTTACATTCATTTATGTGCTTAAATTTATCTTAAATATGTTGAACTAAGTTGATTCCAACTAGGTTTAGAATGAAGCTTTAATATGATTTGAATTAGTTTGTGGCCAACTTTATTCTTATTTATTCATTTACTTGTGCTTTAACACTTGTTGATTATTAGCTACTAACCTCAAGTCATTATAGTTGTTATTTGACAAAGAGACTTGCATTTAACAATGGAAAGAGTAAATGAAACTTATGTTGAATCTCACAAGAGTAGTGATTCACACAGGTGGATTAAGGTTTGAAGCCACAATTCATGAACCAAATGAACTAATGCATGTCAGATTTTACCACGAGAGTAGGAAAGCTTAGCTCATGTATTAATAGTCATCCATTCATAGAGAGATCTAGTTTGGAGTAAAAATGGAATTGAATCTTTAACTTGAATAAAAATCATCATAGCCATAAACTAAACTTTCATATAAAGTGGATTCTTAAACCTAGTCGACTTTGTTTCACTAGTTTTTTCATTATTTGTTTACTTGAATTTAATTTTCCCACCATTTCTCCACTTCCAAAGTTTGATTGTCTAGATAATAAAGCAAGTTAATAGTTTTGGTAGTTACCAATTCTTGTTTCCTTGTGGGATCGACCGTAATACTCATCACAACTACAATTGACCCGTATACTTGCGGAACGAGTATTAGGTTATAAATTGTATTACTTGTTTGTGTGATGTGCCTAATTTTGATAGTTACCTAAACTCACAACCAACCATCAATAGGTGTTCATCCTTAATATAGCTGGAACGCATGTATTGTGCCCAAAAAGATTGATCATTGCGCAACCTCCACCACAGTTTATTTCACATGCAAGTACTACATCTTATAAGGATCTAAACCCAAGACCCCCTTCATCAACTGGAAAGCCCGCCAATGATATCTTTTTTGCTCCATAGATGAATCCAAAAAAAAAACCATTAAATATCTTTCCAATTGTAGCCATTACATATTTTGGTGGTGCTATTACTTGAAGCAAGTATAGAGGTAGGGACTGTAAAACATGTCTAATCAAAATGAGCTTTTTACCTTTAGACAGCAACTTTGAACCCCAACTTTGGATTCATTTCCTCATTTTTTCGAGCATGCCATCAAAATAAATCCCACGTCGCTTCCCAACTACCATTGGAGCTCCAAGATACACAAAGAGAGGGTTTTCAATTTTAAAACCCAAAATTGAAAGAACCCACCTCCTCTGAGTAGGCAAACAGTGTGCAGGTAAAATTGCTTAGCTCTTAGATACATTAACCTTTTGACCAGACATCACCTAATAGTCATTGAGAAAACACTTACTGAGTACCTTGTGCTTGGTAGAAAAATTTGATCCCATTTTGAAATAGTTATTGAATACCCCTATTGAGGTATTCTAGAGCAATGATAAAAAGACTAGGTGATAGCGGATCTCCTTGCTTAACTCCACGAAATGATTTAAAATACCTCGTTGGTTCACCATAACTAGTATAGAGAACCAATTATTTGATAAAGTGCGAAACACAAGATCAATGAACTAGTTGCCAAAACCAAAACCTCGCATCATATCCATGAGAAAAGTCCAGTCAAGCCTTTCATATGCCTTTTTCATATCCAATTTAAGTATCAAACTAGGTTCCCTCCTCTTCACATTTATTCTCCCTACCAATTCTTGACTCAATAGAATATTGTCTTCTATATGCCTTCTTGGAACAAAACCTACCTGTGATGGAAAAATAATGTTCGATAACACCTTACTTACACGAACAGCCAAAATTTTAGACAATATCTTGGAACTCACGTTACATAAGCTTATTGGCCTAAAATCTTTTCATTGATTCGCATCTTTCCGCTTAGGAATTAGCACTATCATCGAAGAAGAGAATCCTTTTGGTCATCATGATCCAAAAAAAAAATCTAGAACAGCCTCTATATGATCATCTTTAATAATATCCCAGCATTCATGATAAAAAAGAAGGTTGAGAAACTATCTGGACCTACTGCACTATCTTTACACACAGAAAATACTGCCTCCTTAACCTCCATTTCTGATAGAACTTCTTCCAATGCTACCGCTTTTAATCCCTCCAAATTTGGAAAATTTTGTAATTGCAATTTGCACCTCTGAACTGTATTATCATAGCCAAATAAAGTAGCAAAGTAGTTAACAACTGATTGTTTGATTTCTAAATCTTCTTCGAACTGTACACTACCCTCCTGCTTGATTCTTCCTATATTGTTTGCATTTCTTCTTTGCTGGTTTATTTGGTGTGCATGAAATGTGATGAAATTTGAAGAGAAGTGTAGGGCTGAATTCATTATTGAAAATGTTGTGGATCAATTGTATGTCATGGGTTTGGCACAAACTTTGTCTATTCGGGATTGTAAAGGCAATGAGCAAGCATGTTTATTTTGTAATTTTGTAACACAAGGTAGGATAGTGAAAAGGTGTCCTTTGACTGTATGTTGGCGCGCACCTACACCAGGAAGGTTTAAACTTAATATTGATGCTATAGTTGGTAGGGATAGGGCTTTAAGAGGAGGCACAATCAGAGGTCATTTGGGAGAGTTTAGGTTTGCTTTCGTATAGAATTCCAACCTTATTTAGTGGCGCAAGCAGAAGCTAGTGCTCTATTTTGTGGGCTTCACTTATGTTTGGAGAGAGGTATAGTGGATATACTAGTTGAAGTGGATTCTAAAGTTTTACATCACCTGGTAGTCACCAAAGAGAGCTCATCATGGCCATTGTGTCAAACAATTCTCAAGATTAAGAAGTGTTTAGCAATATTGTTTGGTTCTATATTGCATATCTTTAGGGAGGCTAATGCATCAGTAAATGCTCTAGCAGGTCTTCAATTGCACAATCAGGTGATATTTGAGTCATTACAATAGCTTTCTCATGATGTTAGGGCACTTATTAGATTAGATAATTATAGTTTTCCTTATCCAAGAAATGTATTGATGAATGAGTAGCACTCATTGGCTTTTTCTTTTCATTTTCACTTTCATTGAGGTCAAGTCTAGCCTCCCTCTAACTTTGTAATTTCTTGTTTTGGTTATTAATAAAATCTGGGTTAGTATCTCACCCTTGCATACGGGGTTTGCCAGTAAAAAAATATGTATATATATATATGTACATTTACATATACATCTACATATACATATATACACATATACGCATCTATACACACACACACATATGCATGCATGCATACATACATATACACATACATATCTACATATACTTGTATATGTATACATATACAAATACATACATACATATATACATACATACATACATATATATAGACACCCACTTACATACATATACATATACATATACATATACATATACATATTTATATATATATATGTATATATAGACACATTATGTATGTGTGTGTACATATGTGTGTATATATGTATGTATACATACATGCATAGATATCTATATATAGATATGCATGTGTGTGTGTGTATTGATGCGCTCAAGACCGATGGATGCAGAAACCCAAGACATCTTGAAACCAAATGTTGCCAACCCAACCTTCTTGAGCCCTTTTGGAACCTGTCAAAAGATCCCAAGAACAACTTGGACTAGTTTGCTTCAAATCTCACTCAAGGGAAACGAAACCCTCTTCCTAAAGATGCAAGGCAGACACTTACCCAACCCGTTGTATAAACCCCTGCTTGACGAACTCACAGAAATAGGATTCAATTGATAAGGATTAATTCTCAGCAGGATGCTTGAACCTCAAGAATGGTTGTTCCAAGAATCAAGAGTAGTTCTTTGTTAAAGAACTACGAAACCCTCACAGAGAGAACTCACGTTTTGATAGGAAACAATCATGCCCCTTTATTAATGAAGGTATGCCTATTTAAATAGGCCAAACATTGTTTACAATAGTAAAGGAAAGTAACTAATATGTTTACAATTCAAAATAAAAGGAAATCTGCGGAAATCTGACAAAATCATAGAATCTGTTGCAATCCGACCTTCGTATTCACGCGCGGATAGTGGCAGAAGCCCGATTGCTCAATTCGTGACTTTTTGTCCCTATTCGTATTGGGTATCCACGCGCGGTTACCTGGCACAGATAGCGACAAAGTATTTTTCCAACTTCAAAGTTTCTATTTCTATTCGCGCGCGGATAGCTGTCGCAGAAAGGAACAAAAACTTTAGTTTTCATCCGCAACCTTTTGGTTCTATTCGTGAGGCTATCTGCACGAGGGTAGTGGGCGCGGATAGCGACATAACTTTACCAATTACTTCTTGGTGACTTCCTTCTGCTTCCAAAGCTTCCAAGCCAACAATTGAGCACGAAAACATACTTGAGGACTCTTGCCTTGACCAAATCACCTCTTATTCATGCAACTCCATGATGAGCCCTTGCAAAGCTTGCTTTATTTTCTTTGCACGCAACCTGGTCATTGGTCCTCCCATGCCTCGAAGAGGATCCTTGTTAAGCTTCTTGGCATTGCTCCGGATGTCCTCATTATATATATATGTATACATACATATACATATATATGTGTGTTTATGTACACACACATATATGAGTGTGTATATATATGTATTTGTATATGTTGACGTATACACATATATATATGTATATGTATGTATGCGTGTGTGTATATACATATGTATATCTATAATATATACAGATACATATACATATACATATACATTTACATATACATATATGTATATGTATATGTATATGTGTCTTTATATATTATAGATATACATATGTATGTGTGTATATATGTATCTGTATATTATATATATGTATATGTATATATTATATATATACATATACATACATATATATACATGCATATATATTTGTAATCACCACATGGGTTGCACTCGAAGAAGAAAAAGGAAGAGACAATAAGTAATTTTTTTAAATCTTCAATTCATAAGAATAAAGAAGAAAAGGAGAAGAAGGCTCAAAAGGAGGAGAATTAGATTTTTTTTTTCTCTCTTTAGGTTAACTTAACTTTGATACCCATATTGAGATAAACAAAGAATGATCCAGTATTTAAATGCCATGTATTCAACGAAATACCCAAAAGATAGTGTTTATACTATTAAACCACGTCAGACTACCCCGTGGAGGACATTCTAGCAAAAGGAGCCTCTCGTTCCTAGCTTAAATGCTACGGTCAGAATGTAACTCCCGTTTGGAGTTATGTTCATTTTTTAGAATAATTGTTTCCATAAAAAGTATCACTACTTTCTAACTAATTTCCTCTCAAAAGTGACATTCATGTTCCATAATATGATATAAAGTTGCATCAATATCCCATTTGGAGTTATGAAATTTGTGGCCACAACTAAAAAGGGAAGCCAACAAAAGAATGAAAAAAAGTGTGTTAGATACCATAAAAGGATAATGGATAAGGTAATTTAACAGAGGAAAGTAAACTGATAGCTAGGTTAAAATGGAAAACAATTGGTTGCAATGTGAAGAAGAATATAAATAGGAAGTTTCCTCACAAATTAAGTTCTTATTTTATAGAGAAAAGTATCTTAAACACATGATACGATGAGTTGATGAATTGTCATATAATGTTATACATACATAACTCTTACACTTGTTGAAATCCATATCCTCGAATTTGAGAACTAAATGCTTGGCTAACCTAATGTGTGTAAAAGACAAATAATAATTACACATGCAACATAATAGGTTTTTAAGACTAGCATGAAAACCTTTTCTATATTTTAGATATGCACTTCGGTCTTACAAAATTTTTTTGCACTAGTAGCATAGACTTTAGGAGATTAATTGGACACTGCATCTATAGCCTTTCTCGCAAGTTGTAAGTCAACCAATTTTTTTGAAGATTCAAGGGTGGGCAGAGAAAAAGCTAAGCTATGGAGACAGATTGCAATTGATTAAATCTGTGCTTAATGGAATCCATATGAACTGGAGGAGCGTTTTTGTTCTACCAGAAGCTTTCATCAAAAAAGATAGAGAGTTTGCTGGGTTCATTTTTCTGGGTAGGAGAAATAAAAACAGTACTATTGTGCTAAAGTCAAGTGGAAAGATATATGCAGACCATATGAGGATGGAGGTTTAGGTATGCAAGATTTAAGGATGCTATATAAGAGTCTAATCCTCAAGCTAATCTGGAACATACACAAAAGAAAGATACACTTTGGATTCAATGGGTTCATTCTGTAAGTTAAAACAATTGAAAGCTCTTGGATTTGGGGGAAGCTATTGAAACTCAGGAGCATAGCATATTTTCCAATTCAAGTGAAACTGGGGAATGGGCAAAGAACATCACTCCGGTTTGATAATTGGTATCCAGTAGGGCCTTTACGCACAAAATTTTTAGAACAAATACTATGACGTTTTAGAGTTAGCAAGAAGAGTGTATTTACTAATTGTATTGAAAATAACCTATGGAGATGGCATATAGGGAAAGTTTACAAAGGAGATTGTTGAACTCAAGCATGCTACACTAGGAGACATAGTCATGAATCTTCATTAGGAGGACAAACTACACTAAAAATCAAAAGCATTAGGCAACTTCACAGTGAAATCTATTGCCAATGTCTGAGGGACCATAGCATGAAAATAAGGTGGTATAAGCTGGTAGAGGGGGAAGGTTTTGTCCCACGGTTTTATTGGTTTTGTACTAAAACCAATTAATTCTAAGATAATATTTTATATTTATTGCCAAGTGATTAGGAACCTAAAGGGTCACACACAATAGAACTAATTCTTGGGTTAAATTGATTTAAATAATTATGTGATAATTATGGAATTAATTTGTGAAGAATAGTGGAAGAATTTCCTTTTGAAGGAAGTTAAAACCTATTAAATATCTTATTTGGTAAGATGTCTTAATAGGCAAGAGTTACCTATTACCGAATTCTTGTTGAACAAGATGTCTTAATTATTACTCTATAAATAAGTCCTAAACACCAAGACTTGACATGAGTTACAATATAACATTAGAAAATTAGAGAGAGAAAATTTTTCTTTATACAATTTTTTTCACATGAGCGACGTGCAAAGTGAATCTAGCATATTGACTTGGTGTTAATCAATCTTGATGAGGATTTTAAGTAGGTGTTTGTGTGGATACCTTAGAGGCCGGACACTGTGTGGCTATGGTTGACATTACGTATCTTTAATCAGATTAATTCGTTTAATTATATTATCAAAAGGTACGTTCTCGATTTTGTATTAATAATCAATGATCATGGTTAGAAATTAATTTTAAATTTCACTGCGTCAATTTGTTATTGGCTTGTTGATTTCCTAACAGTGGTATCAGAGCAACATGTTTTGATTATCTGTACGATGTCATGAATTATTTATATTTATAAGTAATTTAATTGATGAATTTGAGAAGTTATACATTGAAAATTAGTTTCGAAATATTTAAACAAAATTTCTTGAAGATTCATTTCATTTTGTTGGATTAAGATCTTAATGAAAATTTTTTTCTCTTAGAAAATTGGTCTGCACAATGATTTATGAAATCTAAAAATTCTATTTTTTGAAATTTTTTAATTTTTGAACTGTTCAAAAAAAAAAAAGTAGGTTTGTATTGCCAAAAAAATTGTTTTGAGTAATTGATCTCGTGGGCATGGAAGCCGGAAAAGTTTCTAGCAGAACATTAAAATGGTTTGGTGCAGAAGTAAGATGCCGGGAATTGTTCCCGACCTGATTGACGAGATTCGATGTTGGAAATTCTTTCTGGAGTTAGGATTTAAAAAAATCTCTTCGAATATGAGAACCGAGAAAGCTGCCGGCTTGATCGTGTCCAGCCGTGCGATAGAACGGGTTTGCCCTGTGGCCGGAGTAATACAGAGAACCCAGATCCTCACTGGTCGCAACCGGAGTTTTCTGGTTGCACAGCCTAGCTAAGGCTCACGCCGACCGAAAAACTCTGGTCAAGGTAGCGAGAGACTGAGCAGAGCTCTCTAGCCAAATGTTTGATCCGGTCGATGGAGTCACTGAAAGGCTCTAATCAGATCTTGGCAGATGCTAGCGGAAGCGTTCTGTCCAAAGTGCCTCCAGAAAAGAAGAAACACTTGAGAAAGATGATGGCGCACAAGTTTGGTTGGAAACCCATCATTTCAGACAGCATCGTTTGACGATGTTCCACCCAAAAAAAAAAAATTCCTCTAGTCAATTGATGTGGTTTGACCACACCAGCACCGAAATGACGCTGTTAGACGCTTGACTTATAAAATTAAAGAAAAAAGAAAATCCTGGTCAAAAGATGCGGTTTGACTGTGTCTGGCAAGGAAAATGTTTTCCTTCTGCAAAAAAGCCCTTGATTTTCTTACCATTTTCGTTTAATGGCCCAATAACTTTTGTTTGATCATAATTTACCTATAAACTTCTCAAATAATTCAATTAAATCAATTCTAATGTGATTAGAATTATTACACATATAGATTCATGACTGAAATTTTATATATTCTTTTAATTGGATTATTTGAATAATATGTGTGATTTATATTTGATAAAATGATGAGATTTATTGATTTACATGATATATCATATGTGATTTTTATATTTGTTAAAATAATGTGATTTATTTTATTGCATATTATATGGTTTATTTGATCAAATATTTATTTTCATATATGATATATGTGCATGAAGAGACCATAATTTATCCCTCAATAAAAAAATAGATCACTTCCATTATTATAGTGTAAATAATTCTTGTTAGGATAACTTATTCAGCTAACTCAAGGTTATCCTACCAGGAATATTTGTTGCCATGAGATATGATATCTAAATAATGGTTTTTTATTTAAATAAGAAATATATCATAACTATTGTTATAATATAAAAAATTCTTGTTAGAATAGCTTATTGAGCTAACTCAAGGTTATTCTACCTAGAATATGTTTACGATGAGATATGATCTCTAAATAATAGTTTTGATTTAATTAAAAAATATTAAATCATGAATAGTTGCCTTCCATTATTATAGTTTAAGCAGTTTTTGTTTGGATAACTTGTGGAGCTAACTGAAGGTTGTTCTGCCTAGAATATGTTTATACTATGATATGCGATCTCTGAATAATGGGTCTGATTTAACGAAGGCTCATAATTTGTTGAGCTAACTCCAGGTCACGTGTCTTTGAGCCAAGGAGTTAAGAGACATATGTGATATGTGTATCAAAAGTTGATACCTAACTATCAAGGAGTTACAAAGGTTGTAATTGTTACCTACCTGTTGAAATTATTTTTGATTTGCTGAGCTAACTCAAGATTAGAAATAATTAAAATGGGATCCTAGCCCACAAAGAATTTTATGAGAATTCTTGAATTAATTATGAGGGATATTGATTTGGATAAAATAGTGGGAGCAAAACAAAAATTTTATGTCCATACATTTTCTGTTTGGTTTTGTTTATTACATAAATATGAAGTTATATTCTATCTTTATTTTCTGATTGTAGAATGTATAATCACGTGAACACATAACCCATTTTATAGGATTCTATATTAATTGAATTTCTTGAACTAATATAAAACATGAGAATGGTTCTCAAGCACACGAATATTGCCTGTGTTTTTGACACCTTGATTCCATTTGTCCTGAGTGACAATAATAGCTAGGAAATAAAAAAAAAATGCATACGAGATGCATAATGATAATGATACTGCTGCTTATATCATGCTATCATATATGATTCCTTAGCTACAAAAGTAGCATAATATGATGAATATTTTCTCCATGATTGTACATCTTCCAAAAGTTGTTTGATACACACTTTAGGACTAATAGATATGAGATATTTCAAGAATAATCTGTCAAGGAATTAAGGGACACCTTATCATTTGTCAAGGAATAGTCCATGGCTAGTCTTGAGAAGGCCCAAACATCCATGACAAAGTATAAAGGTGTGATCAAAATGGACAACTCTATAGGCATGTGTTTCCAATCTAAAATAATTAGTATTGGAAAGGATATTGTATGGCTCACTTAAGACTTAGAAGTCCATAAGGTTTAGTGAAACTTTAACTTCTAGCATGTTTATGATGGAGAAAATAATAATAATCTATTAATCAAGATTCTTGGGTATCAAATACCGGATGTAGATCCCATATTTGCACAAATATGCTAAATCTTAAGAATATTAAATTATAGGTAAAAGGAGAATAATCTATGTGCAAAAAATGGAGCAAGAGTTGCTACATTAGCTGTAGGGATTTAAATACTCTCTTTGCCAACTGGGCTTATTCTAGAATTAAAGAATTGCTAGTATATTCCAGCGCTTATAAAGAACAAAATATCTATATTTACATTAGATGTGGATAGCTTTACCATTACTCAAAAGAATAAATGTTGTTCTTTTTGCGTGATGATGCTCTAAGTAGTACTAGTTTACTAAACAATGATTTAAATGTTCTAGGTTTTGATAAGTCCATTCTCAACATAGACATCAACAGACAAAACTTGATATTTTGAAGCAATTATATTTTTTGTATTTTAGACTTGGTCATGCAAATAAGAAACATATATCCAAGTTCCATAAAAATTGTATACCTGGACTCATTTGATTTGGAATTTTATGAGATATGCAAATCTTATTTACTTGTTTAAATGACCAAGACACCTTTTATTGAAAAGGTGAGTGTGCTAGTGATTTTTCTTGGGCTTATATAAGCTTATATATATATATATTGATATTTATAGCCCAATATCATTCCATGCTAAAGGTAGTTTCTCATACTTCATTAATTTCATGGATGACCATTCTAAATATGATTAAATGTATTTTATGAAATACAAATCCAAAGCCTATGAGAATTTCAAGGTCTTTAAAGTTGAAGGAGAGAAACAACTTGACAAAGGTAATAAGACACCGAGATATGATTGAGGTGAAGAACACTTGAGTCAAGAGTTTCAAAATATCTAGAGAAGAATGAGATTTTTTCTTAGTGAGCTCCACTATACATACCACAATTGAATAGTGTGTTTGAAAGAGGAGAATTATACCCTATTGGATATGGTACGTTCTGTGATGAGCTATGTTACATTTCCAGTCTAGTTTTGGTAATTTGCCTTAAAAGCCATCTCCCATACACAATCGAGTGCTAACCAAAGCTAATGATGCCATCTTATATGAGATATGGTATGCTAAGGAACTAATTCTTAGTCAAATGAGAATTTGGTGATGTTCCACTTTTGTGAAGTGGATCACTTCAAGACAAATTTGAAACTATATTTAACAAATGTTTGTTTATGGGGTATTCTAAAGAAAGTTTAAGATATTACTTTTACAATTGCCTTCAGCAAAATCGTTTATTTCAAGACGTGCTAGCTTTTTAAAAAAAGTGTTTATTCTTGAAAGAGGTAGTGGGAGTAAAATAGAATTTAAAGAAATTCAAAAATCACAAACTAACAACTAGTTGGAACCTGAGCTTAGGCCACATACTGATGAGGCACAATCAAAAGCTCAAGATACACAATATCTTCGTAGGCAAAGTAGAGTACGTCATGCTCTATGTCTAGTGTAGACTCCTTGATGTGGCATAAACCTATAAAATCCAAAATGGATTCCATATCCGACAACAAGGTATGGACCTTGGTCGAGACACTCAAAAGGGTAAATCCCTTAGGGTGCAAATGGATCTTTGAAAGAAAGACCGATATAGATCATAATATGATTACTTACAAATCAAAGAGTTCAAACATTTGTTTTGATAAGTTGATCAAAGAGTTTGATTTTCTCAAAAACAAAAGCGAGTCTTGTGTATACAGTAAAGTGAGTGGGAGCACTATAGTTTTTCTTAACAAAGGCGAGTCTTGTTATTGGCATATTTTTATTGGAAATTCAGATCTATAGAGATAAATCTGAGAGGTTGCTTGGTTTCTCTCAATTTAAGTACATAGAAAGGATGTTAAAGAGGTTTAGCATAGAGCAATCAAAGGAAGAATTTCTGTGCAACATGGAATTACCCTTTTGAGAGGCATGTGTCCTAAGACACTTGTCGAGATTGTAGCATGCAAAAGATCCCTAAGCTTTTGCAATAAGATCTATAAAGTGTGTTATGCCATGTATGAGCAAATATCAACCTAGTTCTGGTGAGTGTCATTGGATAGTTGTCAAGGATATCCTAATGTACTTAAAAGGAACTAATGGATTATTCTTGAATTATGGAGTTCAAACTTTAGAAGTGCATGGGTTTATAGATGTAAATATTTAATTCTTTAAGAATAATAATAGATTGTAATCCGTACTCGTGTTTATGTTGAATAGTGGGGTTGCAAGCTAGAAGGGTTCTAAGCTAGACACCACAATAGATTCTACAATAAAGACCAATTGCTTTGCAGCTTTAGAAGCTAAGTTGGATCTAGAAGCTCATTAGAACTTACGGCCAAACAAGCATTTTGGCTATACCATTTATTTAAAAAAATAATTGGTAAAAACAGTATAAAGATAGATGAGATCCCCACTGAGAATAATGTAGTTGATCCATTGACTAACGCATTAACCCAAAAGAAACATGATAGTCATGTATATTCATTCAATATAGAGTATATGAATGATTGGCTTTAGTCAAAGTAGGAGATTGACTTGTAAATTGACAAACTGTTTGTTTGCTTGTTGTTCATGCAATAAAATAATATGACATTTTATCATATGTATTTATGTATTGATATTATGATAAAGTCCTTAGAATAATATTAATCATTATTCTTAAAGCATCCCTAATTGTAATATTAACAATATAAACGATATTGTTAATGCAGATAGATTAGCATCTATGATGATATATGGGTGAATTGTTGGAGCACAAATTTACTAGATTGATCCACTTAGAGATTTCCATAGGTTAACTATTTGAGTGCCAATGGTATAATATCTACATAAAGTAGTGTAAATGATCCTTTGACTTGAATCATAAGAGTATCTTTAGTGTGAATTGTTGTATTTTAACTCTATTAATCCATAATCCGTAATTGATTATGTGTACAATAGAAGTTGGGTATAATAAGAAACACGAATTGATAGTTTATGATCAATATGAGATTCACCGCTCCTAATAGTGGGAGAGTATATCTCTATTATGGCCACACTTGTTGAAATATCAACTCAGCAATGTTTGCAAACGAGTCAATAATTAGAAAAGTTCTAAATTTATTGAAAATGGAGTTGAATTTCGAGAACAAGAAATAGTAATAATTAGTACATTAAGAGTTGGCACCTATACCTTACTTTTGTACTAATTCGGGATATAGTATGGTGAAATAATAATAATTATACAGAATCAGGTTCAGGGATAGGTGAAGTCAATCACTTGACTTTTTCTAGCACTTTTGTGGTCATGATACCTGGCTAAAGGCCAATCTTGATCTATAAATATAAATTGATTAATTTTGATTAATGATAAAATAAAGTTATTTAATTTATTTAATCTTAGAATCCTTGTGACTAAACTAACTTAAGTCTAAGTGGGAGTTTGTTGGTTTTGTACTAAATCCAATTAATTCCAAGATTATAATTTATATTTATTGCCAAGTGTTTAGGAACCTAAAGAGTCACACACAATAGAACTAATTCTTGGGTTAAATTGATTTAAATAATTATGTGATAATTATGGGATTAATTTGCAAGATGATTAATCCTAAGGACTTATTGATAAATAGAGTAATTATAGTAGTGGAAGAATTTCCTTTTGAAGGAAATTAAAACCTACTAAATATCTTATTTGGTAAGATATCTGAATAGATAAGGGTTACTTATTACCGAATTCTTGTTGGACAAGATGTTTTAATTATTACTCTATAAATAAGTCTTAAACACCAAGACTTGACATGAGTTACAATATAACATTAGAAAATTACAGAGAGAAAAATAGTTTTTTTTTATACAACTTTCTTCATGTTGTCGACGTGTCAAGTGGATCTAGCATATTGACTTGGTGTTGATCAATCTTGATGAGGATCCTAAGAAAGTGTTCATGTGGATACCTTAGAGGCCAGACACGTGTGCAGCTGTAGTTGACATCGCATATTTTTTATTAGGTTAATTCGTTTAATTACGTCATCAAAAAGTACGTTCTTAATTTTGTATAGATAATCAATGATCTTGATTGGAAATTAATTTTAAATTCAGATGTATCAATTTGTTATTGGCTTGTTGATTTCCTAACAGGTTTGCTATCATTCTTTGGATGCTATGCAATGGCAAATTAAACACTAGAGATAGATTAAGGAAATAGGGGATGCACAATATACCAGTAGAATGTGTGCTGTGCAGGAAGGAGGAAGAAAGCATAAATCATCTATTTTTCGGTTATAAAGTGTCAGGGGTGATATGGAGGAAAGTACAAAATTTATGCTTGATGCATAGAGGGAAGAATAGTCGGAATGAAGAACTGCCATGTTTGAGTGAGCATTGGACCATGAATGTATTCACAGGCCAACGCAAAAAGTTGGCTCTAGCAATTATTGTTTATGAGATTTGGAAGAAGAGAAATACAGTAATATACAAAACCAGCAAGTTTCTGGAGCTATTGAAATAATATCTAGCATCATGGAAGAAGGGAGGAATGAAGTTGCTGCATGGAAGAAGATACCAAGGAAGAAGGAGAATTGGGAGTTGTTAGTTGAATGGGGGATACCTCTAAATTGTCTTGCAGACTAGCTTGTAAATAAGATAGAACATAATAAAGTGATTGATGCAAAAGAGGATGAAGACCTTATGGTCCTAAATCATCTTGTTTTGATGATTAACAAACTAATGATAATGTTTACTAATGTTTTATCAAGTTATCTTTGCAGTAAAATCAATTAGGATTCAAAAGAAAAATGCAAAAAAGTAGTCATCCGGACGATCATGCGGACGTTTGGATGAACAGTAACCTCGTCCGGATGAACAGTACCATGAACAGTACTCGGATGAACAGTGTCGTGAACAGTAGCGTCCGGATGAACAATACCGCGTCCGGACCCTCGTCCGGATGAACAGTAACTTTGGACAGAATGTATGCGGACGACCATCCAGACGTCCGGATGAATAGTAGCGGACGTCCGGAACTCAAATTTACTGTCTAACAGCTAGTTTCTACAGATTTATCAATTTGACCATTAGAGCCATTCTCAACCCTTTTTCTCACCCCCATAAATACCATTATGTATAGAATTATAGGAGAACCTTTACCTACATTTATTACAAGCTTTTAAGAGTGATTTTAGTGTAAAATACTCTCTCCCTTTGTGTTATTGTAATAGTTTGTGAGGTAGTTGGTTGGGGATAAATTGTGTTCTTCAAAGTGAGGGTGGTAGCATTCAAGTGTAGCTTTGTGAGGGTTAATTGAGTGAATTGTAAAACTCTTTGGCTCAACTAGAGGTGTTAGGGTGAGCAAAGAGTGATCCCTACATTGTACATGTTGGTTTGCTTCTTCAACTTGTGAAGAAGCACAATAGTGGATTCAAACTCCAAGTTGAGGAACTTGGGAGTGGACGTAGGTGTCAAGCTTGACACCGAACCACTATAAATTGGTTTTGTCTCTTTTTCCCTTTTACTTTATTTATTGTCTATTTGTGAATTTGTTTTGCTATAACTTTATCATTATTATTATAAGTTCATTTTTATTATTATATTGGTTGCATAATTATTTGGGGCCAACAGAGGAAAACCTCTGGACAAAGCTTTCATTTTTTGACATCAATAAAATTTATAAATTAGCTCAAAAAAAAATAAATGGCAAAGGAAAACTGGCTGCTGCCTTTTATTTGGGGCCACAATATAGTTAGTTAATTTATATTCGAATAGTTTTTTCATTTTCAATTAGCCATGTATGTTTGATTTTTGGGTTAATTACATTTACTACTCTTGAGGTTTGACAAATTATGAATCGAACCCTGAGATTTAACAAATATTACATTTGGCCCCTTGTCCATAGCATTGTTCAAGCCCAATTAACAAATGGCATAAAATGATAAACATACCCTCACATTGAAAAACAAAAACGAAATCTAAGACCAATTTTTTTTTTTGTAAAATCAAACTAGAAATAATGATGCCTAAAAATATAAAGAAAGATTAAATATTTAAAAAGGAAAGGACAAAAATAAACTAGAAAAGAAAAAAATTGAAAAATACTTGAGAGAGAAAAAATAAACTCAAATGAATACATACTGAAGTGTGGGAATATGAAAAGATTGATGTGACGAATAGGAATGTGGCAGTTTTATATTTTCTTCTCAAGTGGTTGTTTCACGAGCTAGTTTCAATTTTATTTATATTTGACTTTTTAAAATTTTAAGCTATGAACCTATTCTTAAAGATTTGGCCTTGGTGATGCATGCCTGGTATGAGAGAAAAAGTTTGATTGCCATCATTGGCGATTAGCAGAAAGGTCCTTAGATGGTTTTGAAGTGGAAAAAAAAAAGAGTTGGGTTAGGGTTTGGGGGCTAATTTGGGAATTTAACAAAAAAAATGCTGACATCATTAAAATCTAGTAGTCAACATTATTAACGACAAGGGGTATCTTTTATAAATTTATGAAGATAGAGGGTCTTTTCGTTACGGTATTAACGGCAAGGGGTATCTGTTATAGATTTATGAAAATAGAGGGTCTTTTTGTAATATTACAAAATCTTAGATTTTGATTTGCAATTTGGTCAAACCTCAAGGGTAGTAGAAAAGACAAGTATGTGATCATTTTAATTTCGAAAAATCGTTAAAAGAGCAGTTTTAAGAACTTTGCAGAATTCCTTAACCATGCAACGCTCAAGAGATCGCTTAATTGTGTGACATAGGAAGTTTTATGTATAACTGCTCTTTTTAGTTAAAAATAATAGGTATACATGCGTCTTGATTATCATAATAAAAAATGGCTGAAAACAAAATACTGAGATGACATGAAACTTGATTACCTGAAATTGGAGAGACAAATTCTCAGCCGGGATCTACTCCAAAACAAGGTAAGAATTAGGTAATGGGTACTACATACATATTATGTATTCAACCAATAAATTTTCATAATCAACCAAAAATTATTTTCCATTATAACAAATTATTTTCCATTCGGGTCCCAATGTTTCGAATGCCGGTTACTTAGGAACTTTGGCCAGTTAATTCTCTTTTTTTTTTTTTCCCTTGTTATTGTTTTTCTATTAAAAAATAAATAAAAGAATTCAGTATCAGAGGCGACACTCCAACTAAAATAAGCAGAAGATGAGTCTTTTATAAAGATACAATATAAAATATTTTCTACACAAGTATTCTTCTATTTATTATCCACAATATCTCGTAAGGTCTCCAGAGATCTTTTTGTACATTTGATGTGCACTTGACTCGTCGCCGCTAAATAGTCGCAGATAAGAGATTGATTGGATACCAAAATCTCAAAGTAAAAGTCACTGCTGCCTTTGATTTGGGGCCACAATATAATCTAAAAGGAATAGTTTATGTCATTTTCAATCAACTAAATACATTTGATTTTTTCCAATCTCATTATGATCCATCGGGCATCGGTAATTTAAGGACAAGTTTATGCGGGGTTCATTGGACAATGATCAAAGAGCTCTGGAGAAACTTTTCAAAATTCCTTAACAGCGTAACATGTATGAAGCATTGTGCATGATGCTCTTTGTTATTTATTTATTTATTTATTTATAAGTAAATGGCATCTATCCACCTTGATTATCACATCAAAATCAGAAATGGCTGAACACATAGATACAGAAACTGTAACGGAAGAAGAGATAAAGTTCGATGCAGGAGGGCTCGCAGTGATGGAGAGCCTGAAGGGAAGAGGATGTAAGAATTAATTTTGTTCAGCACCTACACAATCCTATATATATATATATATATATATATATATATATATATATATATATATATGTATATTACAATCCTTTCAAGCATTAGTTTAATTTTAGCTTTGATTTTAGTTTGCTCAATTTAATTAGTAGTTTTTTTTTTATTATAAAAAGTAGGACCACAACAACTGAGAAATTTACGATCTTGTATTGGCATTACAAAATTGGGTAATCAAGTAGCATCATATATTTTATAAATAAGTAAATGTTCTTAGAAATTTGTAAATTTAGTGCATGAAATGGTGACTCTTAATAAGTACTATTTAATAATATTTCTAAATAGATACTATTTTTGTTAGTAATCGATTCTTATTAATTACTTATTACTATTTCTTAACAGATAGTATTTTTGTTAGTAATCGATAACTTGGGCTCCAATAATAACAAAAACTTTGACTATAGAAAATAAGGCATATTATATTTTAAATTAACGAATAATATAATACTAATTCTCAATTGCAAAATAGTACATTTTCATATCAACCAAAATTATTTGCCATTGTAACAAATTACTTTTTAAAATCTCTTTTTTCTGTTGAGATAAACAATTCAGTCATATGAAAATATGCCTTCATCGGTCCAATGCTTCCCATGCCCGTTGCTTAGGAATTTTGTCTGGGTAATTCTCTTTTCCCTTTTTCTCACATCCTTGTATTCCTTTTTCTTTCCACGTGTCATGTCTACATTATGCGTTATAGACAAAACTTCTTGCACCAAAATATAATGTCAAAAGAATAGTTTCAATTTTTTTTTTTTTTGTTTGTTTGTCATTCTCAATTAATCACCTACGGTTGATGTTTGCCAAACTTGTCATCCATCAAGGACGACTACTTCAGAAAAGGAAAAAGTTTAGGAGTATTTTCATCAGTAGTACCAAAACTCAGAAAGCTAGTATATGAATAACATACTCTACAAATGCCTTCCAATGTAGTTGCCTTACGTACTTATCATCTTTGGACGAATGTCCCATATATACGGAAACATGCAGCCCCATCTGCCATGCATTTAAGGAGTTTTATTGGCTCATCTTCGTTAATAAGACTTTTCTTGTTATTCTTTTTCTTAAAAAATTAAAAGAATTCAGCATCGGAGACAACAGTCCACTAAAATAATCAAACGATTAATCTTTTATAAAGATACAATAGGAATTTGTTTTTGGCACAAGTATTCGTCTATTTATTATCTACAATATCTTATGAGATCTAAGAGATTTAATTGGATACCTGGTTTCGTCTTTCACACAGGTCGTATTAAAATCTCAAAGGAAAAATCACTGTTGCCAACAACTTGGGACCAAAATGTAATCTGAGGACAAGATTATGCGCATTTTATTGGATAATCGTCAATTAAAGAGGTTTAGAGAAACTTTTCAAAATTCCTTAACCATGCAACACTCCAGATATTACCGGACAGCGTGACATAGGAAGTATCGCGAAAGATGCATCTTTTTTTAGCTATAAATAAATGACATCTATACACCTTGATTAGCATATCATAATCAGAAATGGCTGTAAACATAGATATAGAAGCTGTAATGGTGGAAGAGACAATAGGCAATGCACCAGAGCGCGACGTACTGAGGGAGATTCGGAAGGGCACAGGATGCAAGAAATTAATTTGTTCAGCACCAACGCACTTAGATGATAGTATAATTAGAGTAGCAAATCAAATTTTCAAGATTGCACAAATTTAGCTAGATATTATTGATATTTCACTTTATCTTATAGTTATTGACACCGGGATAATTATATTTACACGCCCTTTTAACTCTCACATAATCTTTTACACCATTTTTATTAGCAGCAATTTTTCCCTTGAAAGGCGTGTGAGGAGGTAAAGAGGATGTGTGAATATCATTTTCTATTGAGATATTACCATATGGCCATTTAATCTTTTTGCATAGAACAAGTCGGGGGGCGATTTAGAGAAACCAAAGCTTTTATATATACATATCCACACTATCCATTCTAAAGGGTGCAACGCATACATTATCCTATAATAATTTTTCTCTTTGTGCCTCGATAATCTAGATTCATAATTTTTGGTATATTTTAAATTATTATATTGGATACCAATCATGTTTCAAAATAAAATTCAAGGCGTTAATTTTTTATTTCCCTTCTATTCACGTGCAACTTTGTTTTTTTTTTTTTTTTTTTATAACAATGGAATTATTCATTCGCATTTTGTTTTTTGATTTCTTCTGTTCAAGATTTTTATAACAATGAAATTATCCACCTGTATTTTGTGTTTGGATGCCTCATTAATGCAGAATACCATAACGAAATGTTTATAAGTATAAAATTGTTACACATTCAATTTTTATTTTTTTTAATTCATGGCTTTTAATAATTTGTCCTTTTATTAATACAATTAATCTTTTCCAAATGCTACTATAAAATGCAAAAATTTCTAAATTCTATTGTGTTTGTACATTTTTGTGTTTTAATACGGGTGGACGGTGTGGAGTTAAAAAAAGACATTAGCAGTTGGATTTAGGAGTGATGTGTTCCAAATTTTCTATAATTTTCTATATCTTCTTTGCCAGCAAAGTTTTGATGTTATAATTTTATGAATACACAATTAAAATTTTATTTATTTTTTTAACTTTGTTGCATGAAAAAGTATCCTGGGCAAATCACCAAAAAAAAAAAAAAAAAGATTTAGTGTGTGTGTGTAGACGTAAACTTAATTAATCGATAAAGTTGATGTTCAAGGGCTGAGAAGACCATGGCAAGGCCTACAAAAAGCAGCAATGCAAGGGAATTGGCTAACTGCTCAAGAAATCTTTGAGAAAGACAAAATTCCAAAGACCGAAATAATCTCCTCTGAGGGCTTGACTGCCCTTCATGTGGCGGCTCGTTGTGGCCAGTCGCAGTTTGTAAGGAATCTAGTGAAGCTCCTCGATCCAAAAGATCTTGAGATAAGAGACCAAGCAGGCCGCACTGCTCTTCATCATGCGGCCGTATCTTGTGATGTGAGGACTGCCGAAGCATTGGTGAAAAAGAACTCAAATTTGCTTCTACTCGGGGACAATGAGCCGCCTTCACAAACTCCAATCTTATATGCTGCTCGCTGGCGACCTCGATCAACAGCCTTGAAAAAGCTACACAATCTCTACCATGTTACCACCGAAGCCATCGATAAACAGCCTTCTTCTAGCTGGATTTTTATGGGCGAGTTAGGT
Source organism: Mitragyna speciosa (assembly GCA_024721245.1). NCBI lineage: Eukaryota > Viridiplantae > Streptophyta > Magnoliopsida > Gentianales > Rubiaceae > Mitragyna > Mitragyna speciosa. Next base: position 26,680,794 of record CM045560.1, on the reverse strand, counting down.
GCCAATCTCGTTGTGGCACTCGCAGCTTCTCGGTGCTACAGCATATCGTATGAATTTTAAATTCACAATGAGTCAAGGATCAGTCACAAGTTTACACTGTCTTGCTGATTTCTCTTGCAGATGTTGCTTTAAACATTCCTGAAGAACATCCTGATTTAGCTATAGCTAGAAATTATAATGGAAAGTCTATTCTCCATGTGCTTGCAATGCAACCTGCATTATTCATTGATTACAGAAGTACACTTTCTTTGTGGGGATTATTATTATTCAAAGGTACGCAAGTGCATCAACATTTTTGAGAGTTATTTCGTTTTATTCAATGCAAATAACCTAATAATTTATGCATAAAAACTAGTGGTTTCGCATGTTTCTCATCATACATGAAGACCATTTTCCACCATTTGAATCAAAACACAATCATTTTTTTCACTTCAGCAGTTGTTTTTTAGTTAAAAGAAATTAATTAACTACATATAAAAAGGATTGAAAAGTTTGATTTGGTCAACTTTTCTAATTAAATTAGAAAAAAAAATAATGCGAATCAAAATAGTATACATCAACTAAGAAAGAACCACAAATTTTCCATGTTTGTAACCAATAAGGCTTTTAAGCGCAGCTCAATATTCATTTAGTGTTTTTGTACAACTGGGGGCGATTCAATAATCTAGTGGCCTCGTATCAGAAAACTGGACGATGCTATAAACATTTATTAATTAAAAATGAATAAGAATTAAAAAATAATAAATCATACAATAAATTTGTAGGAGAAATTAGTGAACTTAAACTGAAGGAGTCATACTAATACGACTTGTTTTTACATTTAATATAATTGAAGAAAAAAGATAAATTGGACAAAAGATTTGAATGAACATTTTCTCATTGTGAGTACTCTAACTCAACATTTTCCAGCATGCTATGGTGCTTTCATAAATAGCAAAAGCACTTATTTTTCAACTTTAAAAGTAGAGCATTTGGCTACGCGTAATTTGCTAAAAGCTAAAGATTGGGTAGTTTTATATGACATTTTAGTTGCTAGAAGTTCTTTACCATTAGAGATGAGGATAAATTTTAAATACACATGCATAAATAAGGGTACCTGTGAAAATCTTACTCCAAGATATTTTATATGAAACCTGTGTCCCCAGTTTATCAATATTAAATGCAGTGGCATGGATACCATGATAGCCATATCGATGCCCTTGGGCAATTGGTAATTAATTTTCACTACGTGTAATTCATGCATTTATTTTACAACAAAATCTAGAGAACGTTTCTCTGAATTTCCGTTTCCCATGACAACAAAATTGGAAAGGTGTCAAATCTCTCTCTCTGATTATTTAAAATCATTTAAAGATTTATTCTTTTGAGTGAATGTCAACATCTGTAATATTGTTATTTTCCTTTTCGGCAAATTAACATGGGCATACGTACGAAGAAGAATGTTTTGTACGACAAGTCAGGAAAACATGTCCAAAATATACTCTTCCAACCAACCACCTATTCTTTGATTGAAGTGTCCAGTATGTCTTTCAGCACCATTAAATTCATATCTCTGTGTCTCATGCAAATAAGTAGATATTGGTATACTTGTCCAGAAATTAATTCTTTTTATTTTTGAGCAAAATATGTGTTGCATGAATAATCATAACATTTAAAGACTCTGCATCAGCAGCATTGCTGCACAAGTTTGTTAGATCAATTAGATCCTATACAAAAGCTTTACCAAACACGACTGAATCAGTCAACAAAAATTTTTGTCGGTAGTCCCCATTCCAACATGAGCTGCCAGTTTTGCTTAGTGACCGGTATCTTCCTCCAGGACAACACTGCTTCTGTCATGGTTTTTCTCACTGTATTCACAATTTCAGCTGCTCCCATTTTCTGACCTTGATACATAGATTGATTTCGTGCTCTCCAGATGCTATAAATAGTGACTGCACACATCACTCTTTGGAATTTATCCACAAAGAAGTCTGATGACCATGCTGTACACATGCACTCAATTTCATTTTGCCAAGTATGTATTCTCTTGTATATTGTGCAGAATTCAAGTACCTTTCTCCATACTGCAGAAGTAATGACACAATTCAAAAAGCAAGTGATCTAATGTTTTCTACATTTGATTGCAAAGATCACAGTAAGAGGACTCAATTTGGATACCCCATGCCTTCATTCTACCCTTAGTAGTCAACCTCCTCTTGCAAGCTAGCCAGAGAATAAAAGAGTACCTGGGAATATGCCCTTTGCCCCACACCAATTTATGCCAGATCACTTTTCTTCCATTACTATCAAAAAGTTCCATTGCAGATTTAATTGAAAATTTGCCAGATTTACATCCATCCCAACAAGTTTGATCTTCTGAATCTTTGATAGGCAGTTGGTGGTTTGAAGTAGCTTGTCGAAAAGCTTCTACCTCACGAGTCCTTTTCCTGCCCATTGGCCAATTCCATCCATCAACCTTGATGAAGTCAGCAACTTTTCTTGTCTTTGATAACCCAAGCTTGGTTAAAAGATTCCCAGTAAACTTCATGTGCAGGGGGCCTACTGGGTGCCAGTTATCATACCAAAACCAGGTGTCTTTACCCTCACCAATTGACTGCATTATCATTTTTTGGAAGTAGTTCTCTAAGTTGAAGAATTTTTTTTCCAGGTCCAAGGACAATCAGCTGGAGCTTTATAGCCCCAAAATGATGTGTTCTTCAAATTTGCTGTATGTATCCATTTTACCAAAAGTGACTCTTTCCTACTGCAAATATTCCAAATCTGCTTCATGATGAGGCATTTGTTCCAACGTTCCAAATTGTATAGATTCAATCCCCCCTTCTTGTAAGGTTGACACAACTCCAACCATCTAACGACACAACTCCAACCATCTAACTTTGGCACAAACATGTTGCTTTAGTTCCCTAGCCCAGATGAATTGTGTTATTAGGCTAATGATTTTCTTGATCACTGCTTTTGGAAGTATAGAAGCACTAGCCCAATATAATTGTATTCCCAGTAACACAGATTTCGCAAGCTGAATTCTACCAGCATAGCTTAACCTTTTCTCAGCCCAGCCTTTGATCTTCTGCTGTATCTTGACAAAAATGGGCTGCCAATCTTTGAATGAAAGTTTTGATGTAACTAGAGGAAGCCCTAAGTATTTCACTGGCAGGTCTGCAATTGGTATTTGAGTTATATCCCTCAAATGTTTCCTAGTAGCTTCATCCACCTCTGCCAAGAAAAGTTGACATTTTTGCATATTAGGCCTCAAACCAGACAAGTGTCCAAACATTTTTAATGACTCATCAATCAATCACCTTCAAAGATTTTTCAAAGGCTCCAGATATAATGAAAAAGTCATCAGCAAAAGGTTCAGAAATTAAATTCTTATAATTAAATGTACTTTAAATGAGTAAAAACAATACGACTATATAATCAATTCTATGTAATTGCTTACAAGTATGGTAAGGAAATTCTGAATGTTTGCATCCATGGTGCGGATTCCCTTGGTCTTTTCAAAGTTTAGATATTTACTTCTCTTTTATGTTACTGCAGGGAAGAAGATTAATGCGGCGGAAGTAGTTGAGACGTGGAACAAACCACTTAAACTTGTTGTCCTTGTCTGTTGGGAGTTACAAAAGCAAAGTGATTTATATATTTTTGAATACTTTTTTCACGAGCAGAATGGGAATGCAGTCTTGCATTTAGCCGTAGAGAATGGAGTTTTTAAAATGGTAGAATTGTGCCTGAGTTACTTTCTTGATCTAATATGGGACACAAGAAACAATCGAACGATATTGCATGCAGCTATTGAGTATGGCCGAATGGAGATATTAAATTACCTAATTGATTTGATTGGAGAAAACATCAAGGACAATGCCACATCAAAATTTGATAACAATAATAACAACATCCTCCATTTGGCAGCACAGTATTCATCACCTTCAAAGCAAGAGATGAACTATACGGACCCGGTCCCCTTTTTCAGATACAAAGAGAATTGCAATGGTACAAGGTAGTAATCTGTCCTCAAAATGCTGGAAAATTTTTACTATATGATATAAGATGATTAGTTAAAGGTATATTAATTTAACAAGAATATCTGTTCCTGATTTAGTTAATCATGACATCTCACATATGAATTGTTTTATACATGGGCTGTGGAAGAATTGGCTTATGAGGAGATGACAATGGAAAAGAATTTTAGTGGCCACGAGAATTGTTTTTAAAAGAGCATAAAACTTTGCTAGATGATACTAAGCAATGGATGAAGGATACATCAAACTCGTATGTTCGCAGTTGCTTTGGTCACTACAGTTGCATTTCCTGCTATTATAACTGTACCTGGTGGCAATGATAGCGATACAGGCCTCTCAGTTTTTTCAAACAGAAAGCTTTTCATGACATTTTAAATATCAAACGCATTGTCCATGATATTCTCAGCTGCAACTTTGGTTACATTCTTGTCAACTTATACATCAAGTTTTACGGAAAAAGCTTTTCTAGTGTGGCTTCCGCACATTTTGCTAAGAGGTCTCAGTTACCTATGTTTTTCTGTAGGCACAATGATGATTGCTTTTGGTGCAGCAATTGGCTTGGCACTTCAAACAAGATTCAAGTGGGCTTACATTCCCATCATTGTCTTAGTTTGTTGCCCTTCATTAAGTTTCGCAAATTTGCAGCTTCCTTTGCATTTTCAGACAATGGCATTCGCACCGGGACCTGGCATCTATCGAGGACAAAGGATTGCAAGTCTTGGTGCCTTTATAAAATTGGCTATCGTCTATTCCCAAAAGACTTGTGTTGAATCCCTCCGATTTGCAAGTTACCGCTTCTTTTTGGAAATGCCTGATTCACAAAATAAGACAGTGTCAAACAACTTTTAAGGACTATTTGCATTTCATAGCAAATATCTTTTATTTCTAATTTTCATTTCCAATTTTTAATGTGTTTGTAAATTTGTTCATGTCTTGTTCAATGTTTTTAAGAGTTACATATGAGTGGCAGCAGTGTTTACTCCCTCCTTACTAAAAATAAAACCTTTGTTGTTTGTGGAGATTCTAATTTTTCACGGGTGGTTAACGATAATGGTAGTTGTCTAATTATCATTTCAATTTCTAAAAGTCGTTGAAGAGCAATTTTATGAACATTACAGAATTCCTTAACCATGCAACACTCAAGAGATTGCTTAGCCGTGTGACATACGAAGTTTTATGTATAACTGCTATTTTTAGTTATAAATTATAGGTGTATATGCATCTTGATTATCATGATCAGAAATGGTTGAAAACACAATACTAAAATGAGATGAAGCCTGATTACCTGAAAACTGATGACTCTTTGAAGAGACGGATTTTCAGCTGGGATCTACTCCAAAATAAGGTAAGAATTAAGTAATGGGTACTAGATACATATTATCTGTTCAACCAATAAATTTTCATAATCAATATAAAAAATTACTTTGTAAAATTTCCTTCTTCAGTTAAGATAAATACGCCTTTGTGGGTCCAATGCAACTAATTCCGGTTGTTTAGGGACTTTGTCCAGGTAATTTGTTTTTTTTTTTTTTTTTGGTTAGTTTTTTCAATAAAAAAGTAAAAGAATTCAGAATCAGAGACGACACTCGACTAAATTAAGCGGAAGATTAATCTTTTATACACAATATGAACTACACAAGTATTCTTGTATTTATTATCTACAATATCCTGTAAGGTCTCCAGAGATCTCTTTGTACATTTGATATGCACTTGACTAGTTCCAGCTAAATAGTAGCAGACAAGAGATTGTCTGGATGCCAAAATCTCAAAGGAAAAGTCACTGCTGCCTTTGACTTGGGGCCACAATATAATCTAAAAGGAATTGTTTTTGTCATTTTCAATCGACTAAATACATTTGATTTTTTCCAATCTTATTGTGGTCCATTAGGCTTCGGTATTTTAAGGACAAGTGTATGCGGGTTTTATTGGACAATCATCAAAGAGCTCTAGAAAAACTTTTCAAAATTCCTTAACAGCGTGACATATGAGCTCTTTTTTTTATTATTTATAAGTAAATGGCATCTATCCACCTTGGTTATCACATCAAAATCAGAAATGGCTGAACACATAGATACAGAAACTGTAACGGAGGAAGAGATAATGTTCGATGCAGGAGGGCTCGTAGTGATGCAAAGGCTGAAGGGGAGAGGATGTAAGAATTAATTTTGTCCAGCACCTACACAATCCAAAAAAAAAAAAAACTATAAATTTTACAATGCTTTCAAGCATTAGTTTAATTTTAGCTTTGATTTTAGTTTGCTCAGTTTAACTGAGAAATTTACGATTTTGTATCGGCATTACAAAATTGGGTAATCAAGTAGCATCATTTATTTTATAAATAAGTAAATGTTGTGAGAAATTTGGTAAATTTAGTACATGAAATGGTAATTCTTAAGAAGTACTACTTAATAATATTTCTAAATAGATACTATTTTTGTTAGTAATCAATTATTAATAAGTCCTTAATAATATTTCTTAAGAGATAGTATTTTTGTTAGTAATCCATACCTTGGGCTCCAATAATAACAAAAACTTTGACTATAGAAAATAAGACATATTATATTTTAAATTAACGAATAATATAATACTAATTCTCAATTGCAAAATTTTTAAAATCTCTTTTTCAATTAAGATAAACAATTCGGTCTTATAAAAATATGCCTTCATGGGTCCAATGCTTCCCATGCCAGTTGCTTAGGAATTTTGTCTAGGTAATTGTCTTTTCTCTTTTTCTCACATCCTTGTATTCCTTTTCCTTTCCTCGCGTCATGTTGATATTGGCTACTCTTTATTTTCTTCAGACTCAGAATACCATCTACATTCTCCGTTATAGACAAAACTTCTTGTACCAAAATATAATGCCGAAAGAATAGTTTTTTTTTTTTTTTTGGGGTCATTCTCAATTAATTGCATACTTTTGATTTTTACCAAGCTTGTCATCCATCAAGGAGGAGTACTTCAGAAAAGGAAAAATTTAGGTGTATTTTCATCAGTAATTCCAAAGCTCAGAAAGCTAGTATACTACAACAAAAAAGGGCATTAGCCTACAATAACTTTAGGCAAGAAGTAGAAGATTTGGACGCTATTAACAGGCATATAGCAAGGAAATGAACAATATCTCTGCCAAAGATTTGAGCCAGCCTATACTTAGCAATGAATGAGAATTTCTAGTTCAAACTTCTCGCCAAAAGCAACGCGGGAAAGTTTCCCTCCAAATGCCGATTGTAATGCGCCCAATTTTTTTAGCTATTAGCTGAGAAATCATAGAATTGCAACTAATGAACCCTATTTTGTGAGGAAATTTTTCTCGCCATATATTTGAAGCAATAGAGAGGACGGGTCCTCTCCTCACCAATACCATATATTTACTACTAAACTACGTCGGTAGGCCTAATAAGATTTAAAAAAAAAAAGAAAAAATAAAGGCATAAAAGAGTAAAGTTAGACATTTTGCATCCGCTCTTTCTCTTTCCTTTCCGGTCTTAGTTACTCTGTCTCTCTCTCTCTCTCTCTCTCTCTCTGCAACAGTCTCCTACCTTCTTAGTTTATGTAGCCTAATCTTGCTTTTAGTATTTACTTTCCCGTGTTCAATAATATTAGCCCTTTTAGTTTGAGAATTGTTCATTGTTAAAGTATCAATTGTAAATGTATCAATCGTTAAAACTACTACTAATAGGTAATGAAAATCTGTATGAGGCACCATGGAAGGCTTGTGTGGGTCCGTCGATTGATCTTCTGAGGCGTCCATCGATTGATCTTCTGAGGCTAGGAGAGCATGTTTAATATTTTCCACAAGGCCACTGGGAATAGGCATGCTTTTCAAACTTTGTCAAAGTAGGCTAGGAGAGCATGTTTAATATTTTCCACAAGGCCACTGGGAATAGGCATGCTTTTCAAACTTTGTCTTTACTTTGACGATAGAGTAGTTATTTATTGGAAATACGTTTGGGATTATTTCTTTTTTTAATTGTGCCTCTTATGTTTTTTAGTTCAAATTTAATTGTTTACTACCTTTGGATGCATCAATTTACATTATTTTCACCTGGAATTATGTTTTGCCAGAGGAGTCATCAAAGGCTTGTGCAGGTCCATCGATTGATCTGCCCTCGAAAATCTTTTGTCAAGCTATTAATATTTAACTTCTTGAATGTTCTCTTTGACATTGTCTTCATTTGAAATTCTTGGATTGAGTCTAATTAGATTGCCGTGTAAGGCCAGAAATCACCTTTTTACTGCTTGATTGTCTTTGCTCTTTAGTTTTTCTATTCCCTTTTTGTATGCATAATAGATGCTTATCCCTTTTATATGAGTTCTAAACCCACAAAAGAGGGGTTTGGAGCAAAAGTCTTCAATGGAGTGCAAGGCTTTTGCCCCATTCATTCCTTAAATTACATGATTGGATCTATGTATATGCATTTTTTTCTTTTTGAAGATTTTTAAATTTTTTTCTTCTTTTTACATAATTTCAATTAGTATTCTGGCTCCATAACTTCCTCAATCTAAAGGTATGTGTTGGATAAAAGCCTAATCTTCTCTTCACAATCACTATTCGACACTCTATTAACCTCCTTATTCTAAAAGTATGTCTTGTTTCCAGTCTTTCTTCCCCAATTCTTCTCTTCCCTTCTTAATTATTTTCACATTAAAAATAATTTTTATGGGTTAGTTTCATTTTGTTTTGGATAGAATAGTTGGATTATTCTTTAAGATATTTTTAATTCTTTGGGAGATTTATGTTGGCTTTGTTCCCGATACTTCACAAATATATAACATTTCATTTTTTTCAAAAAGATATAAAGGGGACTCATTCTAATACACTCAAAGCTCAGTACAAGTACTGTTAATCTATATAATATTCTTTGAACAGGGGACATTGGATATAGGAAGCATAAAAAGTTCAAATACAAACACTTCATTAATCTTCTTGAGTTGTTCTTCACAGTAAGTGCATCACATCAAGTCCTCAAATTTGATTTGTCTTGGTCCAAAATTAACATTAAATATGCTTCATTTGAAGTGAAACTACCATTATATGGACCTCACTTATGATATTGTGAATGTATATGATTTTGTTGGGTTATGGACTTATTTTGCTTTGTTAACTTGTTATTTACAACTTATCATCCCTTTGAATTTCAGTGCTATTTTTCCAATACAATTATACTAGGAAGGCTTATCAGTCTAAACTAGCACTTTGGTATAGCACTGTTGTTTATATATCACAGGAGCAAACATATATAAGAGTTGGATGTTTCTTACTAATAGATGGTGTGGAGAACATAGGAATGGACTAGAGAAATTTATGAAAATGGCTGAGCAACACAAAGGTGATAAACCAAAGATTAGATGTCCATGTAGAAAATGTAGAATTGTGAAATACTACTCCGCTTGTGTTGTCCGATGAGTCATCTACTGTATAAGGGAATGGACACTACTTATACATATTGATAATTTCATGGGGAAACTCTACCTGTTGAAAATCTAGATGTTCATTTACGTCATGAATAATGTGCATGATACTAATGCTGAAAATGCAGAAATGAATGATGATGAAATGCAAGTAAATTTTATAAGACATCTACTTGAAGGACCTTTAATATAGAAGAATTGAATGGTGAGAGCAATGATCATGTTTCCTTTAGCAAAAAAAGATGAGTAAGAGAAACTTGATAAATTATTAAAGATGCTAAACGAGCATTGTATCCAGGTTGCAAAAAGTATTCAATATTACTTTTTGTTAGTAAAATGGCTACATTTGAAGGTACTCAATCGATGGAGTAACAAATCTTTTACCATGCTTCTTCAACTACTAAAGGATTCCTACCCTGATGGTAACTTATTTCCATCTTCTTACTATGATTCAAGAAAATTATTGGGGGACATTGGGTTAGGATGTGACCCGATTCACGTATGCAAGAATGGCTTTAGCAATGCAGTTGAGATACAATGGTTTTAGCAAAAGTATTTGTTATGTTTGATAGTTAAATTTTTGTTTTGCAAGTTTATTTTGGTGATTTTGGATGGAAAATTGGCTATACAATCTAAAAGAGACCTTTTGAGCTTAAAATGCTTTTGTAGTTTTGGATATGGTAGAGATGATGGAATATTTATGTTTGATACATGCAATGTTAACCTGCACTAGAATATGTGATTTTGTGGTGCAGGTTAACATTGCGAATTTTTACATTACCAAAATTACAGATCGTCCCTGCACTGTTTAGATGAAACATCCATTTGAAATTAGATGTGCCCAACTTATTTTCTTCATATTCTGATAATATTTGGATAAAGATGCAGTAAAGAAGATTTTTTTACTCTGCTTTTTCCTTCAACGTTAAGGAGAAAGTATGGAAGTTGCTACTTTGACAGTTTTGTTTAAGCCTTTTAAGCTGTTTACCCCCAAAGATAAGGTATGCCTTGCTTCCAAATGTCACAAAAACGAGCCATTACAGTAGATTCTGCCGTTCCTGTACTATAGAGGGTATTAAAATTAGAGAGGAAGTTGGAATGCAAGAGATCAAGCCAATCATAATTGCAGTGTTGAGACCAAACCAAATAACAAAGAAAATGTGAAAGGAAATATGGTTCTTTAAAAACAGAAATCAATATTAGAAATATAAGCATAAGAAGATCAGTCAACACCATAAGGAAATAAATGGAACATCAAGAAAAATGATAAAGATTTGCCACTTGGGAATTGATTCAGTTGGAAAAATGATAAAAATCTTTCCTTTAAACAAACGAAAGAAAAAGCAATTTCAAGAAAGGTGCGAATTGTATCCGTCTTCTTCTCAGTTATCATCTTCAAAACAAATCTATATGTGATTTTTAAAGATTATCCTCATGTGGGATTTCCAGCAAAAGCTATATATCATTTTTACAAATTAGTGCTCATGAGTATATAATTATACCTACACTAATTTTCAAAATTACTAAAATTTGGAGTGTTATTCAGTGAAGTATATGCCAATAGTGTTTTAAAAATCGAACCAATTTAGTGGTCCAACGAACCGGCCAAGGGCTATGGTCTGGTTCATACACTGAGTTGATTAGATTAGAGTTTTTATTAAATTTTGTTTAGTTTCAACAGTTCTAGTAGATTCTATTTAATTTCAAAATGTGGTGGCGTAATTATGATAGGATTTAAAATTATTTTTGGGTAAAGTGTGTCAGCAAGGCCATTGAATTTTTGCTCATTTTCAAATCACCCACCAAATTAATTTTTGCCTCGATCAGAATATCAAACTTTTTAATAGCTCCAATCAGCCTATTCCATTAATTTTCAGTTAAAGTTGACTTTTGCACGCACCTAACTGGGGACAAAATGGAATTTTTCACTGCAGAGTCTCCCTTCTTTTATGACCAAAGCCTAAGGGGTCAATCTAGTAAAAATAAAAAACATAGATGCAAAACTTTTAGCTGGAAACTATGGATGATTAAAAAATAATAATAATTAAAACCACTAAGCTGTTTGTGTATGCATTTTAAGTTTGCAGGGAAGAGAAAAAAAAGCCAGACTATTTTTCTAAAACATAAACTACTAGTTGTTTGTGGCTTCTTTCTCCAAAACTAAAATAGGATATGTATGGATTTGTTAAGCATTGCTCCAGCCGATAGAATGCAAGATTTTACCTTGAAGCAATTAAAATAAAATTTTGAGCATTTATAGGATCCTTGTAACATTGATAGATATATGTATATAGCATACATATATATATATATATATATATATCCATATGTACATATACATGTATATACATATATATGTATGTATGTATGTATGTATATGTATATGTATGTATGTATGTATACGTACATATATATGTATATGTATGTATATATACAGACATACATGCATTACATATGTATATACATATATGTGTGTGTGTATATATATATACATACGCAGACGTACGTATGTTGTGTATGTTTATGTATGTATATATATACATATGTATATGTATACATATATATACATATACATACATATATATGTATACATGTATACATATATATGTATGTATATGTATATATACATATACATATACATACATATATATGTATACATGTATACATATATATATGTATATGTATATGTATATGTACATACATATATATATGTATACATATATATATACATACATATACACATGTATACATACATATATGTGTATGTATATGTATGTATGTACGTACGTACATATATATATAGATATATATATATGTACGTACATATGTATATACATACACATACATACATATATAAATACATATATATCGTGTATATGTATATATCCATACATATATATACACACATATATGTTTTTGTATATATATATATGTATGTGTGCGTGTGTGTGTATATATACATACATATTTATGTTTATGTATATATATATGTATGTATGTACATAATGTGTATGTGTGTGTATACATATTTATGTTCATGTGTATATATACGTATATATGTGTGTGTATATATATATGTATATATGTGTATATACACATATATACATATATATACACACACACACGTGTGTGTATGTGTGTATAGATATATATATGTATAGATGTATATATACACATATATATATATATATATATATATACACACACACATATATGTCAAGGTGGTGCAATCCGTCTGTGGATTGCTTTTCAATCCACAGACGCATTTCTTTTTGTCCGTGGATTGGGTTGAATCCATCCGTGGATTGCCGCTTGAAACCTTATGATCATGGATACAAATGGCTTAGTCTCATTAGATAGACACATTATTTCATTGTAAATGGATAGTACCCCTATTTTTTTTTTTGAATTTTCATGTAGTTGTGAGATGAGATTTATGTTCCCTCGGTTTTTGGTGTTAATAAAATGAGGAATGGCGCCCTCCCCCGTGTACGGGGTTAGCCCCAAAAAAAAAGTATACACAAACATTTATATATATACACACATATACGTATATATACATATGCACATATACGTATATATATATGTATATAGGTATATATGTGTATATATACACATATACGTATACATATACATATATAGGTATGTATGTATGCATACATACATACATACGCACACACACACACAAATATACATACATACGCGTGTGTGTATGTGTGTGTGACCGATTAAATTGTGACCAATCACCTCACTGGTTCTAGGGTGTCAATCGGACCCTATGAGCCGGGTTTTAATAAGTTCAGGCTCAGCTCATGTATTTAATATGGTTATGAGCTTTGAGGTATGAGTTTCGGGCTATGAGCTCCGGGCTTATAAATGTGAAGCTCATACTCGGCTCACAAAATATTCAGATTGTAAGCCTAAGCTCACGAGTCTATGAGTCTAAAACTATTGAAATATTTCTAAATTCAATAATCTCACAAAAATGACGAACGGAGACAAACTAATTAGCAAATTAATATTATTGTGTATAAGCACAATCCTTTAGTGTAAAATTATTTTTGAAAAGTAGAGCAAAATTTTTTGAAGTGATTAAGTGAAAAATGACTATCTCAAAAAGTGTACTAACAGGTATCAAAGTAAAAAATTCACAAAATACATTTGCAAAATATTAATACCAAGCATAAATAGCTCATTTACATATTGACGTACGTATTTAACTAAAAGGCAAATGAAAATTTTATGGCACAAAAAAGTATTATATTCTACATTACTCCATCAAATAGGTTAAATGCATTACATCTATGGCACAAAAGCTTCATTCACACTAATTCATTGGGCTTATAAACACCAAAAGAATACTATGACATACAAAATCTATAAAATAGTATAATATATAATATAGTGTGTGTGTGTGTGTGTATGTATATATAAAATATTATATGTGTACATATACATATGTACATATATATACGTATGTATGTATGTATGTATGTATGTGTAGTGTGTGTGTACATATATGTGTATATATGTATATGTATATATGTATATATGTATGTGTGTGTGTCTATAAATATATATATATATATATATATATATATATATAATGAGCTGGGCTTGTAACGGGCCTGAGCCTTGTGAGGCTCAAGCTCGGCTCAGAAATATTTCAGGCCAAACTCAGCTCAGCTGTTCATGAGCTTTTTTTGGGACTGAATGAGCCGAGCTCGGGCCGGCTCGGCTCTATTAACAGTCCTTCTATTAGCAGTCTAACTTTCAAAACATTGGCAAAAAGCATATTAAGTGTTTTATATTGTTATCTAAATACAAAAAAATTGTTGAAGAAATAACTTTTTTTATATACAATATTTTTTAAGAAAATAATTTTCCAAGAAAAATATTTTATCCAACCAAACGAACCTATTCTTATCAAACAGCTTTTTCATTTTTGATGGATAGAAAAACAACTACAAATACACAAAACAAATTAACCATGACTAGGACTAGAGAATCATCGGTGAAAGCTCAAATTGTTTTTAAAGTTCAAGTTTGGGGTGGTAATTTTTGATACGACCTGAAAACACGACATGAACCTAACATGAAAATAATGAGTTTGGGTCAAGACTTGGCAGGTTCTGGTCGGAAATGGATCAGACCCCGACTGACCTGCCAAACAAATAGGTCAAGTTTGGGTCGACCAGTTTGACCCGAAAAAAACTTCACACTAAAGAAGTTTTTCGAGTCAAACGGGTTAGCAATTCGACCCACGAACCAAAGAAAAAAAAACTTCACATGCCATTATTAAGTTTTTTTTTTTTTTGGTCGACCTGTTTGACTCGAAAAACTTCCTTAATAATGGCATGTGAAGTTTTGTTTTGGATTCACGGATTGACCCGCCAACCCATAGTATGTCGTGTTCGGGTTGTGTGTTGGTAGGTTCGGCTTGAGTTCACGAGTTAGCTGTTATACTTGAGTCTCAACCTAACCGATTGCCACCCTAGTTCAAGTACTCATAGAATCTATCCTTTTTGAGGTAATCTAATTAACTTAGAGTATAGACTTCCAAATTTCTCAAATTAGTTGGCGGAAATTCTAAATTTTTGCTCCAATTTCAATACCATTCAAGTACCTTACAGTGTACACTCTAATTCCTCTCTTCTTTGGCAACTCACCTTTTCTGGCTCCGATTGTCTCCCAAACCCGAACCTTCTCTACAAGAAAATTTTCTTATTGTGGCACACTTTTACATTGACTATTCTGTAATAGCCTCAATATAGACTTATTATGGCATTAGATAAATTTTGTCATATTAGCACTTATTAATTAAAAAGAAATTAAAGGGCAAAAACTTATAAGGAAAATTGAAAATAAAAAAATATAAAGAAAATATTTAGAGGCACATTGGATATATACCTCAACGGCTATGTGAAGAAAAAAATCGTTCAGTGAAAAAAAATTAAAAAAAGGTTGGCGCCTAAATAGCGCGGCAAATGAAAAAAAGTCTCAAATCCCAAAATTTGAAAGATACTTTTCCTTTTCATTTACCCATCTATTTCTCCCATATTCTCTCTTATTTCCCAGCCCTTTACCCCCAATTTCTAAACCCTTAGTTGGCTCCCTCTACCCCGAATTTCTAAACACTCGGTCGGCTCTCTAATCCTTGAATATTATTGCTCATCTTACTGGTAAGAATCTTTGGTGTGCTGAATGTTTGGATTTTAGGTTGTTCCATTTTTATGATGTCATGGATAGGGTGCGATTTATGGTTCTTTGAAGTGCTTATGTGCATTTTCTTGTGTAAATTGAGCGGCTCCTAATTCTTGGGTAAAAATCTCTTGGTTCTAACTTTTTTTCTTCTTCTTTTTTTGCCTTCAATTTGAATGTTTGGAATTGGTAAAAGAAAAGTGTTAAGAGAAGGACAACTATTGGGAAAAAAATCTCAGTTAGAATATATATTGAAACCTTGGGATGGCGGCGCAAAAGTTGGGAATGAATGGAGGCCGAAGCTTTTGGCTGAAGCAGGGATGTTTCGTGTGAGGGATAAGGGGAGCAGGGTATGGCTGGCTTGGGAGGATGAGGTGGATAGGACTCTTAGAAAGTTTTCGTTTCTTTTGTTTCTCTTTTGTTTCTGTTTTTTTTCTTTCCAGTATTCCCTATGCTTTGAATAAAATGATCGGATTAATGCTATGTATTACAGGTATTGTGATCGAAAACAGTTATCTAGTGTCAAAAATTATTATCAAGCGTTTATTGTGAAGATGTACGGGCATAGGCCATATTTCTAATTCTGAAATATCTTCTGCAGGTACTTATTTATTTGCACCAATTTTCACTGGGTAGATGTTGCATTAGAATATGATTGAAATTTTGGTGTCAACGATGATTAAGTGGTATTCCATGTCTGACGTAAGTTTGTCTCAATAGTTGAAATAGGATTCTTAATTCTTTTTACTTAGAAATCTGAAAAATTATGTTATTTAATAATTCAATAGTTCTCTTAAATTCTGGCATAGGCCATGTTTTGAAATCATAATTGTAATGCATGCCTTGAGGTAAGCTCCCAGAATGAGCAGGAAAATATATGCTCTGTGAATATCTAGTTTTCTAGAAGCTGTTGAGCTAAAGAATCAATCTTTCTTTAGCCTTTCATCCTATAAATGGATTTGGCTATGCCTCCTTAGCGTGCATTGTGCATACTTTAGTTTTGGCAATCGAGTAAAATTTCACCTTTAAGCTGCGTAATTGATAATATGAGAGTCATGTTAATGTACTAGAGTGTTTTGTTGGATATCTAGCTTTTAATTGACAAATCTTTGGCATTCTCGCACATAGATATGGGATGCCTCTTGGTGCAAGAGAGTAAGAACATTGGAGTGGCATCGGTTAAGAGTTGGTGCTCTAGCCTGGAGTGCATCTTTGTTCTCTTTAGGAAGCCGTGACAAAAGCATCCTTTAATGTGATATACAAGCTCAAGAAGATTTTGTTAGTAAGCTCAGATACAAGTCAGAGGTCATGCTTCCATCTTCATTTTACTCCATTTAAGAACATCATGGTGATAACTTTATTTTCTTTTCCAATTTTGAGCTTTCTGCAGTATAAGTATCAACTTGTTTCTATCCAGGTTTGTGGACTGAAGTGGTTTTATGATAACCGAGAATTGGCATCAGGTGAAATGGCAATCGAACATGTGACTATCCATGATGCTTGCCAGACAGTAGCTTATGTTTTACTTTTCCTTTAAGCTTCATATTTACTCATGAAACGAGCCTTTGCCAATGCAGCTTTTGTTTGGAACCAACACTCAACACAACCTATATTAAAATATTGATGGGAACATTGCTGTTGTTAAAGCAATTGCTTGGTCCACATATGCATGAACTTGTTGCTTCTGGAGGTAGGACTGCTAACCGATGCATTCGGTTCTGGAACACCATGACTAACTCGCACCTAAGTTGCATGGACACAGGCAATCAGGTAACATAATTCTTTGGATTGGTTTATTCTTAACAATTAAGGGTCTGCGGTTTTTTTCTCAATCATCTGTTGTTCTCTAGGGAAATTTTTTGTGCTTAAGCTATTTCACGGCATGGCATAATAAAAGGATTTACCTACATAACATACATTTTTTTTGACATCTATTACAAACTTTTGTGTCTTTGATGTTATTGCTGTTGGCAATATGGTACTTACTGAAGCTATATGTAATTGCCAAAATCCTGTGACAGATGAATCTTATATATCTCATTTGTCATTCTAATGAATATGCACAGTCATCAATTTATGTTGATCTGTGGCAGGTATGTAGTCATGTGTGGTCCAAGAATGTCAATAAACTTGTGAGCACTCATGGGTCCTCTCAAAACCAAATCATAATTGAGATATCCTACAATGTCAATGGTATTGTACTTTAACCATGGCTTATGATATAGCACTTTTGTGAATTAGTTTTTTAGGGGTTCTGACGTGGGTATATTTTTCTCCTATTGATGTCTATAACTCATTTCCTATTCTACAGTTAGCTATTCTTATGGGACATATACAGAGTGCTTTATTTTGCCATCTCACCAGATGGATAGGTAGTGCAGTAAAATGCCCGTATCTCTCCTTTTACTTTATTTTGAACATAAGTGCAGTGCCATGACTTTTAAGTTTCATATTGTACAACCGTTTCAATTGCTTATTATTCTCTTTTGCTTAGGTAGATGATTGTTACTTGAGAAGGAGATGAGACACTAAGGTCCGGGAATGCCTTCCCTTCCCCAAAATCTCAGGTGAGTAAGTTTTGTTGTGAATAGAATTCTTCTTGTTATATATTGCACACTCTCATTTGGACATGCTGTTTGGACTGGAATAGGGAAAAGGATTAAAAAGGAGGGAGACAAGAGAACCAATGTTGCTGAGAAGAATGTAAAATAAAGCTAGTTCTTTTGGTTTTGAAGATGACAAACTCAAAGAACACAAGACATTCTCCTATACAGTGGACAATGGCTTGGTTGTAGTTTCTTGCTACTAGGTATTCGGCTTATGAACTAGAGGTGGTCAATTATAAAACCTGATTTTTGGTATTTGAATGTTTGTTGGTTTACAAGTTTGGTTTAGTTTTTGCTTTTATACACTTCTTATTGTACGGCTCAAGATATTAAAAAAGCTGGATGTTGATGTATTACTTTGTTGGAGATTATTTTGAGCAAAATTAAATTTTTATATGTTCTCTATTGAATTTTTATTAAAATAGCAAAATAAGGGTGTTGGCACATAACTCATTGGACTTATGAGTTATTTTTAGGAGCGTCTATCTTCATAATAATTCACCAATGTTTTGTTAGCAATTGCAACTAATTTGAAACTTGTAAGAAGTTCAAAAACACCATACACAATAAACTATATTTAAGTTATTTAAAACAACTAAACAATCTTATAAAATCACCCAGGAATTAAGATTAGCATTTTAAATTAGGATTAAAAAATGTTCACAACATCATTTCAGAGAGGAAGATTTCCTCACCAAAAAGCAAGGTAGGAACCTACTACAACTTATGAGAGAGGAAACTTTCCTTGCCGAAAAAATTTTATTAGTGAGGGATATAATAATTGTGTCAAAAGCTTCCTTGCCAATTTTATATTATTAGTGAGGTTGCACAATTTTCCTCGCCAAACAGCTTGGCTATTCGCAAGGAAGGATTGTTTTTTGTGAGAACTTTTTGACCTCAATGGAGAGGAAGTTTTCCTCGCCATAGTAGCATGGTCATTAGCGAGGAGGTTTTGTTCTCACTATTGATCAGTTACATTAGCAAGAAAAACAATTGCATCCTCGCCAGCGACTTTTAGCGACGAGCATCTAGCGAGAAAGTTGGCGAGAAAGTAATTTTCTCGCTAAAATTGATTGGCGAGGAAGTCAAGGCTTCTGGCGTGGATTTTGGTTCCTCGCCAGATCACTTTTTTGTTGTAGTACACGAATAACATACTCTGCAAATGCCTTCCAATCTAGTTGCCTTACGTACTTATCATCTAAACTTTATTCCACGTTTATCACGCTTTTTTAACTTCATGGGAAAGCTTCATTCATTCCACGCTAATCACGCTTTTGACCTCATGGAAAAGCTTCGTTTATCTTTAGACGAATGTCCCATATATACGGAAACACGCAGCCCCTTCCGCCATGCATTTAAGGAGTTTTATTGGCCCATCTTCGTTAAATAATACTTTTCTTGTTATTCTTTTTCTTAAAAAATTAAAAGAATTCAGCATCGGAGACAACAGTCCACTAAAATAATCAAAAGGTTAATCTTTTATAAAGATAGAATAGGAATTTGTTTTTTGCACAAGTATTCTTCTATTTATTATCTTACAATATCTTATGAGATCTAAGAGACTTAATTGGATACCGGGTCTCGTCTTTCACACTGGTCGTTATTAAAATCTCAAAGGAAAATTCACTGATGCCATGAACTTGGGACCACAATATAATCTAATTAAGGACATGATTATGCTCATTTTATTGGACAATCGTCAATTCAAGAGGTTTAGGGAAACTTTTCAAAATTCCTTCACCATGCAACACTCCAGATATTACTTGACAGCGTGACATAGGAAGTATTGCTCAAGATGCACTTTTTTTAGCTATAAATAAATGACATCTAAGGGCCTTGATTATCATATCATAAAAAAAAAATGGCTGAAATAATAAATATGCAAGCTGTAACGGGGAAAGAGATGGCTGAAATCATAAATAGGGAAGCTGAAAAGGAGGAAGAGATGATGTTCCATGCAGAAGGGCCCGAAGTACTGAAGGAGATTCGGAAGGGCAGAGGATGTAAGAAATAATTTTATTGTGCACCTACATACTTACTTGGTAGTGTAATTAGAGTAGCAAATCAAATCTTCAAGATTGCACAAATTTAGCTTCATATTATTGATATTTCACTTTATCTTATAGTTATTGACACAGGGACTATTATATTTACACACCCTTTTAACTCTCACATAATCTCTTACACCATTTATTAGCAGCAAATTTTTCACTTGAAAGGTGTGTGAGAAGGTAAAGCGGATGTGTGAATATCATTTTCTATTGAGATATTACCTTCCGTAAATATAGCATATTTAATTTTTCAATTTATTTAATAAATCACAGTGAATTCTTTCACTTTTGTTTTAACAAGTTTAGTCCTTATGCTAATATTTCGATTCCCATTTAATCTTTTTGCATATAAAAGTCGGGGGCCAATTTAGAAAAACCAAAGCTTTTATATATACATACTTATACACCCTGTCTATCCTAAAGAGTGCAGCGTATAGATTCTCCCTTTCAGGCTCTCATAATAATTTCTCTCTTTGTGCCTCCATAATCTAGATTCAAAATTTTTGGTATATTTTAAATTATTATATTTGATACCAATCATGTGTCAAAACAAAATTCAACGCATTCATTTTTTATTTCCCTTCTTTTTCAAGTGTAATTTTTTTTATAAAAATGGAATTATTCATTCGCATTTTGTTTTTTGATTTCTTCTGTTCAAGTTTTTTATAACAATGAAATTATCCATTTGTATTTTGGGTTTAGATACTTCAGTAGTGTGGTATACCCTAACGAAATGTTTATAAGTACAAATTGTTACACATTCAATTTTAATTTTTTTAATTCATGGCTTTTACTAATTTGTCCTTTTATTAATGGAATTAATTTTTTTCCAAATGCTACTATAAAATGCAAAAATTTCTAAATTCTATTATGTTTGTGCATTTTTGTGTTTTAACATGGGTAGAAGGGCATTTAAGACGTGTGGAGTTACAAAATGACATTAAAAATTGGTTGTAGGAGTGATGTGTTTCAAATCTTCTTTTCTATATCTTCCTTGTCGACAAAATTTTGTATGTTATAATTTCATGACTACACAATTACAAATTTTATTTATTCTTTTAGTTTTTTAAAAACTTCGAAATTTATTATTATGAAAACAAATAGTTGCATGGAAAAAATTATCCCAGCCAAATCACGAAAACAAAAAAAAAAAAATTAGTGTGTGTGTGTATATGGACATAAACTCAATCAATAAGGTTGATGTTCAAGTGCTGAGCAAAGTCCCGGGAGACCTACAAGCAGCAGCGATGGCCGGGAAATGGAATGCTGCTCAAGAAATCTTTAATCAGGATAGACTTGCAATGACCCAGAGAATCTCCACAATGGGCTTTACTGCCCTTCATGTGGCGGCTAGTTGTGGCCAGACGGAGTTTGTAGTGAAGCTAGTGGAGCTTCTCGATCCAAGAGATCTTGAGATAAAAGACCAACTTGGCCGCACTGCTCTTCATCATGTGGCCTTCAGCTTGTGACGTGAGGGCTGCCCAAGCATTGTTGAAAAAGAGCCCAAATTTGCATCTACAGGAGGCTTATATGTCAGGAACTCCACTCTTTTATGCTGCTCGCTGGCTACATCTATCCAAAGCTAAAGAAATGATAGAATATCTCTACAATGTTAATGAAGACGGACCTTCTCCTCACCAGATCTACACGGGCGATTCAGGTCAAAATCTAGTTGTGGCACTCACAATTTCTGGGTGCTACGGTAAGTCATATCGTGTGAATTTGAAATTCGCAATATGTCAGGGGTCATTCACAAGTTTACGTTGTCTTCTTGATTTCTTTTGCAGGCATTGCTTTAAAAATACTTAAATGCCATCGTGATTTAGCTTTAGCTGTAAATGAAGATGGAATGTCTATACTTCATGTGTTTAGCAATGCGACCTGATTTATCTTTTAAAAATTCCGAGATAAGTAAAGTTTCTATATGGGAATCATTAACCAAGAAAGGTATGTACATAATCTCTTTCGAGAGCTATTACATTTTATTCAAATGCAAACAACATAATAACTTTTGCATAAAAAATATATGTGGTTTCACATGTTACTTATCGTACATGAAAACCAATTACCACTATTTCGATCAAACCATAATCAATTTTTTATGCTTGAGCAGTTATTTTTTAGTAAAAAGAAATTAGATAACTAAATATAAAATGGAGTGAAAAGGTTGATTTGATCAACTTTTCTAATTAAGAAAAGAATAGTGAGAACCAAACTAGGCCAAGTATATACCAACTGAGAAAGAATCACAAATTTTCCATGTTTATAACGAATAAGGCTTCTGAGAGAAGCTTTTCATTTATTCACTGTTTTTATATGGCTGGGGCCATTCGACAGTTGAGCGGCCCGGTCTCAAATAAACTGGATGAGGCTACATTAACACAATGTATTTTCAAATTAGATACAATTAAACAGTAAAAAAAAATTAGACATGTGATTTGCATTGACTATTTTTCTCATTGTGAGTACTCAACATTTTCTAGTATGTTGTGGTGCTTCTAACAAAAATGTCCTTTTATAAGTAACAAAAGCACTTACAACTTATTATTAATTTTTTTAACATTAAAAGTAGAGCATTTGGCTAGTGCAGTTTTACTAAAAGCTAAAGATTGGGTAGTTTTAATATAACATATTAGTTTCTAGAAGTCTTTTGCCATTAGAAACGAGGATAAATTTTAAATACACATGCCTAAGTAATGATACCTGTGAAAATCTTCTCCAGGTAATTTTATATGAAACCTGAGGCTCCAATTTATCAATATTATAGTGTCTATAATATTGCTATTTTCCTTTTAATAAAGATGGCAAATTATCATGGGTATACAAAAAAGAATGTCTAGGACTAGAAAACGTGTCCAAGAGGTATAGTCTTCCAACCAACCACTAATTCTTCGATTCAAATGCCCTGTTTGTGATTCAGCACCATTGGACTCGTATCACTCTGTTTGTATCTGATGCATATAAGTAGACATTGGAATATTAACCAGATATTAATTCTTATAGTTAAATGCACTTTAGATGAGAGAAAACAATATGATTTTCTAATCAATTCTTTTTAATCGCTGACAAGTACAGTAGGAAAAGTTACTGAATATTTACATCAATGTTGCGGACTCCCTTGGTCTTTTCGAACTTCAAGAAATTTACTTCTCTTTTATTTCTTGCAATCAGGGTGGAGTAAGAAACTGGAAACAAAAAAGAGGGGCGAGGATGCACTTGAACTTATTGAGCTGGTCTGTAAGGAGTTACGAAATCAAAGTGATTCAGATATTTTAAAATACTTTTTCCACGAGTACGGTGGGAAACCACTCTTGTACTTAGCTGTAGAGAAGGGAGTTATTGAAGTGGTGCAAAGGTGCCTGAAATACTTTCCTGATCTACTATGGCGCACAGAAAAATACAGAAAGTTGTTGCAAACAGCTACTGAGTATCGCCGAGTGGACATATTTAATCATCTAATTGATTTGATTGGAGCAAATACCCCGGGCTATGCCGAATTAAAAATCGATGAACATGGGAACAATATCCTCCGTTTGGCAGCACATTATAAACAACATTCACATCAACTCATGATCCATACGGAGCCGGGTCCTGCTTTTCAGATGCGAACAGAATTGCAATGGTTTAAGGTAGTAATTCTATTCTTAAAATGCTGGAGTATTCTTACAACACTATATGATAGAAGTAAGTGATTAGTTAAAGGCATATTACTTATATTTATATCTTTTCCTGATTTGGTTTATCATGACATCGTAGATATGAATTCTTTTAGAAATTGGTTTGTCTACACTGATTTGTTTTATCATGGCATCGTATATGAATTGTTTTAGAAATTAGGTTTATTTATACAGGCTGTGGAAGCACTGGTTTCTGAGCAGTTGACAATGGAAAATAACAAGATGGGAAACGAAAAGGAATTTATGAACCAAGTACCTCGAGCATTATTCTACATGGAGCATGAAGAGCTGCTAAAAGACGCTAAGAAATGGATGAAGGAAATATCAAACTCAAGTATGGTCATAGCAGCTTTGGTTGCAACAGTTGCATTTGCTGCTATGATAACTGTACCTGGTGGCAATAATAGTACCACAGGCCTCCCAATCCTTTCTAACAGAAAACTTTTCATGGCATTTTCCGTAACAAATACACTGTCTATGATATTCTCAGCTGTGACTCTGCTTGTGTTCATGTCAGTTTATACGCAAAGATTTACAGAAGAATATTTTCTGAATTGGCTTCTGATTATTGTGATAGGAGGTATCTTGTGCCTATTTATTGCTGTATTCACAATGATGATTGCTTTTGGTATAGCGATTGGCTTGGCACTTCAGCACAGATTCCAGTGGATTTACATTCCCATCACCGTCGTAGCTTGTTGCCCTGTGTTAATTTTCATATTTTTAAAGCATCCTTTGCTTTATTGGACATTCGAATCTGGGCCCGGCAAGTATCGGAGGAAATCTTGGGGCCCTCAAAAAAAAAAAAAAAAAGGTCTAGACATGCCTTGAACTCCTTCGATTTGCAAGTTACCGCTTTGTGCTGAAGTGCCTGATTCACAAAATAAGAATGACAAACACCTTTCAAGGATTGTTTGCATTCCCTAGCAAATATCTTTTATTTCTAAATTTTCATTTCGAGTTGAGTGTGTTTGTAAACTTGCTTATGTTTTGTTCAATGTTAATAAAAATTTACATTTTTCAAATAGCTATATGCTTTGGTATTAGTGTTCTTTCCTCCGTTCTTATTAAATCCTTGGTTGTTCGTTGAGATTTCTATTTTTTTACGAGTGTGATAATGATAGTTGTCTAATTAATATATAATGATAATATGTAAATATAATAATGACAAAATGTTGGAGTATTTTAATAAAACAAATGAATAAAAAAATGATTGAGTGATTTTTCTTAACATTTTGATTGTTCTTATAATCATTTATGAAATCATATTTAGCCACGTTATGGAGTATTAATAACATATTATTATTATTAATAATTTGACCTGATTCACAAAAGAAGACTGACAAACACCTTTCAAGAATTGTTTGCATTTCATACCAAATATCTTTTATTTCTAACTTTGATTTCGAGTTGAGTGCATTTGTAAAATTGCTGATGTCTTGTTCGATGTTAATAGGAAATTAGATTTTTTTAGTAGTTATATAGTGTTAGTATTCTCGTTCATTACTCCCTCCTTACTAAATTCTTTGTCGTATGTGGAGATTCTAATTTTTTTATGAGCGGTTAATGATAATGATAATTGTCTAATAAATCTGCAACAATGGTATTAAATATAATAACGAAGACAGAAAGAAATAAATAACCTATAAAAATAAGGAATAATTAAATTATCAGGTAAAAGTTTAAAAAAAATGAAAAATAAGAATATAAAAGCTAGTGGGTCTGACAGTCATCAATTCCACGTGTATTTTTTTCCTGCATCCACCCTCCTTCTCTTTTCCTCTCTCTTTGCATCACAAATCGTAAGCTACTTCCCCTTCAAAAATTCCATTGAATAATGAATTTAAACAAGGTAACAATTCTTCTCTATCGTTTAAAATTTTCTTTTCTTTTCTTTCTATTTTCCTTTTTTTTCTCTCATAAACTCTAAAATGTTGGGCCTCTATTCTTGATTATATTATCTATAAGCATAGATATATCATTTTAAAAATCCAACCGAGCTAAATCTAGAAAGTGCATAATTCACCCATCTGATTTGATAGTAGTTTAGTCCCCATCGATTCCTCTAAATTTAGTTGGGCCTTCCCCATACAATAAGTTAAGAATCAGTTGGGATACAGTTGACGATTGACAAAATATATATATATATATATAATTTTAAAGGTCAAGATGTGTAAACTTTTTGCTGGTAAAATTTCACCTCTAGTGAACCAGTTTAGATCTTTTGTTACATATTTTAATATTACACTCATGTTACACCACCTAAGATAGTGACAAATTTATTTCCACTAATTATGGGCTTGGGGTTCTCTGCTACACTTTTTGGTGTCACACTTATGTTACACCATCTAAATGATTGACAAATATACTTGTCTTTTCAGATTTAGTTAGTGGGAGTACATTTGTCAATCACTTGGGTGGTGTAACATGAGTATAACACCAAAAGGTGTGACAGAGAACCCTAAGCCCTAATTATGTTTCTTAAGAGAGGGACATATATATATATATATGTGTGTGTGTGTGTGTGTGTGTGTGTGTTGTGTGTGTGTATATATATCGCCCTTTTAAGTGATTTAACGTGAGTGTTATACTATAAAGTATAACAGAGGAGCCTAAGCCATAGCAAACTATATAAAATTCTTAGATAGACTAAGTCTACATCCCTAATTGTGGATCTTGTAGTATAAAAAAGTACTACATATGAATAGTGATGTAT
This sequence comes from Mitragyna speciosa, assembly GCA_024721245.1. Taxonomy (NCBI): domain Eukaryota; kingdom Viridiplantae; phylum Streptophyta; class Magnoliopsida; order Gentianales; family Rubiaceae; genus Mitragyna; species Mitragyna speciosa. The sequence goes on along the minus strand of CM045560.1, from coordinate 26,654,112 downwards.
GCTGATGCAATAAAGTGATGTAAGCTTTGGTTTATACCACAAAGTCGATAGGTGAAGCTGCGAATCGGATCCATGGAATAATATTTACACCAACTGCCCATGTACTAACAATTGCACGTCAATGTTGATCGCATCATGGCTGAACATAGATTCGTACTTCTGTGGATTCTCTGTTTATAATTGAAATTATGAGAAGGAAAACATGACCCTGTTTCTGTCTTCGAGTGCTGTCTGCATAAATTTCAGAATTTTTTAACCTCCAATAATTAGGAAATTGGTAAAGGTTTTAATCTATATTTAACTATCGATTTAATCCAAAGTTGATAAAAATTTAACAAATTTATATTACAATTGGCGTCTTGGGACCCTGAATTTAATCTAGGAGCATGTAATTTGTTTGGATACCATTAACTTCAGTTGAATAAATGTGAGGGAGGGAAACATGTAAAACATTAGAAGGATTGGAGTTTTTATAATTAAATCACCGTCAGAGTGAAAAACAGATTTTTTAGCATGATATATTTGAAATGCGATACTTATTTGGTTATGTAAAATTTCAATAATTTTTGGAGCCTTAGATAATATTTATATTAAAAGTTTCTTAGTATAGTACAGCAAACAATTATAAGAAGTTTATTGCTTTATAGATAATATTTTGAAATTTTAGAAAAGTAAATGGAGAATTTTCTAACTTTTAATGCATAAATATTACTAGCATGGGTTTGTAGGATTGTTTTTTTATATTTGCACAGGGTACAAGCTCATTTGTTTGTTGCCATGCCCCAACCCAAAAGGCCAATGACGGGACAACGCTCTCATAGTAAAAAATAACTAATAAAAAATAACTCAAATCAACACTTTATTAAATTAAAATCTCAATATCCAAAGTATGAAAATCCATCAATCTCAAATATCAATAAGAAAACATTTAACCAAGAAAAGGTCAAATTTACAATGAACAATAGCCAAAAATAAAGAAGTAGCTAAAGATAAAATTACAAACTCCTAAGGCAGCTCTTCCCCAGACAACGTCCCAAGCTAAATATCATACTCTAATAAAAAAAAAATCACAAAACTGAGCTGATAAGCTCAATAAATAAACCTAAACATTCTAGCGGAACAATCACATTTAAAAATTATAATTTCAAAAACATTCCACATGTCTCAAAACATTCAATGAACCAGTAGATAACGAAAAACATATATCCATTAATTTCAGATGAGTTCGCTTCAATTTTTTTTCCCAAAACTTCTTATCTTCAACACTAGTTTCCATGAGAGTCTGGAGCTTGAGTTCCAAAATTTTCCAATACTGGTTTTCAAGAAATTTAGTAACACCTTGTTTCTTGTTTTTTATTTGTTCTTCCATTGACTTTAGACGAGTCCCTTCAGTCATGGAACTAGGATCAAGAATTACTGAAAATGAGGATCAATTACTCTGATACCAATATTTATGAATCTAAGGATCAGTATCTTTGATACCAACTGTCATGAATCGAGCAAAGAAAAGGATCAGAGATCGAGATATATAGAGAAAGAGATGAAGAAGAAGAAGAAGAAAAGTTGAAAGAAGATTGAGAAAAATAAAAGGATAATCAGCTATATTATCAGGTAAGAAAAGATAGTGACAAGTGGACCATTTTCGATAACCAAGCCAATCTACAATTTTCTCCTGTTATACTACTGACGGGAAATAACTAATGAACTCTGAACTGTAGGTAATTATCCAGCTGTCTTTTTTACTAGGTTACTAATTGTTTCTCCCTTCACTTAATTTGTAAATACTATTGTCAATCTTAAACAGCAAGTGTACAACTATGTAGTATAAAATTGGAATCATAACATGTTTCTCCAGTGAGAATAATGTTGATTTGCTCTAATTGCAATCGGAAATAGTTGTTCTTTGTCATCTCTTCAAAACTCCAGCCTTGTGTGTTTAAGGAACTGCAGAACCCATGTGTTCAGAAAATTCTCCAACTTTCTTTCACTTTGAATAAAATAAATAGATGAAAGAACGTCGAATGACTGCATATAGTCTACAAAATTTTCAGACTTTCTCATACCTACACTATTTAAAAATTAGTACCAAAAAGATGTCTCAGAAAAAGGACCACCAAGTAATGATATGTGAACCCTCAACAAACACTTGCAGATATCGAATGTTGAAAGGAGGAGAAAAGTCAGAGTCCACCTCCTTGTGGCAATAATAGTGACACAGGGCCTTTCAAACAAAAAACTTTTCATGACATTTTCCGTAACAAATGCATTGTCCATGATATCCTCAATTGTGACTCTATTTGTGTTCTTGTCAATTTATACACAAAGACTTATAGAAGAATATTTTCTGTATTGGCTTCAGAATATTTTGTCTAGGAGGTCTCTTTTGCCTATTTATTGCTGTAGTCACAATAATGATTGCTTTCGGTACAGCAAATTGGCTTGGCACTTCAGCACAGACTCAAGTGAGTTTCCATTCCCATCACCGTCTTAGTTTGTTGCCTTGCATTAATTTTCTTACGTTTGCAGGTTCCTTTGCTTCATTGGATAATGCAATTCAAAGCTGGGCTGGCAAGTATCAGAAGAAGTTTTGTGCCCGCAATAAAAAAAGCTACCATTTATTGTCAAAGGAACATGCCTTGAACTCCTTCGGTTTCCCAGTCACCGCTTCGTTTTGAAATGCCTAATTCACGAAATAAGACTGACAAACATCTTTGGAGGATTGTTTTGTATTTCCTAGCAAATATCTTTTATTTCTAATTTTGATTTCGAGTTGAGTGGGTTTGTAAACTTGCTTATGTTTTGTTCAATGCTAATAAAAAAATTACATTTTTTAAAAATATTTATATGCGTTGGTATCAATGGTCTTTCCTCCCTTCTTATTAAAATCTTTATTGTTCGTGTAGATTTCTATTTTTTTATGAGTAGTTAATGATAATGATACTTGTTTAATTAATATATAATATATAATGATAATATGTAAATATAATAATGACTACACTAATAAATATTGGAGTGTTTTAATAAAACAAATAAATCAAAAAATATTTAGTGATTTTTTCTTTACATTTTGACTGTTCTTATGATCATTTATGAGAGTCATATTCAGCAACATTTTGGAATATTAATAACATATTATTATTATTAATAATTTGACCGTTATTGCAAGTTACCACTTCATTTTGAAATGCCTGATTCACGACATGAGGTTGTGATAAACACCTTTCAAGGATTGTTTGCATTTCGTAACAAATATCTTGTATTTCTAACTTTGATTTCGGATTGAGTGCGTTTGTAAACTTGCTGTTGATGTCTTGTTCGATGTTAAGAAATTACAATTTTTTAATAGTTATATATGTTGGTATTCGCGTTCTTTACTCACCCCTTACTAAATTCTTTGTCGTTTGTGGAGATTCTAATTTTTTATGAGCTGTTAATGATAATGATAGTTGTTTAATAAATCTGCAGCGATAATATTAAATATAAAAACGTGATATAAATAAATAAGTAATCTACAAAAATAAGCAATAATTAAATTATCAGGTAAAAGATAATAAAATGAAAAATAAAAATATAAAAGTTAGTGGGTTTAACAGTTATCATTCCACGTGTATTTTTCCTGCACCCACTCTCTTTCTCTCTCTTCCTCTCTCTATGCATCACAAATCCCATGCTACATCCCTTTCAAAAATTCCATTGAATAATGAATTCAAATAAGGTAACATTTCTTCTCCGTCTTTTATAATTTTCTTTTTCTTTTCTTTCTAATGTCTCTCATGAATGCACAATTACAAATTTTATTCATTTTTTAATTTTTAAGACTTCAAAATTTATAATTAAGAAAATGAATATTGGCATGAAAAAATTATCCTAGGCGAATCACAAAAAAAAAAAAAATTTGGATATGTTCGTTTGGACAGAAAATATTTTTTCCCAAAAAATATTCAAAATTTTCCTTGGTGCCAAACACCGAAAAATATTTTCCTGTGTAAACTATTTTTCAAATTTCCTTCCTTTGGCTGAAAATAACTTACATACTCAATAAATGTAAGTTATTTTCTTTAGAGTTCAAGAGTGACATTAAACCTTAAGTACCTACTTTTATACATTCAATTACCTAACTAATTTTTGTTTTAATTCTTGTCAACTAATTTTTTCATCATTTTGGGCTCCACAATATTATGATTATAGTTATATATATATATATATATATATATATATATATTACCATTATATGATTTTGAAGATTAATCATAAACAAAACAATCTCTAGTTAACTCTATTTACTTATCAAGCATTTATTACAATCGTTATTAGTCTATTTAATTCATATTAACAATAAAAAAATATATAAAAAAATTTATTTTTCAAAAGATTTTCATATTGTCATCCAAACGCCAGAAAATTGTAAAGAAAATGATATTTTCCATGTAAAATGTTTTCTGAGGAAAATGTTTAATACGACCCTTAGTCTGTGAATATATAATCAATTGTATAGAGGCATAAACTCAATTGATAAAGTTGATGTTCAAGCGCTGAGCGATCTCCTGTGTGACCTACAAGCAGCAGCGATGGAAGGGGACTGGGAAGCTGCTCAAAAAATCTTTAATCAGGTTACAAATGCAAAGAACCAGAGAGGATCTCCACGATGGGCTTTACTGCCCTCCATCCAACCGATCTGGAGATAAGAGGCAAACTTGGCCGCACTGCTCTTCATCATGTGGCCTTAGCCGCAGATTTGAGTGCTGCCAAAGCATTGGTGAAAAAGAACCAACAGTTGCCTGTAATCGGGGATTATGCTTCACATACTCCAATCTTAGATGCTACTAGCCGGCGACATCGATTAAGAACTGAGGAAATGTCAGAATATCTCCACGAAGTTACTCCGGACAACGAAAACAAACCCGTCTACAGGGGTCGTCAGGGTGAAAATCTCGCTGTGGCAATCACAGCTTCTCAGTGCTACGGTGAGTCATATCGTATGAACTTAAATTTCGCCAATGTGTCAAAGGTTAAAATATATTAACAACCCCTTCGATCATCCACAAGTTTGCATTACTGTCTTGCTGATTTCTTTTGCAGATGTTGCTTTAAGGATCCTTGAACGCCATCCTGAATTAGCTTTTGCTAAAAATAACAATGGAATGCCTATACTTCATGTGCTTACAATGCAACCTGAGTGATTCATTGATGGAAGTAAACTTTCTTCTATGTAGGAATTATTAACCCAAGGCACTCACTACATACACTTTCTTGAGACTTGTTACGTTTTACTCAATGCAAACAACCTAATAACTTGTGCATAAAAAATAGGGGTTTCGCATGTTTCTTATCATACATAAAAACCTTTTTCCACAATTTAAATCAAAACATAATCTTTTTTTTTTTGCTTGAGAAATTATTTTTGAGTTAAAAGAAATTCCTTAATTAAATATAAAATAGATGAAAATGCTGATTTGATCAACTTTTCTAATTAAGTTAGAAGAAAAATTAATGACAATCAAACTAGGCCAAGTTATAACCAAGTAGGCTTCTAAGAGACGCTAAAATTCACTTCGTGTTTTTATAGGGCTGGGGGCAATTTGATAATCGAGTGGCCCGGCATCAGAAAACTAGACGAGGCTATAAATATTTGTTAATTACAAATAAATAAAAATATAAAATAAATCATACCATAAATTTTATAGGATCAACTAGTTAGGGGTTGATTGCAATTGTTTAAAACATATTTCCTTCTGTATGGGTGTATATGTGGGGCGTGGGGACGGAGGTGTGTGCATATATAGAGACACACCTTAAGCACTTTCAAGGTTGTAAAACAATAGAAAGCCATTATGACAATTCAAGAGCGGCTAATCTAAACAAAATTTTCTATATATATATAAAAGCATGTAGGATCTTAAGTGATTTAACAATTAATGTATTTCCTAAAATATCCTTATTTTTTAAGTTGTAGTCATATTACAAAAAAGGATATTAATGGAACTACAAAAGTGGATTAATTAAATCCTAATCAAACTCAACCTCTTTAAAAGTCTTTCAAACCTTTTATAAGTACAAATTTAAATTAGATCCTACAAAAATATATAATTATCTGTTAGTATTAAAATTTATATTTTCTTCTTTAATACTTTTAATGTATTTGTATATAAATTTAAATTTCAAAAATCTACAACAAAATTAAAATAAAAAAGTCATGTAGCAAAAATAAATAAACAACCAAAACATAGAAAGAGAAATCAATATTTAAATATTTATAATTTTATATTTTTAAATAAATTTATATTCTTAAATTTAATTTTAATTGCAAATATTTATTTAATTCTAACTGTTATTGGTTTTTTAGTATTTAATGTATTTTTTAGAAAGGATTTATTTTTTAGTCTAATCGCATTAAGAATGGACATTTATGAACATACAAACACTTAGATTAATAATAAGGTTATAATGAAACTCAACATTTTTTCAATAATTTTTTGAGTCTTTCACAGTAAGTTTAATTTAGTTTTAAATTAATAAAAAATGCACAAAATTTATAGAAAAGAAATAAAAGTCCACCAATGTGGGATTTTTTGAGGGGTCTCACAAGTAGTTTTCCAATTTTGCATTAAATTCCTTTCTAATTTTGTTTGTGAGATGTTACAAATGGTATCAGAGCGAACCTCGTGTGGTCTCTGCACGGGGTGAGACTGGACCTATGGTATTGGGCCGGACTACGCAAGGAAGTGAAGGAACTAAGTGCTGTGCGGGGCTAAGTGCTACGTCGACCTAGGGGTGGGAGCCACCTCTAGAGCCTGTACGAGCCATCTCTAGAATCCGACACAACCGAGTGGACAGTGCGGATATGAATTGGGCTTTGCGAGGACGCAAAGGCCTAAAGGAGGGGTGAATGTGATATCCCACATCGATGGGAGAAAGAAAAAATGAATAGTATATAACATCCTACTTTGGGCTACTAAATAACTTGGCTTAAGCATTTTGGACCCGTGATTTAAAAGCTTAAAAGTTATTGGGTCAGCCCAGACGTGGAATGTCACACTACCTATTTTGTATCAATTTAAAAATCAGTATTGTAATAAAAAACTTTGCACTGCCTAAAAGAATATTATAATTAGTAATAATATACGATGGCTGATTCAGAATTTTTAAAAGTTATAGGAGTAGGAGCCAACCAGCTATGCAATGGGTTAGAACATGGAAACTTTTCTTCTTTTTGTTTTTTTTTTTTTGTGAAATTATTTTTATGTTTATCTTAGTTATTATTTACATGTAAATGACTAAACTCGACACATCTTTGGCTTTAAATTCACACAAAAAATCCAACTTTTCGTTCATAAATTAAAAAGAATACAAATTACACACTGCGAGTGCAAAATTAGATAGAGCAAAACACACCTTATTAAATCAAAATTAATAAAAAAAATTACAAGAAAGGAACATTTAAATATTTACTATCTATCCTTTTTCTTTTTAATTTAATGGATAATTTCTTGAGTAGGCAGGACCATTTGTTTAATTTGTTTTTCATATTAAAATAAAATTAATATCTTCATTTTTAACTTTTATTCAAAAATTATTCTTATACATTATATAATAAATTCAATTCAATTATCAGCTTGAACTAATTAGCTTGCGTATTATTAGAAATGAATATTTTGTTGCCTTACTTTAAAATGCCACGAAAGTATATAGCATAGTAGGAGGGAAAATTAAAAACATTATGTTTAATTCATTGCACCAACTTGAAAATCATAATACAAAATTAGTTAATCAAAATTCTGCACTTTTGAATCTCATTACAATTTAAATTTAAAAGATGTAGTAGTTAGTAAATTAAATTTACAATCATAAAATTAAAAATAAAATCACTCTATCATGCATTAAGCAACATGAGTTTATATAAAAAAAGATTTATTTTCAAATAAATATAAAATGCCAATCTCATTTTTCTAGATCCTATCTTAAACTGAAAATATAAAAAATTACACTATTGTACCTTGAATTCATTTAACGCTATTATTTTGTTGCCTTTTTTACTATGATTTCATTTATAGAATTAAAAAAAAACAACTTTAACATATTAAATTCAAAACGAAAACTAACTATTATTACACTATCTTATAAAAATAGTAAAATACCATATAACATGGACTGAGAGACAAGAAAGTTTTTTTAAAATTAATTTTGATTGAAGAAACTTGGACAATACCTAAGTTGAATACAGAATATGTGCCCAAAATGGTTAGATTTAGAATTTAGGTGAATTATTTGAATACAATATTTACTATTTGAGAAATTTCCTTATTTTTCTATTTTGTAATCACATTGTTGCATTAACATAAAAAATAATCTTATAAACCTAAATACAAAGTGCCTAGAAAATTACTTTAAAACCTAAAAGTATTGTGAAAAATTAACTAAGCCAAGGTTTCAAAGACTTAGGACTAAATTCTAAGAATCTACTTCCATTATAAAGAGTCACCAAGAATTGAAATTTAAAAAATGTAAACCTCATTCTTGCGAAAAGGTCACAATGCATAATAAGGTTGCATGACATCTTTAATCATTAAAACTTCTTTATATAAAAATATATGATTCTTTTATTTAATATAACCTGAGATTTTGAATGTGCTATTTTGAATCAAATCAACGTTCTTAACAACTCAATCGTGATAGTTAATGTGAAATTTAATTAGTGTTGAAACTCTTATTAATATTAAAATACTTATATTTTGATAATATACAAAGTAATTAATTCATTGCAAAATGATTCGGCCAAAATAAATAAATATATATATATACATACATACATATATATATACACATATATAAAAGTTTAGCTAATGAATGCATCAGGTTGTTGGTTAAGTAAACTCTCGAGCGTTACTTATTCAAAAAGTAAAGTTAATTTAGAAAAAGTTTCTAAATATAAGAGTGCCATAAATATGAGTTTATGCATTACAAAATTTTTGCAGTTTTAAAATTTCATATAACACAAAATCAAGCCATATCTTATTTTTTGAACTCTTATAGTAGGGAGACGAAAAAGGAAAAACCAAACTGATAGAACATGAAGGTGAGAAGTTCAGTAACTTCAAATGCATAATTTTTACACTAGATATAAAATATAAGATTTTTGCAAGTCCTTTGAGGCTATAGTTATTAACAAATTCCAAAATTTATTATTCTCATAATATATGATATTTTAATTGATACTAAAAATTTATATATATATATATATATATATATACACACACATTACATAATTTTTTGAGTTTGATGAGTAGTATTAATTGATTCTATTGAGTGATTAGCTAGGTCAATGTCCATGAAAAGGCCAAATATTCAATAATATTAATTCATAAAATTAGAATAAAATAGTCAACGTATCAAAAGTTTAGGGATTTCAAGCACAATTACACCTTTTTATAAAATAACATGTTACCTTTTATATGATAGCAATTTAAAATTTTTTAAAAATTTTCATAATTTCTTTCACAAGGATATTTTAAAGAAACTAACATTATGCCAAATGCTATTAGAGATATTCATATGTTCTATTCAAATTCTTTTAGAAAAGAAAATAATATGTGAAGTTAAGAAAAGATAAATGTGAAACTATTAAAGTAAAGTGAGTAGTATTGTAATACTTGAAATGTAGCTTTTTAATAATAGTGGTTATCCTTTATTTGGTTTTTAAGGACATAATTAACTCGAATCTCACATAGTTTTTAGACATGGCTTTGAAAAATTCAAAAACCAAAATTACTAATTTTTTTGGCCCTTTATAACATCATTTATTAAACAATTATTAAACGTGCGAAGCACGTGCCCCATTTCTAGTTATTATGTAAAAACGAATAGGCAATAAGGTTTTATCTTCAATGAACACATGGCTGAAAAATGGATAAAGTCCTCCTTTTTTAAAGTATAATAGGGAAAGTCCGTGAATATTTACATCAATGTTTCCGATTCCCTTCGTCTTACCAAACTTGAAGATATTTACTTCTCTTTTATTTGTTACATCAGGAATAAGGCTGTAAATGAACCGAGCTATTTGTGAACACAGCTCGGCTCGGCTCGTGAAAGCTTGAGTTCGACTTGTTCGTGAAGCTAAACAAGCAGAGCTCGAACACAAATTTTGGTTCGTTTATTAAACGAGCGAGCTCGAGCTCGCTTGTTTAATAAACGAATAAGAGTTCGAGCATGAGATACTCGACTCGGCTCGGCTGGAATAACACTTTTACACTTATTTGAACCGAGCTGTTCACGAACAAAGCTCGACTCGGCTCGTGAGAGCTCGAGTTCGGCTCGTTCGTATAACTAAACGAGCCGAACTCGAACACAAATTTGAGCTCGTTTAATAAACGAGCTCAGCTCGGCTTGGCTCGTTTATTAAACGAGCACAAGCTCGAACCGACAATACTCGGCTCGGCTCGACTCGTTTACAGCTCTAATCAGGAAAGAAGTCGGAAACAAAGCTGAGACAGGAGGATTCACTTAAGACTGGTTGAGCTCGTCCGTAAGGAGTTATGAAAGGAAAGTGATTCATATATTTTTCACTACTTTTTCGGCGAGGACAAAAAGAATGCAGTCTTGCATTTAGCTGTAGAGAACGGAGTTTTTAAAATGGTAGAAATGTGCCTAAAATATCGAACATTATTGCATGAAGCTATTGAGCATCGCCGAGTGGAAATATTTAATCATCTGATTGGTTTGATAGGAGAAAATACCATGCCTATGCCGAATAAAAAATCGATGAAAATGAGAACAATATCCTCCATTTGGCAGCACAATATTCAGCACCTACAAACCAACTCGTGATCCATACGGTCCTGGGTCCTGCTTTTGAGATGCGGAGAGAGTTGCAATGGTTTAAGGTAATAATTCTTTTGAGTATTCTTACAACACTATATGATATATGAAAAAGTATACTAATCTGGTAAGAGTGTCTTTTCTCCCGATTTGGTTTATCTTGACCTTGAAGACATTAATTATTTTAGAAATTTGGCTTATCTACGCAGGTTGTGGAAGCATTGGTCTATGAGGAGTTGACAATGGAAAAAAACAAGGAAGTGGAAGCATCCAATGATAAAACATTGGAAAAGAAAAGGATAGGAAAGGTAATTAACGGCCAAACACCTAGAGAATGATTTTTTAGGCAGCATGGACAGTTGCTAAATGATGCTAAGCAATGGATGAAGGATACATCAAACTCATGTATGCTCGTTGCTACTTTGGTTGCAACAATTGCATTTGCTACTATGATAACTGTATCCGGTGGCAATAATAGGAACACAGACCTCCCAATCCTTTCAAACAAAAAACTTTTCATGGTCTTTTCCATATTAAATGCCCTGTCCATGATATCCTCAGCTGTGACTTTACTTATGTTCTCGTCAGTTTATACATCAAGATTTAACGAAAATGATTTTCTAAAAACGTTTCCAAAAATTTTGCTAAGAGGTCTCCTTTCCCTTTTTATTGCTATAGCCACAATGATGATTGCTTTTGGTACAGCAATTGGCTTGGTACTTTTTTTTTTTTTTTTGACAATTCAGGAAAAGGGGAAGAGGAACCTTACTCTACCCGAACTGAAAGGAGGAATGAGAAAAGGACCTAAACTTTACCCCACAAACCCACTCAAAAAACTATGGTAACTTTTAGAGGGGTCATAGGAGCTTAAGTACTAGACTCTAATAACCAACTCTTCCGAAGTGGAAATTTTTGTTTTTTTGACAATTCAAGGAAAGGAGAAGGGGAACCGCAATTGGCTTGGTACTTCAGAGAAGAGTCAAATGGGCTTACATTCCCATTACTGTCATAGCTTGTTGCCCTGCATTAATTTTCACAAGATTGCAGCTTCCTTTGCTTTTCCAGACAATCGTATTTGCACCTGGACCGGGCAAGTTTTAGGGACAAAGGGATTGCAAGTTTTGGGGCCTCAACAAAATTGGCGACAGTTTATTGTCAAAACAAAAGTCTTGAACTCCTTGGATTTGCAAGGATTGTTTGCATTTCCTAGCAAATATCTTTTATTTCTAATTTTGATGTCGAGTTGAGTGTATTTCTGAACTTGCTTATGTCTTGTTCAATACTAGTAAGAAATTACATTTTCTGAATAGTTATATATATTGGTATTAGTTTTCTTTACTCTCCCCTTACTAAAATCCTTTTTTTTTTTTGGGTCGAGATTCTAATTTTTTATGAGTGGTTAATGATAATGATATTTGGCCAATGAATCTATAATGATAATAACAATGCCGACAGTAATAAATTTTGGGGTATTTTAATAAAACATATAATACAAAAAATGATTTAGTGATTTTTTTCTTTACATTTTGACTATTTTTATAATCTTTTATGAGAGTCATATTTTTTACATCATGGAGTATTAATAAAATTTACTTATGATGAGATTTTATTCTATATTATTCTATTTAATTCTTTAATAAATACATTTAACTACATTATTAAAATTCCTGTATTCTTATAGGCTCTTGAAGAATTGAAAGGATATATTTCTAACAACAATTCTTTTCTAATTTTAGGCAAAATTAAAGTGTGCTGGAAAGTTTTTGTTTCTTTTGATTGTGCAAATCTAACAGTATCTGTGAGACCCCTTAAAAGTCCCACATTGGTGGGAAGAAGACAAATGAGTTAGTATATAATATCCTACATTTGGACTACTAAATAATTTGACTTAAGCGTTTTGAGCTTGTGGTTTAAAGCTCAAAAATTATTAGGCCAGCCCAAATATGGGATATTACAAATAGTATCAGAGCGAATCTCGTGTGATCTCTGCACAGGGTAAGACTGGGCTATGGTATTTGGGCCGTGACTACGCAAGGAAGTGAAGGAACTAAGTGCTGTGCAGGGCTAAGTGCTACGTCGACTGAAGGGCGGGAGCCACCTCTAGAGCCCGTACAAGCCACCTCTAGAATCCAACACAACTGCGTGGATAGTCTGGATATAAATTGGGCTTTGCGAGGACGCAAAGGCCAAAAGGAGGGGTGAATGTGAGACCCCTCAAAAGTCCCACATTGGTGGGAAGAAAAGAAATGAGTTAGTATATAATATCCTACGTTTGGGCTACTAAATAACTTGGCTTAAGCATTTTGAACTCGTGGTTTAAAGCTCAAAAGTTATTGGGTCAGCCCAAACGCGAGATATTACAGTATCAACAACTTAAGTTGGCTGTTGTAGAAGGTGATATGTTCTGACTTTCTATATTGGAATTAAAATTCATGTGGCCTCAACCCTATTGTACTTCTTAGTAGCTATCCAATGTGTAATCATCAGAAATGGTAATAAATTTTCACATTTTCATTGTGATATCGAGGTAAGGTCACCTCTTATTCATTTTTTAGTTAGTCTTATTTTGAAAAGTTAATGGTGATTATTTGATTAATTATTTGGTCTAGAACCAAATTTAAATTAATTAACTTATGGTCTAGGACCAACAATTTAAAGATCATTACCTCTTATTAAAATATACTATTGGTTGATTAAACTGGTGTCATATGTGAATTTTTGATGACCCACTGATGGTTATTATTGGTGATTTGTAGATTCATATGAATTTTAAAGGCCTGGTAAGATTTCAGGTTTGTAGCAACTTTATCAATTGGCATTTGTAGTACTATGGGATTGCACAGTTATTCTGTTAGGGAGAATAAACTAGAGAAAATTCACCAAAGAGGCTTAATATATAGTGGGAATCCAACCTTGAACCAAAAACTTAAGCTAGTAGGTTTTGGTCCCATATTTATATATTAAGTGCTCTTTCTTTCTTTTACCCATGAACCTTAAATTCTCCCCTTTCATGGTAGATCTTCAAATTGAAATCAAACTCCCTCTCAAGCTCAAATCACTACTCAACATAAGCTCATTCTTTATCAACTCAAACATGTACCCTAATCTCTTCTTTATTTCTAAAAAAATCGGACCCCTGATCCTACATCACTAGACCCCTAGCTTAACTCCATATTCCCTAGTCCAACACCCAAAAAAGAGAACAATTCACCAACCCAACATCGAAAAGAACCCACTTGTCAATGAGTAGTCCATAATTCAAGATGTTAATCATCGACTCTAATACCAATTTGTTCCTACATCATCGGACCCCTAGCCTAACTTTAGGCTCTCTGGTCCAACACCCTAAGAAGAGAATAATTCAAAAGCCCGACACCGAGAAGAAACCACTTGTCAATAGTCCATAGACCATAATATAAACCATGAGCTCTAATACAAATCTGTTTAAGAGATAAACCGGAGAAAGTCTATCAAAAAGGCTTAATGTGTTAGTTGGTGCCCAACTTTGATCCAAAAGCTTAGGCTAGTAAGTTTTTGGACCATATCTATGTATTAAGTTCTCTTTCTTTCCTTTTCAAACCGATGTGAAACAATTAACTTCTACCTATGAACCTAACATAATCTGTGCCCTAACTTTATACAAAAATTGCAATAATTGTAGAATTTGGATAATTAGGAATTGGACCAGAGTTAGCGTGTATTGTGCGCCTACTTAATTATTTATATGAATAGTGGTTATGTAGATTCATGTCATGAATTTTTTGCAATATTCATATGGATGGAATCAGCTAATGTGTTGGGATTGTTTGATATTCTTCCACAAAATCTAAATGTGATGTTTTAGTCTGACTTTGTGTTTTATCAAATTTGTGTTGTTCATTTGGGAAGGGGTATTTAATAACACAACTTAATATTGAAAATTAATGGGCTAAGAGCTTTTTAAATTCAGTATGTTTGATAACAAAACTCCTTTATCACTTAACACATTAATCACTAATTTAATTTCTGCATTTTTAAGTGAAAAATTTCACTTAATTTGTTGAATATTAATACTTTTCTCCCCCCTCCTCCAAATACACACAACACACACTCACTCTCACATACTCATCCATGCACACGCATATGTACACGTAATCTTTCTCACATGCTCAACCTCTCTCTGTCTGTCTGTCTCTCTCTCTCACACACACACACACACGCCCCTACATACTCTCTCACGTGCATGCATGCACACACATATATACACATACACTTTCATATATATACACATATCCTCTCTCTCTTTCTGTCTCTTTTCACACGTGCACGCGCGTGCGCGCGCGCACACACACACACACACTCTCTCTCTCTCTCTCTGCCCCATATATAGTTTCTCTTGCACACACTTACATACTTTCTTGCACATACACTGTTACACACAGACACATACACACACATACTTCCACATATACATTTTCTATCTCTCATATTTCCGTGCACATAATTTTCTTCTCTCACATACTTACATACATTTTTATATATATAAACATACTTTCTCTCTTACACACATTCTTATACATAAATACACTTATCCTCTATCTCTCACAAACAAACAATATATTTCTTTCTCATATATGCTATGAATAAATTATTTTTAAAATTTTAAGATTAAATAATTATATTTATGAGGGGAGATATTTAAATTCAATGTATCTATTCAACTAATTATCAAACAAGTAAAACTTTATCAGTTTAGCAACTTAATACTTTCAACACTTAAATTTCATGCTTCGTGTCTTCAAACTTCATATTTTAGTTTAACCAAATGACACCCAAGTCTAAGGGATATTCTTGGGTGGACCTGGTCCATAACTCCATATGTAGATCTTGTGGTTGAAAAGAATGCCAAGTCAGCAAAGTCATGTATGTGCTGATGTAAGATGATATAAGAATCACTACAAGAAAAAAGATCATTAGTGACGACATTTTTCAGTGACGACACAAACTTGTCACTAAAGACAGCTTTCAGTGACAACAATATTCTTGTTACAATTGTGATGTATCTTCAGTGACAACAGTAAAATGTCGTCACTAATTATTTGCTGCCTTTTGGTGCCAAATGCATTATCGACAAGAATTAAATGTCGTCACTAAATATAAACTCACTAGTGACAATATTCTCCAAGTTGTCAATGAAATATGACCAAGGCATTAGTGACAATAAATGTCGTCACTATTTGTCCCATTTATTAACAATTATTGTATGTTCTCACTAAATGCTTGACTCTTTTTTGACAACATTCAAAAGTTGTCACTAAAGCGTATATAGTACATTAGTGACGCAAACTATCGTCACTGATTATGCAAATATTTCTGACAACAATTATTAGTTGCCACTAAAGCGTATATAGTACATTAGTGACGCAAACTATCGTATACATAACAACAATTTAGTGACAATAAATGTCGTCACTATTCATGGCTTTTACTAATTAATTTGTCCTTTTATTAATATATATATGATTAATCTTTTCTAAATGCGACTATAAAATGCAAACAATTTCTAAATTCTATTGTGTTTGTATATCTTTGTGTTTTTTAATATGGGTAGACATCAGAAATTGGATTTAGGAGTGATGTGTGCCAAATTTTCTAAAATTTTCTATTGCTACTTTGTCAGCAAAGTTTTAATGTTATAGTTTCATGAATACACAATTAAAATTTTATATATTTTTTAAATTCTTAAAAACTTCAAAATTTATTGTTAAGAAAATAAATATTTGCATGAAAAAGCATCCTGGGCAAATCACGAAAATGGAGCTTCTAAACAGGTGGAAATGTGCGTAAATTACTTTCCTGATCTAATATGGTACACAAGAAACGATCGAACGGTGTTGCATGCTACTATTGAGCATCACCGAGTGGAGATATTTAATTGCCTAATTGATTTGATTGGAAAAAATATCAAGGCTTATGCCGAATTAAAAATCAATGAATATGAGAATAATATCCTCCATTTTGCAGCACATTCTTCTACAGCTTCAAACCAAATCATGATCCATTCGGTCCCGGGTCCAGCTTTTCAGATGCGGAGAGAATTACAGTGGTTTCGGGTAATAATTCTATCCTCAAAATACTGGAGTATTCTTACAAGGGATAATTACAGAAACCTCCCCTAAGGTTTCTGACAATTTCACTTGGCACCCCTCAATTTTCAAAAATTACACAAACCTCCCTTGGTTAACTAAAGTTCCAATAATACCCTTTGAAATCAATCTTTTACCAAAAAAGGTTCATAAAAATAGAAAATCTCATTTGGGTTGACATATTATTTGAGTTTGTTTGGGATTTATGTACTTGGGTTAGATTTCAATGTTTGGCTAAGGAATATCTCTATGAATTTTGGCTCTATAATCCGGTTGCTTATGGTGGTGGTGACTAACGAAAATAGAGCTGGCGTGATATGATAGTGGTTCAAGTGGTAAAAATCAGATAGATTTTTTATTTTTTATTTTCCTAATTAGTTGATAGTGGTGTACTAGTGTTGATGGGATTGTTTTTTGGTTACTAGTGATGGTGTTCATTAAGTTGGCAGCAGCAGTGGTGCTACAGTGATTCAAGTGGTAAAAAATTGCTTTTGGTACAGCAATTGGTTGGGTACTTCAGAGAAAAGTCAAGTGGGCTTACATTCCCATCACTGTTATAGCTTGTTGCCCTGCATTAATTTTCATAGGGTTGTAGCTTCCTTTGCTTTTTCAGATAATCGTATTCGCACCTGGACCTGGCATCTATGGGGAACAAAGGGATTGCAAGTTTTGGTGCGTCAATAAAATTGGCTACCGTTAATTGTCAGAAGGCATGTCCTACACTCTTTTGATTTGCAGTTTACCCCATCCTCTGAAAATGTCCAGATTAACAAAATAAGGCTGTGACAAAGACCTTTCAAGGATCATTTGATTTTCATACCAAATATCTTTTATTTCTTCTTTTCATTTCAAGTTTTGAGTGTGCTAGTAAATTTGTTCATGTCTTGTTCAATGTTTTCAATAGTTATTAAGAGTGCTAATAAAAATAAAACCTTGGTTGTTTGTCGAGATTCTATTGTTTTTGTAAGTGGTTAATGAAAATGATGGTTGTCTAATTAATCTGTAATGATAATATGTAAATATAATCACAATGACAATAATAAACACATAATCATGAAAAATAAGTAATAATTAAATTTTTAATTAAAAATTTAAAAATGAAAAATAATAGTAAAAAAGTAGTGGGTTTAACAATTGTCAATTTTACAGGTGGATTTTTTGTGCTCTCTCCCTCCTTCTCTATCTTCTCCTTTCTCTATATACTAGAGGGGCCTGGCTGTGCAAGGCACAGCCTAGGCCCACCCAAAAATTTAATTAGATTTAAATCCACAAAAATTAGATTTAAAGACATCCCTAATAGTAGAGCTAAATTCATATTTAATTGAGATACAAAAATTGAAAAATGACACATACAGCTTTACGAAAATGCTCTGTTATCAGCCTCAATTCCTTGAGAACTAATCCAGCTCATCAAGTCCAGTTACAGTGAGAGGCCATGGCAAATCTAATAAGATTATTGGATAAACAAAAGAAGCTAAAAAACTTTGTAATGCCATTAGGTTGAAAATTGCAAAGAAAGAAAATATGATAACATTGATCAAGAAGAGATTCACGTGTAGTATAAACTGTTACAAGAGATGAAATAGCTAAAGAATGTGTACATGCTACGAAATTGTATCTTTTCATCGAGTGATTCCCACGTCCAAAGGCAGAAAAAAAAAAAGCCTCCAGATTTCTTCTTTCGCTGGACCTTGTCTTCATCGCCAACTTGCTCCACATCCACTAAGAATCTTGAAGAAAATTGTAGTCAGAATATCATTCAGTGCTTCATTTAGAAAGAGAATATACAATAACTTCTTAGCACAGTAAGGAATGCTTTGTATTCGAACGTAGACAAAACAAAATGAAAAAGCTCATCCATTGTACATCCTTAGCTATTTCCTTTTTCATTTTTTCTTTTTTCTTTTTTTTTTTTTTTTGCAAATTTCAATTATTTCTAAGAAGTCAGGTCTCGTTGGGTCTGGCTGACAGCATCTTTGAAGCAACTCAACAAGTTTTGGATGAGTGTGCTTTGGGATAGGTGGCCTCAGACCCTGAAAAGAAGTGGGAAAAAAAAATATATATATATTTTGGACTTTGAAACGATTGTGGACCCTGGATAAAATGGTCGCTTATTCAATTTTTTAACAGAAGATATGGAGGCTGGGGGTGGGTTGGGAAAACCAGTAACATGCAAAGAAATATATTTGTTGCAAAAGAAATAACAAATCAGTGGAGTGAATTGGCTCTCATCTTTTGGACCTCTCCAATTGCCAGCTCCCATGGCAAACGAAAACGCGAATACATAATAGAAAGTGAATAATAATCCTTTCCTAATTCCCACTAATGAAATAAAACCATACATTTCCCGTCAGCAACTCCCATACAACGATCCCAAAACTAAAAACATCAGCATTAAGGTCATAAGGTTGTATTATATAACCTTCAAAGAGAAAGAAATCATAAATAAGTAGATGCAAGTAGGTAAGGAAAATATTCCTAGCCAGAAATTGATACAGAATAGCCAATAAACAAATAAAGGAAAATTCAAGATAGACATAAAAAATAATAAAAAAATTGAAGGTATTGACATCTGCCTGTGATGCAAGATACAATCTAACTAACAATAAAGACCATCCACAATAATAATTGTCACCATAATTGATCACAATAGAAGTACATAAATCAACCACCTGAAGAATATGAATTTTGGCACCAAAAGAATCTTACATAAGTTACAATCCCAAGAGAACCGAAAACATTCTCTTCTATCAAGCAAGCAAATTACTCTTCTTGTAGCATGAAATCAATGTGAAATAACCCAAAGAAACAAATATGTAGAAGCTTATATGTTTAGATTGAAGGTGTACCTAAAAAACTGGACCTAATTGACAAAAATTTCAGGGTGCTTAAAAAGCCATTTTCTTTTAATCCTTTTTTCTTGTTAATATTGTGTAGTTGGTCACTTTGGCCTAATGTATGAGAGCTATTAGTAATGCCAAAACTCATGTTTCTTTCTCTAGTAAGCAATTACAACTTATCAGGCTAAATTCAATGATTCTTGAGAAAATGTAAAGGTTTAGATGTGTCCATCTATGCTTCATTCCCTTTATTCCAATTAAAGCACAAACAAAGCTAGAGATGCTGTCAAGCTCTTTCCATTGTATATTGAATTTTCTTCCAATATACTGATGTTTTCTTGTTAGTTTTTTTTTGTATTTTCTTTTCTTGGGCATTAGAGTTTTATGTGATTGCAGTTGGCATGAACTCCATGTTATACACAAAGCGAAAAAGCATATCTAGATGCACCTTTAATTTCATTTGTTTCAAAATTCTGTGAATTGTATATTTGAAATTGATTATGAGGCTAAATTATTTTTTTTTTTTGGTACAAGGGGATTCCAATTTTTAAAAAGTACAAAACTATCTCAAACTTAAACTTGCATCAACTTGATAACATAATCAAATATTTCAATATCAAAGCTATAAATTATTGCGATCACAACTTCATTTCTTTTCCCCAAAATTGGAAGAAAAAAACAAGTCTAATCGACATTATCTCAACAAATAATTCTAGTAAGCACATAAAACTAATCTGATGAAAAACTACTTAATTGAAATTCAACATACCTTAGCATGAATGAACTCCTCAACTCTTCTTTCCAAAAATTGTCCAAGCATTCTCGGTCCATGAGTCCATGACCGTGCACCGACATACACTCAAAACTTCTAATTTGATCATCCTAGTTGAAGAAAATTTCAACACCTACACCGTAAAGACGAACCAAAATAGTTCTTGAAATATCTTTCATCTTTATAGGCCAAGGTACCCAGTAAACCTCGTTAGTCATAGCCCCCTTCAATAAAATTACCTTAAAGCACCACAGTTATCAAAGCCTTTTCCCCTTTCTAATAATCATGAAACCAAAAATTAAGTTTATATAAAAAAATTAAGTTATTTTTTTCATTTTTTCTCTCATAAAATCTAAATTGTTGTGCCTCCATTTTTCATATATTGTCTATATGCACGGATATACCATTTTAAAGGTCAGATGAGAAATATTTGCTGGTAAAACTTCACCTCTAGCCAACCACCTGTGCACTGCCAATTGCCTGTCAAATTTGACGGCGTCATGGCGGAACATAGATTCGCATTTTCTGTGAACTCTCAATCAATGTTTGGAATTTTGAAAATGAAAATATAGCCCTGTTTCTGTTTTCAAGCGCTATCTACAAAAAAAATTTTTTTAAATTTTTACGCTATAATGAATGCAGGGAACATGTCAAAGGTTTTAAACTATAGTTGAATGAGGCTTTAATCGCAAATTGACAAAAAAAATTAACAAATTTCTATTATAATTGGCATCTTGGAACTCTGAATTTAATCTAGAAGCACGTAATTTTGTTTGGGTACCACTAACTTTATTGATTAAATTTTAGGGAAAAAAATGAAAAACATTAGCAGTATTGGAGTTTTTATAATTAAATCACCATTAGAGTGAAAAATAGATTATTTAGCATGATATAATTGATATCTGCTAGTTATATGGTTATGTAAAATTTCAATGAGTTTTTGAGCTTTAGATCATATTTATAATAAAAGCTTTTTTGCACAGTACTAGATCAATTACAAGCAGTTTAATTTAATTTATAAATTTTTTATTATAATAAAGATATTGTTAAAAAGTTAATGGCGGATTTTGAAACTATTTATGCATAATGTTATGAAACAACTAAAAGATGTGGATGTCCGTTTTGTTTTCCAAGAAGATTAGTGCATGATCCCCTTACAAGATTCTTTTGATACACTTATTACTTTATAGAGCAACTCAATACATTCTGAAACAACTCAATTCATATTGAAATAATCAATTCATGATATCAAATTTCTAAATTCATTTATGAGTATTAAATACAGTTTGTGTACCATTAATCTTATATTGTCATAAATAAAGGTCATCTTTCATCTTCCAGAATGATTCTGGTAATTCTAGTAACTCTTGCAACCATAATTCTCTTGTAGCACTCTTGAAAGATTTGGGCAATTGTGTAAATAAAATCACTAATTCAATATTTAGCACTAGATTTACAACACATAAATATTAATTGCATAGGCTAATGGGGTTGACTTTTATATTAGCCCAAGATACAAGCTCATTTGTTTATATTTGCCCATAAAGCTCTATTTAATTTTATTTTAAAATCTTTTTTCCTTCTATAATTTTACTTTTGCTTTAATTTGAATTTATTTACTCTTTTCATTGTAACTGGATTTCATCATATATGATATAACGAGATAACATCGGATGATTAATGATTACCATATTTTGTGATGCCCAACGACCAATATGTTAGCTCCAAATATTTAAAGCCATAGCTTTTTAGTTGGTATCTACCCAAGTGCTCTAACTTTTTGTACTTTCACTATAATATGATTAATCTTTCCAAATACTGCTATAAATTGCAGAAATTTCTAAACTGCAAATGTATATATACGTTTTTATGTTTTAATATGGGTAGAAGGGGATTTCAAAATGTGTGGAGTTACAAAAGACATTGGAAATTGTTTTCTTTTGAATGATGCGTTTCAAATTTTCTTTAATATGGGTAGAAGGGGATTTAAGATGTGTGGAGTTAACAAAGTTTTTACGTTGTAATTTCATTTTTAAGACTTCAAAATTTATAATTAAGAAAACGAATATTTGCATAAAAAGTTTATCCCCGGCAAATCACGGGGAAAAAAAGATTTAGTGTGTGTCTATATAATTAATTATATATAGACATAAACTCAATCGATTGAGGTTAATGTTCAAGTGCTGAGCGAACTCCGGGGACGCCTACAAGCAGCAGCGAGGGAAGGGGACTGGGAAGCTGCTCAAAAAATCTTTAATCAGAATACAAATGCAAAGACCCAGAGAATCCCCACAATGGGCTTTAATGCCCTACATGCGGCGGCCAGTAGTGGCGAGTCGGAGTTTGTAGTGAAGCTGGTGGAGATCCTCCATCCAACAGATCTTGAGATAAGAGACCAACTTGGCCGAACTGCTCTTCATCACGCGGCCATGGCATGTGACGTGACGACTGCCCAAAGTATTGCTGAAAAAGAACCCAAAGTTGCCTCTACTCGGCGATAATATATCTTTCCAAACTCCAATCTCATATGCTGCTCGCTGGCGACATCGATTAAGAACTAAGGAAATTACTAAGACCAACCCGTGTAGACGGGTACTCGAGGTGAAAATCTCATGGTGGCAATCACAGCTTCTCAGTGCTACAGTGAGTCATATCATATGAATTTAATATTCAGCTATGCGTCAAAGGTTGAATTACGTTGACGAGTTTGCACGCCATCCTGATATAGCTTTAGCCAGAAATGATGATGGAATGTCTATACTTCATGTGTTTGCAATGCAACCCTCAGCATTCAGTGATGGAAGTGAACTTTCTCCTGCAGGGGAATTATTAACTAAACGTACGCAGTACATACACTCTTTTGAGAGTAATTACATTTTACTCAATGCAAACAACCTAATAACTTATGCATAAAAAATAGTGGTTTCACATGTTTCTTATCATACATAAAAGCCATTTTCCACGATTCAAATCGAAACACAATCAATTTTTTTCCTTGAGCAATTTAATTAAATATAAAAATGGAGCGAAAATGCTGATTTGTTCAACTTTTCTATTTAAATTAGAAAAAAGTTAATGAGAATCAAAGTAGGCCAAGTATTTCCATTTTTTTTATAACCAATTAGGCTTCTAAGAGAAGCTTAAAATTCACTTGGTGCTTTTATAGGTCCGGGGGTAATTTGATAATCGAGCGGCCTGGTGTAAAAAAACTAGATGAGGCTATCAATATTTATTAATTAAAAATAAATAAAAATATAAATTTAAATCATACCATAAATTTTATACGATCAATTAGTTAGGCGTTGATTGCAATTGTTTATAACATAAAACCTTCTATATGTGTACACACACACACATGTATATGTATATGTGTATGTATATATAGGTAAATATGTGTGGTGGGTGTGTGTGTATAGAAACACATCTTTAATGAAATTAAAGTGCTCCGATAAGCACTTTCAAGGTTGTAAAACAATAAAAAGCCATCATGACGACTCAAGAGTGGCTAATCTAAACAAAGTTTTCATTATATAAAAAAAAAAAAAGGCAATAATGTTTTATCTTCAATGAACACGTCATTTTTGAAAGACATGAGAAAAAAGAAAAAAAAATTGAAGCTGAAAAATGGATAAAGTCCTCCTTTTTTAAGCATTATAGGGAAAGTTGCTGAATATTTATGTCAATGTTTCGGATTCCCTTCGTCTTAACAAACTTGAAGATATTTACTTCTCTTTTATTTGTTACATCAGGGGAGAAGATTAATGTGTCACAGACAAAGCAGAGACAGAAAAAATCACTTTGACTCGTTGAGCTTGTCTGTAGGGAGTTACTAAAGGAAAGTGAATCTTATGTTTTTCAAAACTTTCTTAAGGAGTACAATGGGAATGCAGTCTTGCATTTAGCCGTAGAGGTTGGAGCTTTTGACGTGGTAAAAGTGTGCCTGAAATACTTCCCTGATCTAATTTGGAACACAACAAACAATCGAACGATGCTGCATGAACCAATTAAGCATCGCCGAGTGGACATATTTAATCACCTGATTCGTTTGATTGGAGAAAATACCAAGTCCTATGCCGAATCAAACATCGATGAAAATGAGAATAATATCCTCCATTTTGCAGCGCAATATTCAGCACCTTCAAACCAACTCATGATCAATTCTGTTCCGGGTCCCGTTTTTGAGATTTGAAGAGAATTGCAATGGTTTAAGGTAGTAATTCCAACCTCAAAATGCTGGAGTATTCTTTTCCTGAATTGGTTTATCAGGACATCATAGATATGCATGGTTTAGAAATTCAGTTTATATACAGACTATGGAATCGTTAGTTTACGAGTTGACTATTAAAAGGATCAAGCTGATGAAAGCGTCTGACGATGAAAACCCGACGATGGTCAAGAAAATTGAAGGCCAAGTACCTCGAGATTTATTCCTTCAAGAGCATAAAGAGCTGCTAAAATATTCCAAGAAATGGAGGGAGGATATATCAGACTCATGTGTGGTCGTAGCCATTTTCGTAGCAACAGTCGCATTTGTTGCTATGATAACTATACTGGTGGTAATAAGAGTGATACAGGCCTTCCAATTCTTTCAAACAGAAAACTTTTCGTGGCATTTTCCATCTCAAACGTACTGTCTATGATTTATTTAACTGTGACTCTATTTGTGTTCTTCTCAGTTTATACATCAAGATTTACGGAAACAGATTTTCTGGTTTCGATTCCAAATATTTTGCTAAGAGGTCTCATTTCCCTATTTATTGCTGTAGTCGCAATGACGATTTCTTTTGGTACAGCAATTGGCTTGGCACTTCAGGCCAAAGTCAAGTGGGCTTATATTCCCGTCACTGTCTTACTTTGCTGCCCTGGATTAATTTTCTGCAGTTCGCAGCTTCCTGTGCCTTAGACAATTGCATTCTCACCTAGACCTGGCAAATGTCGGGTACAACCGGATTGCAAGTCTTGGTGCCTCAATAAAATTTTTCACTGTTTATTGTCAAAGACAAGTCTTGAACTCCTTTAATTTGCAAGTTACTGCTTCTTTTTGAAAGGCCTTATTCATGAAAATAAGATTGTGACGAGCACCTGTCAAGGATTTTTTTGCATTTCATACCAAATATCTTTTATATCTAATTTTGATTTCGAGTTTTGCGTGCATTTGTAAACTGGTTTATGTCGCGTTCAATGCTAATGATTGTGTTGTGTAGATTAGGTATAACAATTATGAACAAAAACACACAAAGCAAGTAATAAAAACCTAATCTCCCAACTTATTCCGCAAGTATACGGGTCGGTTATAGTATTTGGAGTATTAGGTGTCGAATCTTACGAGGAATCAAATATGTGTAATTACTAAAGCTTTTTCACCAACTTTTATTATCTAAACATAATTGGAAATAAGAGTGATAGGTGGTCCCTTCAATAGAGTAGATTTATGATTGAGAATTTTTTGTAGAATTCAAGCCAAGAAGTCTAGAGCATAGAATCCACTAATAAACCAAGCGTGAATGACTTACTAAGGGTTGTCTTGCTTTGTTTAGAATCCAATTCCATGTGCGTCATAACTAGATTTCTCTATGAAATGACAAGATTCCAACTATTCTCATGCTGAAATCTTATGAAAGTATGAATTGTAGTGATTCACCTAAGCATCCATTATTCTCATATGAATTACTTAAGCATTACTTGTTCATTTTCCATTGTTATATGCATTTCTCAATGTCAAGTAGCAACTAGATGACTTGTTTAAGTTGGCCAAGCAAAAACAAGTGTTAAAACTTGAACAAGCAAATAAGCAAATGCAAGCTTAGCAAGTGCAATAAGTTAAATCATGTTTGTTAATTCATTAGCTTCATCTATGATCTAGAAGAAGCCTTTAGTTCAACATGATTAATGAAACAACTAAAAGTTCAACTTTAAAGATTGAATTCATGGCAACTATTGAAAGTAAAGAGAAAGAGTTTGAGAATTGCTCAACCAATGTGAAAATTAGTCCTCTTCTTTATTCAACTTCAAAAGATTGCACTACAAAGATCTCTTACAATGTTCCTCACTTACTCTATTGAAGGATTGAGAGAATTCTACTAATTCTCTACCAAGTTAAGTATAATTAAAGACTATAACTACTTTCTACAACTAAGTCCTAAAACTTGTTACAAATGCCTTATAAATGACTTCTATTTATAGACAAATGTTCCCCAAGTCATTTTCCAAATTGCATGCATCCTTAATGCATGGAAATGATGAAGATTTGCTTGGGGATTCCAAATGGGCACAAAAGTCTTCATTTATACTTCCAATGTTTTCTCCGACTTGCAGAACCCTATCTTCATCTGAAAATGTCTGCAAAAACCAGCTGGAAGAAGATGCAAGTTGATACCCTAGAAAGTCCAACCGTACTGCAATACGCGACTGGAGATACGCGTCTGGCATCCGCGTATCTCCAGACACAGATCCCATCCTACTGGCCTCCACTTGATTTCTGATCTTTGTTGAGTTGGACCTGATGTGCGCAAACATTTTCCACGTAATTTTGAAGAATGTTGGTGGAGAATTGAATTTTTCCATCATTTTTGTACAATTTTTCCTTCAAGTTGTTCATTCAACTTTCACTCTTTGAATCTTCATTGAATTTGATCTTTGCTGACTCCAATTGATGCAAACTAAATTTAAGTATGATGAACCTGCCATTGTACACAAGAATTGTGCATTAATTTGCTCAATTAAAAATTTCCGTCTCAAAAACCCTAATTCTCATGACTTGTTGGAAAAATGAGTTATTTGCAACAAAAATACTATACTTATCATTAAAATATCATCTAAAATATATAATAATATATATTATAATATAGGTAAATTTATTACCTATCAGCTAATAAGAGATTATGGCTCCATTTGTTTGAATTTTTTTTTTAAGAATTATTTATTAGAAAACTTTAAGCACCACTTTTTTATTTTACATATATACTTACTAAAAAATCTCTTAAACTGCTACAATAATATATTTAAGAAAAAAACAATCCAAAAATTAACTATCTAGATGAAGTGCAATTTTTTTTCTTTTGAATATTTACATATGTTTGTGTCAATGTTTTTTACTCCGTCATTACTAAAAATTTGTTGTTTGTTGACAATACTCTAATTTTTTTGAGTGATGAAAATTATAGTTTTTTAATTAATTTGAAAGGATAATATGTAAATATAACAATAAATCCAGTAATAAATAAATTATCTAGAAAAATAAGCAACAATTAGATTATCAATTAAAATTTAAAAATGCAAAACAAAATGTAAAAATTAGTGGGCATAACAATCGTCAATTTCGCGTGTATGTTCCCTCTCCCTCCTCCCTTCTCTTTGCCTCATCCCCATATCACAAATCCTTCTTCTCTATTGAATAATGAATTCAAACAAGGTAACATTCCTTCTTCTCTACCTTTCATAATTTTCTTTTCTATCTTTCTGTTTACCATTTTTTTTCTTCTCATAAACTCTAAATTGTTGTGCGTTTATTTCTCATTGTATTGCCTGTAAGCATTGATTTACCATTTTAAAGGCCATGAGAACTATTTGCAGGTAAAATTTCACTCCAGGCAACCACCCATGCACTACCAATTGCCCGTCAAATTTGGCGGCATCGTGGTTAAATATATGTTCTTTATTTTTGTGAATTCTCTGTTAATATTTGGAATTTTGAAAATCAAAATAAGGTCCTCATCAAGTGCCATCTACAATAAAATTTCAGAATTTTTTAAGCTACCATGAATGTTACGATTCATAGTTGGCATCTTGAAACTCTGAATTTAATCTAGAAGAAAGTAATTTTGTTTGGATACCACAAACTTTAGTTGAAAATGGTTCGGAAGAGAAACATGAAAACATTAGCAGTATTTGAGTTTTTATAATCAAATCACCATTAGAGTGAAAAAATATATTATTTAGCATGATATAGTTTAAATGTGATAATTATATGGTTGTCTAAAATTTCTACAAATTTTGGAGCCTTAGATCATATTTGTAATAAGAGTTTCTTGGTATAGTACTGGGGAAGTTATAGAAGTTTAGTTTCTATTGAGAAATATTTTATTACTTTAATTATATTGTTAAAAGTAAATGGAGGATTTTGGAACAATTAATGCATAAATATTACATGCGTGGGCTAATACACTGGAGTTTCATATTTGCACAGCCTACAAGTTCATTTGTTAATGTTAGCCCATGATGCTCTATTTAATTTTATCTTAAATTGTTTCTTTTATTTGTAATTTTGATTTTTGCGTTAATTTGCTTTTATTCACCCTTTCTATTTTAACTGGGATTGATCGAGCATGATACAACTACATAATATTGGATAATTAATGAGTAACATATTTTATGATGCCCAACTACCAATAGTTCGTATACACGCTAATAGTTTACGATATTTTTTCAATTAAGTGCTCTAACTTTTAAAAACTGAAATTAGGCTCCTGAAATTTGACTTTTTAAGATTACCAACAAGAATTAGTCATCAATTAATTACCAAAACTGGTGTCAAACCATTTGAACTGAATTACAATTTGAACTAGAGGCGAATTCTTGTTCAACGTATGTGCCTTTGTGTTGCTAAGCATTTGCGATCATTTTTCTTGGCCTTATCTTAGAAATTTGGTTACAAATTTTGTCACGCGAGGATTTTAGTAAACGAATTCTCATTCAAAGATAGAGTTTGTTCATTTGGAATTATATTTGTTGATATATGCTCATTTTGCTTCAAACGCGATAGGGAGAGTTGATGAATTGTCATATAATTTTTATGCATATGTAACTTTGACACTAGTTCAAACCCAGATCCTCGAAGGTGAAGACTAAATGCTTGGCTTACCTAATGCGAGCGAAAGTCTAATAATTATTACACATGCAAGCTAATTTGTTTTACACCATTATAAAAACCTTTTCAACACTTGAGATATGCACTTTGGTCCTAAAAAAAACTTTTTACATTAATAGCATACTATAGGAGATTAATTGGACACTGGATCTATAACCTTTCTCACAAATTGCACCAGACACACAAAGAAAAACTGGCTGCTGCCTTTAATTTGGAGCAACTATAGTTAGTTGATCTATGCTGGAGTAATTTTTTCATTTTCAATTAGTTACGTATGTTTGATCGTTTACCATTCTTATCATCCATCGTGCATGACTACTTCTGAAAAGACAAGTCTGTGCTCATGTTAATTTCAAAAAATTGTTAAAGAGCAGTTTTATGAGCTTTACAGAATTCCTTAACCATGCAACACTCAAGAGATCGCTTAAACGTGTGAAATAGGAAGTTTTATGTATAACTGCTCTTTTTAATTATAAATCATATGTATATATGCGTCTTGATTAGCATAATCAGAAATGGCTGAAAACAGAATACTGAGATGACATGAAACTTGATTACCTGAAAACCGATGACACACACTATGAAGAGGCAAATTCTCAGCTGAGATCTATTCCAAAACAAGGTAAGAATTAAGTAATGGGTACTACATGCATGTTATATGTTTAACCAATAAATTTTCGTAATCAACCAAAAATTATTTTCCATTTATAACAAATTACTTTGTGAAATTTTCTTTTTCAGTTAAGATAAACAACTTCATTCTTATGGAAATGCGTCTTTGTTGGCCTTTGTGGGTCCAATGTTTCGAATGCCGGTTACTTAGGAACTTTGTCCAGTTAATTCTTTTTTTTTTTCCTTGTTATTTTTTTTCAATTAAAAGAAATAAAAGAATTCAGTATCAGAGACGACACTCCACTAAAATAAGCAGAAGATTAGTCTTTTATACAGATACAATATAAGCTATTTACTACACAAATATTCTTCTATTTATTATCCACAATATCTCGTAAGGTCTCCAGAGATCTTTTTGTACATTTGATGTGCACTTGACTCGTCCCTGCTGCTAAATAGCAGCAGATAATATATTGATTGGATACCAAAATCTCAAAGCAAAAGTCACTGCTGCCTTTAACTTGGGGCCACAACATAATCTAAAAGGAATAGTTTATGTCATTTTCAAACAACTAAATATATTTGATTTTTTCCAATCTCATTGTGATCCATCAGGCATCGGTAATTTAAGGACAAGTTTATGCGGGTTTTATCGGACAATTGTCAAAGAGGTCCAGAGAAACTTTTCAAAATTCCTTAACAGCCTGACATATGAAGCATAGTGCACGATGCTCTTTTTGTTTTTTTTTTTTTTAATTTACAAGTAAATGGCATCTATGAGTGAGTATTGTGGACACCACGCATGTCACATGGTGTTCCACTTGATATATTAGAACTAATCACACATTATTAACTAATACAAAATATAACCCACTATCGGTTCATGACGATAAATTATTAGTTTTAGTACACCACGTGACAATGCACGTAATGCATTTTATACTTTTCCTGGCATCTATCCACCTTGATTATCACATCATAATCAGAAACGGCTAGACCCATAAATACAGAAACTGTGACGGAGAAAGAGATGATGTTCGATGCAGGAGTGCTCGCAGTGATGTAAAGCCTGAAAGGCAGAGGATGTAAGAATTAATTTTAGCTTTGAATTTAGTTTGCTCAGTTTAATCAGTACTTTTATTATTTTTTTATAAAAAATAGAGACACGACAACTGAGAAATTTAAGATTTCGTATTGGCATTACAAAATTTTGTAATCAGGTAGCATATTTATTTTATTTTATAAATGAGTAAATGTTCTTAGAAATTTGGTAAATGTAGTACATGAAACGGTGATTCTTAATAAGTACTTAATATGGCTCCGTTTGGATAATATTATTTGAAGTATTTTTTGAGAATTATTTAGAAAAATTATTTAGATTGTTTTTTTTTAACTTTTTTGAAAAGTTGAAAAAGTGTTTGAATGTGAAAAATTTTTTGATGTGACATAATACTGGTTTAAAAAAGCGGACGTCTGCTTCGTCATCTGCTTAAAGAAGTGGACGTCCGCTAAGACATTCTGTGTCTTAGCGGACGTTCACTTAAAGAAGCGGACGTCCGCTTCGTTGTTCGCTTAAAAAATCAGACGTTTGCTAAGATATTTCTATATCTTAGCGGACGTTCGCTTAAAAAAGCAAACATTCCCTTCGTTGTTTGCTTAAAGAAGCGGACGTCTATTTCGTCGTCCGCTATGTCGTCCGACCTCAAAACCTACTGAATATATATCTCATTTTGTCAATCGCAATTTTTTCAGTTTTTCTAAATAAATTTTGAACATAAACATGCTTGCTTCTATGAATAATTGTGTAAAATGTTTCTAAAGTTCATTTGAAATTTAGAATGAAAATTTGGTGGGAAAATTTGGTGAAAAAGTTTGACCAAAAAATTTTTTACTTTTTGACCAAATAATTTTCATCAATCCAAACAAAATTGGGAAAAATTTTTCCAAAAAATGGTTCAAATGATGTAACCAAACGGAGCTAACATTTCTAAATAGATTGTATTTTTAATAGTAACCGATGCCTTGTGCTCCAATAACGACAAAAAAACTTTGACTATAGAAGATAAGGCATATTATAATTTAAATTAACGAATAATATAATACTAGTTCTCAATCGCAAAATTGTACGTTTTCATGCCCAACCAAAATTATTTTCCACTGTAACAAATTACTTTGTAAATACTTTTTTTCAGTTAAGATAAACAATTCAGTCTTATAAAAATATGCCTTCATGGAATTCAAAAAAAAACAAAAAAAAATGCCTTCATGGTTCCACTGCTTCCCATGCCGGTTGCTTAAAGATTTTGTCTAGGTAATTCTCTTCTCTCTCTCTCATCCTTGTATTCCTTTTTCTTTCCACGTGTAATGTTGATATTGGTTATTCTTCTGCAATTTCTTCAGATGCAGACGACCATCTACATCCTGATGAGTTATAGACAAAGCCTCTTGTACCAAAACACAATGTCTCAAAAGAATAGTTTCTTTTGTCGTTGTCAATAAATTACATATGTTTGATTTTTACTAATCTTGTCATCCATTAAGGACTAGAACTTCAGAAAAAGAAAAAGTTTTGTGCGCATTGTCATTTGTTGTGCCAGCCAACACTCGTAAAGCTAGCATATGAATAACTCACTCTCCAAATGCCTTCAAATCTAGTTGCCTTGCGTACTTATCTGAACTTTATTCCCCGTTTATCACGCTTTTTTAACTTCACAGGAAAGCTTCATTCAATCCACGCTTACTACGCTTTTAATCTCATGGAAAAGCTTCATTTATGTTTAGATGAATGTCCCATAAGGAAACAAGTAGCCCCATCTGCCATGCATTTAAGGAGTTATGTTGTTGGCCGATTTTTATTAATAAGACTTTTCGTGTTATTCTATTTCTTTAAAAAAAAATTAAAGAATTGAGTATCAGAGACAACAATCCAATAAAATAAGCATAAGACTAATCTTTTATATAGATACAATACGAATTTGTTCTTGGCATAAGTATTCTTCTATTTTTTATCTACAATATCTTATGAGAGATCTCCAGAGATCCATTTGTACATCTAATGTGCACTTTGCTCGTCCTGCTAAATAGTTGCAGATAAGAGATTTGATTGGATACGGATCTATTGTCTTTCACACAGGTCGTATTAAAATCTCAAAGGAAAACTCACTGATGCCATGAACTTGGGACCACAATATAATCTAATTAAGGACGAGATTATGCACATTTTATTGGACAATCGTCAATTAAAGAGGTCTAGAGAAACTTTTCAAAAATCCTTAACCATGCAACACTCCAGATATTACTTGACAGCGTGACACAGGAAGTATTGCTCAAGATGCACTTTTTTTTACCTATAAATATAAATAAATGACATCAAAACGCCTCGATTATCATATTATTAAAAAAAAAATGGCTGTAACGGAGAAAGAGACGGATGAAATTATAAATGGGGAAGCTGAAAAGGAGGAAGAGATGATGTTCCATGCAGAAGGGCCCGAAGTACTGAAGGAGATTCGGAAGGGCAGAGGATGTAAGAAATAATTTTGTTGAGCACCTGCACACTTGCTTGGTAGTGTAATTAGAGTAGCAAATCAAATCTTCAAGATTGCACAAATTTAGCTTCATATTATTGATATTTCACTTTATCTTATAGTTATTGACACAGGGATTATTATATTCTCACACCCTTTTAACTCTCACATAATCTTTTATACCATTTATTAGCAGCGATTTTTTCACTTGAAAGGTGTGTGAGAAGGTAAAGAGAGTATGTGAATATCATTTTCTATTGAGATATTACCTTCTGGAAATACAGCATATTTAATTTTTCCATTTATTTAATAAATCACAGTGAATTCTTTCACTTTTGTTTTAACAAGTTTAGTCCCTATGCTAAAATATTGAATCCCATTTAATCTTTTTGCATATAACAAGTGGGGGGAAAATTTAGAAAAACGAAAGCTTTTATGTACACATACTTATCCACACTATCTATTCTAAAGGGTTCAACGTATACATTCTCCCTTTCAGGCTCTCATAATAATTTCTCTCTTTGTGCCTCCATAATCCAGATTCAAATTTTTTTGGTATATTTTAAGTTGTTATATTTGATACCAATCATGTGTCAAAATAAAATTCGGCGCGTTTATTTTTTATTCCCTTCTATTCAAGTGTAATTTTTCTTCTAAGAATAAAATTATTCATTCGCATTTTGTTTTTTGATTTCTTCTGTTCAAGTTTTTTATAACAATGAAATTGCCCATTTGTATTTTGGGTTTAGATACTTCAGTAATGTGGTATACCCTAACGAAATGTTTATAAGCACAAATTGTTACAGATTCAATTTTAATTTTTCTAATTCATGGCTTTTACTAATTTGTCCTTTTATTAATGGAATTAATTTTTTTTCCAAATGCTACTATAAAATGCAAAAATTTCTAAATTCTATTATGTTTGTGCATTTTTGTGTTTTAATATGGGTAGAAGGGCAATTAAGACGTGTGGAGTTACAAAATGACATTAAAAATTGGTTTTAGGAGTGTTGTGTTTCAAATCTTCTTTAATTTTCTATATCTTCCTTGTCGACAAAATTTTGTATGTTATAATTTCATGACTACACAATTACAAATTTTATTTATTCTTTTAGTTTTTAAACACTTCGAAATTTATTATTATGACAACAAATAGTTGCATGGAAAAATTTTCCCAGCCAAATCACGAAAACAAAAAACAAAAAATTAGTGTGTGTGTATATATGGACATAAACTCAATCAATAAGGTTGATGTTCAAGTGCTGAGCGATCTCCCGAGAGGCCTACATAGAGCAGACTGGGAAGCAGCTCAAAAAATCTTTAATCAGGATAGAAATGCAATGACCCAAAGAATCTCCACAATGGGCTTTACTGCCCTTCATGTAGCGGCTAGTTGCGGCAAGTCGGAGTTAGTGGTGAAGCTAGTGGCGGGCCTCAATCCAGCAGATCTCTTGATAAGAGACCAACTTGGCCGCACTGCTCTTCATCATGTGGCTTTAGCTTGTGATGTCAGGGCTGCCAAAGCATTGGTGCAAAAGAACCAGGGTTTGCTTGCAATCGGGGATTATACTTCTCGAACTCCACTAGTATATGCTGCTTACTGGCGACCTTGATCAAAAGGAAAGGTAATGTTAGACTATCTCAGCAGAGTTATGGAGGACTTACGCTTTTGTGATATTGATGACATCTACGGAGGTTATTTAGATGCCAATGTCGTTGTGGCACTCACAATGTCTTGGTGCTACGGTACGCTCATATCGTTTGAATTTAAAATTGGCAATGCGCCAAATTAAGGTTAAAATACATTAGCAACCACTTGGATAATTCACAAGGTTAGATGATTTCTTTTGCAGATGATGTTTTAAGGATCCTTAAACTCAATCCTGATTTAGCTGTGAGTAGAAATGATAATGGAATGTCTATACTTCATGTGATTGCAATGCAGCCTTCAGCATTCATTCATGAACGTGAACATTCGTCTGTATGCAAATTATTATTAATCACAGGTACGCACGTTACATGCACTACTTTTTTGAGAGTTACTACATTTTATTCAATGCAAACAACCTAATAACTTGTGCATAAAAAATAGTGGTTTTACATGTTTCTTACCATACATGAAAAGGATTTCCCCCATTAAATCAAGACATAATCCTTTTTTTTGTTTTGCTTGAGCAGTTACTTTTGATTAATAGAAATTACTTAACTAAATATAAAATGGAGTGAAAAGGCTGATTTGATCAACTTTTCTAATTAAATTAGAAAAAAAATAATGAGAATCAAACTAGACCAGATATATAATAACTGAGAAAGAATCACAAATTATCCATGTTTATATCAATTAGGCTTCTAAGAGAAGCTTAACATTCATTTAGTGTTTTTATAGGGCTGGAGGCAATTTGATAATCAAGCAGAAAACTGGACGAGGCTATAAATATTTATTAATTATAAATAACTAATAAATAATAAATAATAAATCATACAATAAATTTTAAATTTTGTAGGAGTAATTAGTGAGGGTTTGATTGCAATTGTCCATCTAACAGTGGATAATAATAGATCATGAGCAGAAATTCTTGATAACATATCTTTAATTAAATGAAAGTGCTACTGTAAGCACTTTCGGTGTCGTAATAGAATAAAAAGCCATTATGAAAAGTCAGGAGCAGCTAATCTCAATAAGGTTTATATTTATGTAAAATAGAAGGCTGTTGTGGTAAAGAAATTTGACTTCAATGAACACATTATGTTTAAAAGACATACGAAAAAAGAAGAAATTGGAAGCTGAAATTAAGTTTAAAATGGATAAAATCCTCTTTTTTTTTTTTTTTTTGAAGTACTAACAGAAATGTCGCTGAAGGTTTACTCTCTTTTATTTGTAATATCAGGGAAGAAGATTAATGTGCTGGAAACAAAGCAGAGGGAGAAAGAATTACTTGAACTTGTTGCAGTTGTCTGTCAGGAGTTGCGAAAGAAAAGTGATTTATATATTTTGCAATATTTTTTTGACGAGTTCAATGGAAAAGCAGTCTTGCATTTAGCCGTAGAGAATGGAGCTTTTAAAATGGTGGAAGTGTGCCTGAAATACTTTCCTGATCTGATATGGTACACAAGAAACAATCGAACGATATTGCATGCGGCCATTGAGCATCGCCAAGTGGACATATTTAATTACCTAATTGATGAGTAATTCCTAAGATTAGGATGCTTTCTGAATCCATTCTACAAATAGGACAAATTTGAGCCGTGTTTCTGGTTAAGGGATCATCGCATTTTCTAAATGCGATGTCATTTTTTTTTTTTTCAATTTTCGTTGATTTCGGGCAGTCCGGAATTTAACGCAAAATCGCATTTGTGGAATTCCGGACTGCCCGAAATCAGACATCGCATTCCACAAATGCGATTTTGACTTTTCCCAATTTTGACCATACGAGCCTTTACTTTTTAAATTTTTTTACTTTTAAGATTAGGGTTTGATTTTTGACTTTTTGACATTAGGGTTTTGAGTTTTACCTTAATTTTTTAGAGTAGGTTCAAGGTGGTTTAACATTATTAGTTTTGGGTTTAGAGTATTTATAGTTTATTATTAGACTTATAGTTTCTATTATTGGGTATAAGATTTGGAATTTATATTTTATTTTTTGAGGTGAGAATTTAGGATTTGGGTTTTTTCTTGTTTGGTTTTGCTTTTAGGATCTGAATTTTTTGTTTTAGCCTTTAGGATAGCATATATAATTACACCTTAATTAGGGATTAAAAGTTAAAATTCAAGTACATAATTGTAGAATTTAAAGTTGGTAGATAATTATAAAATTTAGAATATAGAATTAGGGTTTAGGGTTTATTAGATCTTAGGATTCGGAGTATATTAGATTATATGTGAACAGAGCGATAAATGAGTAAAAATAAAATGACATAAAAGTGAAAAGAAGACATGGCATTCTTCAAATGCGATTTTGGACCATCTGAATTTTTATTTTTTAATTTTTTTTAATTTTAAGATTAGGGTTTGGTTTTTAACTTTTTGACATTAGGGTTTTGAGTTTTACCTTAATTTTTTAGAGTAAGTTCAAGGTGGTTTAACATTGTGAGTTTTGGGTTTAGGGTATTTATAGTTTATTATTAGACTTATAGTTTCCATTATTGGGTATATAATTTGGAATTTATATTTTATTTTTTGAGGCGAGAATTTAGGATTTGGGTTTTTTCTTGTTTGGTTTTGCTTTTAGGATCTGAATTTTTTTTTTTAGGGTTTAGGATAGCATATATAATTACACCTTAATTAGGGATTAAAAGTTAAAATTTAAATACATAATTGTAGAGTTTAAAGTTGGTCGATAATTATAAAATTTAGAATATAGAATTAGGGTTTAGGGTTTATTAGATCTTAGGATTCGGAGTATATTAGATTATATGTGAACAGAGCGATAAATGAGTAAAAATAAAATGACATAAAAGTGAAAAGAAGACATGGCATTCTTCAAATGCGATTTTGGACCATCCAAATTTTTATTTTTTAATTTTTTTTAATTTTAGGATTAGGGTTTGGTTTTTAACCTTTTTGACATTAGGGTTTTGAGTTTTACCTTAATTTTTTAGAGTAAGTTCAAGGTGGTTTAACATTGTTAGTGTAGACACCAAATTTTGACACACCTCTTGTAAATATATGTGTGTGTTACTTCATTTAGGGGGTATTTTCATTTTCTGGGGGTCGAGTACAATTTTCGTGTATATTATGTCTAATTCGTCACATCAGGGGCAAAATGGTAATTTCACGACGTATATATTATTTTATTTTTTATTTTATTTCCTAAACATACAATTTTACTATTTTTATCATTATTTATAATTATAATAATTTTTGGGAGTCATTTATTATTTATTTAAAATTTTTAGTATTTTAAACTTAACGGCACGTTTTCCAATGCATTATTTTTACGAGAATTTTCAAGTGAAAAATTTTATATATACATTTTGTATATTCATAAATTTTCTGTAAAAATCTCATAATTTTTAGAGGTCGTTTATTATTTATTTAATTTTTGTCTTTTTGTTTATTAAGGGGACGTTTCCCAAGAACATATTAATCTAAAAAAATTTTGAGTAAAAATTATAATATATGTGCTTTATGTGATAATGTATGTTGTGTAATATTTTTGTGATGTCATTTATTAATTTTCATAAATTTTATAATTTTGCCATATTTAAGTCACGTTTTCCAATGCACTTTTTTATTTAAAATTTTTCTTTATGAGAATTATGTGTGTGTACATTTTATAAATCTTATGTAAAGAAAATTTTCATAATTAATTAATTAATTTATTTATTTTAAAGACCATTTGATGTTTATTTTAAATTTTATTTTTCTAACCTAGAATTAACTTTTTTTGTTACAACTGAATTTTTCTTTTTTCTTCTTATAATATTGTATTTCAGTTTTAATGTATAATTTAAAAAGAGTTCAAGTAGTTTTTATTTTATTTTTATTTTTTATTTTATTTTTCTATTTTTATTTGTTTTCTTCATTAAAAAAAAAAAAGATGAACAGCAACAGCAGCGCTGCTGCTGTTGTTTGTTTCCTGCAAACACCATCCCCAAGCCATGCCTAATCACATCATTATCTTCCTAACCTACACCCAAGTTAGCAGATTTTGAGGGATTTGGTTTTTGCTTTTCACTCACCATCTTCACTTCACTCTCCCTCTCCTTCCCATTCTCTCTCTCGGCCAAAGCACAACCTCCCCTGATTTTTCTTCACCTGCAAAAATTCACTCACTTTTCCACTCTCTGCATTAGCTTTTTCCTCACCAGAACACAAAGACCACAACACACCTCCCTTTCATTCAAACCACAGACACACAATTCCCTCTTCCTTCTTCCCTCTCTCGGCCCCTCCCCCTGCACAAAGCTCACACACCACAGACACAACTCTTCTCTCTCGGATCCTCTCTGCAACACAAGGCACACACACATTGCACTCACTCACTTCCACCTGCAAACACACAGCTCACACACCAGACGCCTCACTTCCACCTTCCCTCACCAGAACACAAGCACAGACACATACAAATTCACTCACTCTCTCGGTCAAACGCACATACACATTACACACACTACACACCTCCACATTACACACAAACACACCTGTGCAAACACATACCAAGCACACCAGCTAACACACACTACACACACTTGCAACACTCACTTGCACTCACAGACACACATTACACATGGCACACACAAAGAACACATTCAAGCACACACATCACACATTCATGTGCACACATTCACACAGCCACAACACACAAAAACACACGCACAACATACACACACCTGCACACACCTTTCCCTGCACCAGCATTGCAAACACAAACCTGCACCTGCCAGCACACACTCACACACATACAATCCAATCGCACATAATACAAACCTGCACATTCATCCCACAAAATGTACACACAAATTCGAACACACAAACGCACACTCACACACACGATACACACCCAAACAACCTGCTAAAATAGCCATTAAACACCTGCAAAAACCTGCAAAATATTAAAAAAAAAAAAAACAACAACAACAACATCAACGTCAGCACACCACCACCCCACATTCCACCACCAACGAAGGCCAACCACCACCAATGACCAGTCGCTCTCCAATTATCGCCCACAGCACCGCCGAATCCACCCACGCCGAAGGTCCACCAACCGGCCGAACTCCATCGGCGAAATCCGAAGCTCCACCAGACCAGAGCACATCCACCATCACGCCACTATCCCCTCAATTGGAAAGGTAAAATCCCCATCCCTCCTTCAATTTCTTTTGTGGATTATTGGGGCAAATTAGGGGAAATTGAGAGGGATAGAGAGAGATTCCGGCAAGGAAAGAAATCCGGCGAGGCTAGAGAGAGAGAGAAGGTAGAGAACAGAACCGGGGGGGAAGGAGACGGACCAGGGGGGAAGAAGAGATCGAAGAACCAGAAGGAAAAGAAGAAGAAGGAAAAGAAAAAGAAAAAAAGGAAGAAAGAAAAATAAAGAAAAAGAGAAATCTGGAAGAGAGAAAAAGGAAAAGAAAGAAAAAAAAAAGAAGATAAAAAGGAAAAAATCAGGTAAAAAAAAAAAAGAGTTTTAGTGAAACTACGTCGTTTTGACGTAGTTTCACTCAAAACTGCGTCGTTTTGATTAGTTTAGTTTTTCAATTTATTTTTAATTAATAATAGGTATTTATTTTATAGTCCTTATACTTTTATTAATGTCATTGTGGCCCTAGACATTTTTAATTTGTGCATTTAAATTTCTGTTTATTGTAGATTGACCCCCATAATTTTATTTTCTTTTCGATTAGGTCCCGATTAATTGCATTTAGGTCCTCCAAATTTTAGATAATTATAATTTTTGCCCTTACATTTTTAATCTTCCATTTTGACCCCTATATTTTTATAAAATTATATTGTGACCCCTATACTTTTTTTGAAATTGCATTTTTGCCCTTAAATATTTCTGAAAATTTCATTTTTTACCCCCTTTTACTGTTGGATATTACAAATTGGTGTTTAATGTGGCTATAATTTACAAATTGAACCTTGAATGTTGCTTAAAATTGTAATTTGGTTTTAAAACTTGTTGGAAATTATATTTTTCATATTTTAACTTGCTGGAATTTCATTTTTGTCCCCCCAACATTGCTGGAAATTCTATTTTTGCCCTAGAATGCTTGCTGGAATTTTATTTTTGTCCCCTCAACCTTGCTGGAATTTTATTTAAGTCACTATACTTGCTGGAATTTTATTTTTGGCCCCCTATTGCTGCTGGAATTTATATTTTAGTCCTTTATGTTGCTGGAATTTGTTTTAAGACCTCCATTAACTGTTAGAATTGTATTTTAGTCTTTTATTTGTTGCTGGAATTTGTATTTTAATACTTATAGTTGCCGGAATTTTTATTTTAGCTCTTTTATATAGCTGAAAATTATAATTTGACCCTATACATTGCTGTAAATTATGTATCATTTAATGACCTTGCTGAAATTATATTCTTGGCCTTAAGTATTGCTGGAAATTTTTATTTTTGGGCATTATACTTGCTGAAAATTATATTTTAGCTTTTAAATTTGTTGTAAACTATGTTATTACTTTAATTAGGGTTTAAAATTATAATTTTACCCTTTTGTTTGTTGTAAATTATATTTTTCATCTTAGAACATTGCTTAAATTTCCATTTTTAATCCAAATCTTATAATATTTTATTTTTGCAAAAAAAATAAATAAAATAAAATAAAATTAGTTAAGTCCTCAAAGCTTTAAATTATTTCTTTTCACGTTTTCTTTATTTTATTTCATCAAATTTATAATTAATGCTCTAAAATTGGGTCTTGTTAGTCTAATTAATGTTCAAATTAGTTTCTTTACTTAAACAATTTTTATTTTTTTTAAATAATTAATTATTATTATCATTATTTTCTTTCTCTTATTTTGTTTATTATTGCTATGATTGTTTGAATTATCATAGTATGTTCATAGTGATCGGTAGGAAATTATTCAATTAGTAGTTTATTTATTTAAATAGTGATATTTTTGACATGTTTGTTCATTTTAGTAGCGATTGGTACCGAGTATTCGAATGGGAGGTACCTCTCTTACCTTTTTATTATTCTTTATGTGCTCT
The DNA here is from genome assembly GCA_024721245.1 of Mitragyna speciosa. NCBI lineage: Eukaryota > Viridiplantae > Streptophyta > Magnoliopsida > Gentianales > Rubiaceae > Mitragyna > Mitragyna speciosa. The sequence goes on along the minus strand of CM045560.1, from coordinate 26,611,892 downwards.
TACGTGCTCCTATATGTTTTTCTATGTGTTTTCATGTATCTTTGTGCTTATAATTTTATCCATGTGTGAGTGTTTATTTATTTATGTCGTATTATTTACTCGAATTTAATTTTTGATTATTCAAAGAAATGTAATAGATAGGTAATATATTCTATTTAGCAAAATTTTTGTATTTAGATAGTTAATGTAATAGATAGTTCACGTGTTATCTACTTAACAAAAATTTTATGTATTTTAGATAGAAAGTGTAATAGATAGGTTAGATAGGATATCTTTTATTCTTTTTCCAGTTTTAGATTGTAATTAGGTTATTCTCCGGTGTAATAGTTAGGGCTTTTGTGTGCTATGTGTGCTATGTGCTTATGTGTTTTATTTGCTTTCTTTAGGACTTTGCATCTAGAATATCATGCTTATGTGTTATATGATCCTATGTGCTATTATGTGCTTTTATGTGATTATTGTTTCAATCTATGCTTTATTTATTTATTTGCTTTATTATTATATATGTGTGTACCGTCGCCACACTATTCCAACGCTAGTTGTGGTTAATTTCGTCTTCTTCGCTAGTCCAAGGCTAGACTTTTAGGTCATTTAGTATTAAAATCATTTCTTGTGTTCATTCCATGCCATTTCACACACATTTTTTGTTTTAGGCCTTTTTTTTATAATTTTTATATATATACTCTATCACTTACTATCTATTTTAAACATATACTTAGTGTATAATATTTAGATTTCACCACACATAGAATCTTAGGTCATTTGTGTGATTTGACTAGAAATAGTCATCTACTCGCGTGGGAAGCAATGGCATACATGTCGTTCCCCCCTCCGTGAGTAGAAACATCTAGTCACGAGTCCGTTAATCCCCCGTACCCGTTATGTTTGCATTCCCACTTTCTTTGTTCACTTACTATCTATATTACTATTTTCTTTCCTTTTGCATTTCATTTTGCATTTATACTCGTGACTCCATCGAGGTCTAGACTCGGGTTTCGCAATTAATGCGGTAATTCCGACCATACCTCAATGGAATATTTTGTCCCTTAACGATACCCATTTTTTTAAGACTAGATTTGTATTCATATAGTTGCATCTAAATGTGATAAAATCTTAGAGTTATATTAGGAAAATTTAGACTAAATCTCGCAACTAGTTTCGGCTAGGTTGAAAGGGTGCCTCATGCGCAAGCCTTTGCCTTCCCTTTCTTCAACTGTTACTCCCGAACCTTTTTCTCTTGTTTTCAAAGACCTGGAGTCGTCTAAAAGGGTTTTCTTGTTTTTCCTATATTTTTCTCAAAATCATTTCTTTAAATAAATCATTCTTAATTTTCTTACCTTTTATAAAATATTTTCGGGTGACTTGGTACACCAAAACTGAATACCAAGTGGCGACTCCTTTTTCACTAAAAAACCCTTTTTAGACTCTATTTTCGGGCCCAAAAACCGTCACATTTTCAAAGTCCCATTTTAGGCCCTTTTTCTTTTATTTTTAAAATAAAGTATTTATTTGTCACATTTTTATCGAATCATCTTTTACAAAGCATTTTCCAAAAAAATTTTTTTTTTTACAAAAATTTACACGCTTTTTTTTCCAATAAACAAAAATCACATTTAATTCTTCCTTTTCCTTTTTCCGAACTCACACACTTCTTATTTATTATCCCTTTCGAAAAATGGGCGCGACTGTTAGTTTTGGGTTTAGGGTATTTATAGTTTATTATTAGACTTATAGTTTTCATTATTGGGTATATAATTTGGAATTTATATTTTATTTTTTGAGGCGAGAATTTAGGATTTGGGTTTTTTCTTGTTTGGTTTTACTTTTAGGATCTGAATTTTTTGTTTTGGCCTTTAGGATAGCATATATAATTACACCTTAATTAGGGATTAAAAGTTAAAATTCAAATACATAATTGTAGAGTTTAAAGTTGGTAGATAATTATAAAATTTAGAATATAGAATTAGGGTTTAGGGTTTATTAGATCTTAGGATTCGGAGTATATTAGATTATATGTGAACAGAGCGATAAATGAGTAAAAATAAAATGACATAAAAGTGAAAAGAGTTGCAAGTACTACATAGTGAAAGTATTATAGATAATTAATAATATATAATAACAACATTGAAAGAAATAAAAATAATACATAAAGAGTCTAATGTGGCCCTAATGTACCATGTGTCCCGCATCCAGTCGGCCTACGAATTCTACGTGTCCTACGAGGTATGTCTCTGGATACATTTTGGGCCTCTGGGTCATCGTGCATAGTGTTCTCAGACTCTGAAGTGAAGCCTGCAAAAGACACTGGTGAAGTAGAAATGCCTGTTGTGGAGGCTTGCATAATATAGGATGGACCAAATGCTGGGAATGGTAAAGTCATCGAAGCTTGATTCTGCACATAATAAGGCGGAGTGATCGGGGATGATATGGTAGGCTGCTGTAATGTGCCTTCACCGTGACCATACAAATGAGACGAGATATAACCAGGCTGAATGGAAGGCTCACCATGATAATACGACTGAGAAGGACTTTCATCGTGATGGTATGACTGAGAAGTACCATAATCAGTCGGCTGAGAAGGACCTTCATCGTGATGGTATGACTAAGAAGTACCACAACCAGTCGACTGGGAAGGGCCTTCACCGCAATCAGTCTGCTCTCCAGATCGAACACGACGGCTACGTCCTTTACCATGATTGTTTCCCGGGACATTTCGAGCAGCCCTACGAACTCGACGAGCACTAATGTGATCATCAGCACCGGAAAATGCAAATCTACAGGGCGATGTGAAAGACGGTCTAACTCTCCAACCCCACGTAGCGTCTCATAGGTCATGTCCCGAACGATAGTCCACACATCAGCTGCTGCCGGCTCAGCATCGGGCAAGTTATCAATAGATAGATGATGCATGCGGGACACCATGTCAAACTGCAAAAAAAAAAAAATCTAAAAATAATAATTTTATTAAACATAATACAAAATTTAAAGAAAATATAAATCACTTACAACGTAATTTGTTCTCGAGCCGTCACCCTGATAACCTTCCGGTTGAGTAGGACGGTGACTGGGATTGGAAACGTACAACACTGTCCTCTCTCTGTACCAACTGGATGTACTCATATGATAGACTTCTGCTATCGACAGCCGGTGTGCCTTGAACAACCGTATCATGACGTTCCATCCATGAATTGATATATGTTTGGTGGAATAAACGCCAGTTGGTAGAAATACGACCACAACGATCAATTGTATGTAAGTGAGGCTGTGCATCCATAAGTAATTATTGTGGTATAGTCTGCTCTATATCGAATTGACGTAAAACCCTGAGAGGAAGGTGAGCCTCCACAATCTCCCAACAAATAAGATAGGTTACTGATTGCCAAATGCTACTACCGACAGTACAGTAATGTGGTAGCATAGTAAGCACGTGGTCAGAATACGGCTGCCAAATGAACTGCAACAATAATGAAATTTTAATTAAATATATTTAAAGAAATGTTGTAACAATTTTAAGTAAATTACAAGTAGGAAAAATATTTAGGATTAATTACACTTTGCCTCCCTGAATGCAGGGATAATAGACACTTTGCCTGCTAATTACAAAAAATATGCATTTAGCGAAAAAAAAAATTTGTTAATTTTTTTATTAACTTTAATTTATTAAAAGACTAAACTACCCTGATAATTACTTGTGTACTGACAAATACAGCCATAGGTATTAAAATTTACTTTTTTTCTATTTTATCGCATGCATGTGTATTGTGCACGTAGAATAAAAGTCTCTATACATAATTCTAAAAAATAAATATTTTGAAAGAATTTGTATATGCTTTCTGACTAAACATATAAAAAGAGTTAAAATTGATATTAATATAGCATAATAGATTAAACATAATGTAATACTGCGATAAATATCCTCAAATACTGCGATATAGCTTTAAAAATAAAAAACCTTAAAAAATGAATTATTTAGTCTATAAAAAGGTCAAAGTATTAATACTGTTATAAAAAATTTTCAATTTCCATCAGATTTTATTTTTTAAAATCTAATTATCTTACTAATCTAAATAAATAATTCAATCCATCAACATCTTATAAATAAATATATTAGTAAAAAAGAGATAACCAATTTAATAATAAAAAAATATGCATAAATAACTTGAGAGACCTTATTAGAATGTAAAAATACTTAAAGTTTAGTGACTTTTTTTAAAAAATACTTATTTGTTGTTTTTAAAAGTAAATAATGGCATTTTTAGAGTACTTTAGTGGCATTTTTAGTTTATACTATCAAAACTAATTATAAGAGCAATTTTGACCTTTAATAATGTATACAAATTGAAGTGAATAAAACAAATTTAACCAATAGTCTTTGATGCACAGTGCATGTTTTTTGTATTCAGGGGGGCAAAATGTCTGTTAGCCCTGCTTTCGAGGCAAAGTGTAACTAACCCTAATGTTTAAATTGAACATATATTGTAAAAATTTTAAACAATTTACCTCTTCCGGTCGTAATCTATCCAATTGATCTCGAAACACTGGCAAAACATGCCGAGAAACCCTATGCAAGGTCAAACTCAACGTCCCACCTGAAAAAGTAATTAAATTTTAATAAAAAATCAAATAATATTTAGTCCAACAGTAATGATGCATGCATAATTTTTTTTCTTACCGAGATCCATATGGTTCATGAACATATGTCGATGGCACCAATCTATCAGGACGCATAATAGGGAGTCGCTCCCAAGCCCATAACTGAAGTAGTACCAATGGACCACAAATCTCTCGTGCCGTAGGTAATGTGGCATCACACATACTGCGATATAGTATAGCTAGTACCGCAGAACCCCAACTGTATCCCCTAACACTCTCTAAATCTCTCAAAAGCGGTAACAATCGTAGAGGCACTAGATTGCCCGATTTATCAGAAAATAAGTGGCCCCCCAACAACATCATGATGTATATACGAGCACGCTGTCGACAAGCATCGTCTGATGCATCATCCGAAAAATGTTCCTGTAGTGCGGCATTCAAGCAACGCATCTTCAATCGAACTCCTGAAATGTCTGATCGATCAGGAAGAAAGCCTAACAACTCCTGACACATGAGCATCCATTGCTCTGTGGGTCGTCCCGTGTCATCTGAAATAACAGCTGGACCATCAACAGGTAGACCCCAGAGAACCTCAACGTCCTGCAAAGTCACAGTCACTTCGCCTACTGGCAAGTGAAAAGTATGAGTCTCGGGTCGCCAGCGCTCGACTAGACTAGTCACAAGTGCATGATCGACAGTAATGTATCCGCACTGTAATACGCCATCAAAACCTGCTATACGGATATAATGTCGCACACGCTCTGGTGGAGGCATATGATCCCACAACAAACCATCACATCGCCTACACGTCAGCTGTGTATCATCAATGTCATTATGAAATATAAAACGTGCCCGATGCGAATTATTGAGGAAGTATGAGATCATGAATATATGGTCCTTGATGTGGACCAAATGTAGAACGATCAGCCATTATACACCACAAAGTCTGTGAGAATAACAAAACAAAGGAATATCAGACATATTGTATGAAATTAAAAAAAATATAGTTTGTTTAACAATAATTCTATTGTAATTCAAATCAACCAAACAAATAAAATGTAATTGACAACAAAGTAAAGTTAAAAATATTTTAACATTAACTCTAATATAATTCTAACTAACAAAAGAAATGATTATGTTCACAACAAAATAAACAAATTTAAAAATGTTATCAAAATTAATTCTAATGTAATTCGAACTAATAAAACAAAAGGAAATTTAATTGACAACAAAGTAAACATACGAAGATTTTAATATTAATTCCAATGTAATTCCAACCAACCAAAACAAAGGAACATAATTGACAACAAAACAAACTTAAAAATATCCCATGCATTAATTCGAATGTAATTCGAACTAATAAAACAAAAAATGATGACAGCGCAATACAACAAAATAACCCATACATTAAATCTAATTTCTATGTTGCGATGCCGGACAGTTTCTACTGTTGTGGCCAGCCTGATGACAACGTCTGCACCTTCTTGGTTCGTCAGGCTGTCTTTGGTCCATTTCATTTCGTATCCGACTTCCTCTTACACGGCCTGGCCGACGATCAATAAATCGACTATTATCTGCACGAATCTCCCAATCTGTCACCGGCCAATCATCAGGATGTGGCAAAGTAGAAAATCTACTTGCATACTGAGTAATGTGTGTCGCACGAGTATATGCAGGATCAAAAAGTCGGAAAGGATCTTCACGCATCTTTCTACAAACGGCCATTACATGAGAGCATGGAAATCTGTATATTTGCCATTTCATGCATGTACAGGTTCTTTGATAATACCGTACTGTATGACTGTTTCCACCCTTGTTGTGAAGTCTTCTCTTAGTCATAACCGTGTACACACCTGCAGAAACATCAGCTTCCATAACTTGATGTCGTGCAGCAGCTTGGTCAATTTCCTTAAATCTCTTCCACTGCTTTGGCGGGAATGGTTCACGATAGTGGGCAGCTAATTCTCTGTTTTCATTAAACATTTTCATTGTCCGATGAAATGTCAACTCGATGCACGCTTTGATAGGCATCTGCCTTACCCCACGAAGAACATTATTATGGCTCTCAGATATGTTTGTGGTCAATATCCCCCAACGATGATTATTGTCATGTACGAGACACCATTTTTGTGAATCAATTTCTGCAAGATAATCCGCAGCCTCTCTAAACTGAGCTTTTAATATCTCCATGAAATGTCTCCATTTGCGTGGCTGTCGAGCACTCCCAATCGCCCAAACCAAATTTTTAAGTTTATTGCTTCTCCATCTGGCCAAGACATTACTTCGAACATGACGTAGACATAGCCGGTGATACGTGAATGGTTCCTGCAAATAATCAGTATTTTCAATAGCATTGCGAATACCACTGTGTCTGTCTGATATAATGCATATTGGATGCCGCCCTCGCACAACAAATTGATAGAACTGATGTAAAAACCAAGCCCAACTAGCATTCGTTTCTTCATCAACAATTGCATATGCAAGAGGCAATATGCGATTGTTTGCATTAACTGTCACTGCCACCAACAATTTTCCTTTATACTCGCCGCGCAAATGAGTACCGTCAATACTCACAACAGGCCGACACGTCTGAAATGCATCAATAACTGGTCCAAATGCCCAGAATACATACCTAAAAATCTTTACGGCATCAGAACTGCACGGATGATGCAAAAATTGAACAACAGTCTCGGGATTAAACTGCATCAAGGCTTCAACATATTTTGGGAGTAATTGCAAAATTAGAATTCCAATCACCATACACCATTTGGATTGCTTTTCTACGAGCATACCAGGCCTTCTTATACGATATATCCACGTGCAGGTGTTGCTTGATGTCAGACATTATGTATTTTACTTTATATGCTGGATCATTCACAATTGAATGCATAATGTATTGTGCAACAACAGCTGATGTCAAACTTCTATTATTATTGCCATGCATTGCACCAACACACAAATGATCGTCTACAAATTTAGTAATTTGCCACATCCCATGACTTTTTTTGCATTTTACACGAATGCACCAATCACACCGAGCATAACCTGATAAAGATGATGTACCAGCATTATCAACTAGCATATTTGCACTTTGCAACCCATGTCGTCTTTTTACTCTCGACTACTGTGAACTCCCTGTTTTGCCTAACTGACCATAATCGTACTGCTTTGCTCACTTGCTCCTTGCTCCTAAATAGCATGTGTAAACGAATATCGGCGCTGTCCTCATCCCAAATATCCAGCCGCTCCGTATGTCCTCGTTCAGTTGGATCGTCATCTGATGCAATTCCAAGATCCTCAAAGAATGACAGTCCAGCAGGGACATACTCTCGAGGAGGATCAGATGAGAAACCAACAGGCACATCCTCTCGAGAAGGCGAACGTGACCTTTGACATTCAGCTGAGTTTGGATCCAAATCATCGTCAGATTCAGGAGACAAAACATTTTCTGAATTAACTTCTTCACTATCCTCCTCAGAAGGTGCAGTATCAGATTGCTCTAGCCTTCCCTCAGATTGTACCAACCTTTCTACAGGATTGTCACTCATCTGGCTATGCAGACGTGTACTGTGAATAGAATCAACATCACGAAATCCTTGTTCTCCCATATCAGCAGAAGGATGCATGCGTGATGTACCATATTCTGCCTCTGTAAATGGATTCTGTCCAGCATAATTTTGCATAGATGTGTTGACACTCGGCACAGTATTGGATACCATCGGACTACAATATTGCTGGTGCATATGGATTATAAGCTGGATTTTGTTGATACAAGAAAGGGTTCAATAGAGACATCATTGGCCCGCTAGCATTTGTCATGCCGACGGTGTCTGGAGGAGGCATTTGGACAATCTCCTCCATTTCAATGTAAAACTCAGCACTGTACCCTTGCAAAGTATCGTTCAGGTCATATATGACCTCCATTCGGTCATCATCGAACACTTCCCATTCCATATGCATTTGTGGACCGCATGGTCATCGGAGGATTATTTTCAACTTGAAGCAATTTCTATCCAACCCCATATAGTGGTATATTCTGTCTACCAACCCATCGTACCCGATTCGTCGTTTTATTACGAACGACGAATTAGGTCGACGAGGTTCATATCGGATTGATGTCCCTTCGTACCGAATTTCACCTCCCCAATACAAACTCACTCTAAGGGGGTTGGTCAAAGCCATCTTCCTCTTACTTTTTTTGGACAAAAAATTATTAATACTAATAACAAATTCTTACTAAATATAAAAATTCAACGCCTAAAACACAGTTCATAACTAATTAGTTCTTCACTTATTCCTACTTTTTTATAAATTATGTCACATGCAATCAATTATATTACGTCCTAATTATTTCTAATTTCTTTTCACTCCTTATTCATTTTTCTAATTATCTATGTTGCATTTTTTTAAACCCTAAACCAATGACTACATCATGCTATCATAATTACAAGAGAGTAATTAAAAAATTTAATTAGTTCCTCACTTATTCCTACTTTTTTATAAATTATGTCACATACAATCAATTATATTACTTCCTAATTATTCCTAATTTCTTTTCACTCCTTATTCATTTTTCTAATTATCTATGTTGCATTTTTTTAAACCCTAAACCAATGACTACATCATGTTATCATAATTACAAGAGACTATTTAAAAATTTTAATTAGTTCCTCACTTATTCCTACTTTTTTATAAATTATGTCACATGCAATCAATTACTATTATTTCCTAATTATTCCTAATTTCTTTTCACTCCTTATTCATTTTTCTAATTATGCTATGTTGCATTTTTTTAAACCCTAACCAATGACTACATCATGCTATCATAATTACAAGAGACTATTAAAAATTTTAATTAGTTCCTCACTTATTCCTACTTTTTTATAAATTATGTCACATGCAATCAATTATATTATTTCCTAATTATTCCTAATTTCTTTTCACTTCTTATTCATTTTTCTAATTATGCTATGTTGCATTTTTTTAAGCCCTAAACCAATGACTACATCATGCTATCATAATTACAAGAGACTATTTAAAAATTTTAATTAGTTCCTCACTTATTCCTACTTTTTTATAAATTATGTCACATGCAATCAATTATATTATTTCCTAATTATTCCTAATTTCTTTTCACTTCCTTATTCATTTTTCTAATTATCTATGTTGCATTTTTTTAAACCCTAAACCAATGACTACATCATGCTATCATAATTACAAGAGACTATTTAAAAATTTTAATTAGTTCCTCACTTATTCCTACTTTTTTATAAATTATGTCACATGCAATCAATAATATTATTTCCTAATTATTCCTAATTTCTTTTCACTTCTTATTCATTTTTCTAATTATCTATGTTGCATTTTTTTAAACCCTAAACCAATGACTACATCATGCTATCATAATTACAAGAGAGTAATTAAAAATTTTAATTAGTTCCTCACTTATTCCTACTTTTTTATAAATTATGTCACATGCAATCAATTATATTATTTCCTAATTATTCCTAATTTCTTTTCACTTCTTATTCATTTTTCTAATTATCTATGTTGCATTTTTTTTAAACCCTAAACCAATGACTACATCATGCTATCATAATTACAAGAGAGTAATTAAAAATTTTAATTAGTTCCTCACTTATTCCTACTTTTTTATAAATTATGTCACATGCAATCAATTAATATTATTTCCTAATTATTCCTGATTTCTTTTCACTTCTTATTCATTTTTCTAATTATCTATGTTGCATTTTTTTAAACCCTAAACCAATGACTACATCATGCTATCATAATTACAAGAGACTAATTAAAAATTTTAATTAGTTCCTCACTTATTCCTACTTTTTTATAAATTATGTCACATGCAATCAATTATATTATTTCCTAATTATTTCCTAATTATTCCTAGAAATGTTTCGTTTTCCCCAACAATTTCTCCCTCCCATGTCCATGAAGCTGAGATAAACCTTTCTCATACTCTTAAACCTTTATCTGATAACATCTCAGCATTCTTAATTACACCTATATTAAAGATGACAAAGTCCAAAGAAAGAGGAATAGGATTTTCCCATGGTTCTCGTTATCTTATGGCCCCAGAGATCCTTGAATCAATTGGAAAATTGTGCGGCAAGTTAAGCACCGGAAATTAACCCAATATGCATAAAACTACATACATTATCAAAAATAAATGCAGAATAAACCCAAACAAATAACAATTAAAACAAAAAAAGTATCTTTTCTTCCAGTTACTGCAATAAATTAAATCTTTTCTTTCATTTACTGCAATAAATTAACCCTCAATAAAAGCTGTGTCATTTTTTGTTATTTACTTAGATTCTTTTCCATTTTCATGCAATAAAATTAACAAAGTAGTGTGGCAACACACGATAAGATCCACAACAGAGAAGCTAAACAGAACAAGCTGAACCATTAACATGAGAAATCAGCCAAATGGGAATAACCATAAATGATTACAACAGTCCATATGCATGGTAAGAATGAAGTGAACGGAAGGTACCTAAAGAAGAAAGGGACAGAAAGGGGTTCAGCAGCAGCAAAACACCATTGTTGTTGGGGGCCAGTAGCAAGTGAATTTGGAGCAAACAATGGACACAAAATTGAAGGAAGAAAACAACAATCACTGGCTGCACCGGATAGCAAAAATGAAGAACAAATGAAGATTGCAAAATGAAGCAGACGGCGTCTGGGGGAGTCAGTATAAACCAGCGAGAGATCGCATTCCAGGAATGCGATGTCTAAAGAGACAGCGCATTCCTGGAATGCGGTCTCTCTCCCGTGACCTGCAAAACTGCAGCAAATAGTTTGCTGCAGCTTTGCTGCCCGGTCAGCGGCCACGTGACATCGCATTCCAGAAATGCGATGTCTCTTTAGACATCGCATTTCTGGAATGCGATGATCACAATGCCAGAACCCCTCAGCAGAAGTATCCTATTTTTGGAATTGATTCAAAAAATAGTCACAGTCTTAGGAATTACTCCCTAATTGATTTGATTGGAGAAAATCCCAAGGCCTTTGCCGACTCAAGAATCGATAAAAATGAGAATAATATTCTCCATTTGGCAGCAAAATACTCAGCGCCTTCGAACCAACTCATGGTCAATTCTGTACCGAGTCCCGTTTTTGAGATGCGGAGAGAATTGCAATGGTTTAAGGTAGTAATTCTATCCTCAAAATGCTGGAGTATTCTTACAACACTATACGATATAAGGCAATTAGTTAAAAGTATATTAATTATATAAGAATATCTTTTCCCGATTTGATCTGTCATCATCATAGATGTAAATTGTTTTAGAAATTGATTTATCTACACAGGCTGTAGAATCGTTGGTTCATGAAGAGTTGACAATGAAAACGGAAATTAAAGGCCGAGTGCCTCGAGATTTATTCCATGAAGAGCATAAAGAGTTACTAAAAGATTCTAAAAAATGGATGAAGGATATATCAGACTCATGTATGGTCGTAGCTATTTTCGTTGCAACAGTCGCATTTGCTGCTATGATAACTGTACCTGGTGGTAATACGAGTGATACAGGAGTTCCGATTCTTTCAAATAGAAAACTTTTCGTGGCATTTTCCATCTCAAATGCACTGTCCATAGTATCTTCAACTGTGACTCTGCTTGTGTTCTTGTCAGTTTACACATCAAAATTTACGGAAAGAGATTTTCTGGTTTCGATTCCAAATAATTTGCTGAGAGGTCTCATTTCCCTATTTATTGCTGTAGCCGCAATGACGATTTCTTTTGGTACAGCAATTGGCTTGACACTTGAGAACAAAGTCAAGTGGGCTTACATTCCGGTTACAGTCTTACTTTGTTGCCCTGGATTAATTTTCTTGAGTTTGCAGCTTCCTGTGCTTTTTCAAACAATCGCGTTCTCACCTGGACCGGGCAAATATCGGGTACAAAGGGATTGGAAGTCTTAGTGCGTCAGTAAAATTTGCTACTGTTCAAAAGACAAGTCTTGAACTCCTTTGATTTACAAGTTACTGCTCCTTTTTGAAAAGCCTTGCGCATGAAAATAAGAACGTGACAAGCATCTTTCAAGGGTTTTTTGCATTTCGTACGAAATATCTTTTATATCTAATTATGATTTCGAGTTTTGCGTGCATTTGTAAACTGGTTTATGTCTTGTTCAATGCTAATACACTACAAGAAATTAAGCTTTTACACACACACATGATGTGTGGGTAAAAAATCATTATGTGTCGACAAATGTCTTTATCTACACATAAAATAAATGTTTACATATGTAGCTATCGCTCTGCGGAGAAATATTTTTGCCTACACATGTATTTATGTGTAGGTATAAATATTATCTTTTACCTACACATACAAATGTGAGTAAATATTTGTAATATATGTAGGGTAATTTTCTTGCCGAATGTGTGATGCTGACGTGGATGCTGATGTGGATGATGCCGTAGATGCTGACGTGGCTTCATTGTTGGCAAATTGTATACGACGTGTATGATGACGTGTCATCTGATGTGGCATCTGACGTGTCATGAAATTTATTTTATGTGCAAATAAAAATTTAGCAATATGTGTGGGTAAAAGCAGGACGCATGTGTTGACAAAAAATAACTATGTGTGGGTAAAAATACCAGCATATGCGGGTAAATATTGTTGCATATGTTGGTAAAAAACTCATTTATGTGGGTAAAACGTCCACATGTGCAGATAAATGTAGCTATATACGTGATGAAAACATTTCGATGTGTAGATAAAAGTACTCGTATGTGTGGATAAAAGCATTCGTATACGTAACCTTGTCTGTATATGTGGATAAAATTATTTGCACGTGTAGGTAAAAAAAACCTCTATCAATTTTAAATTTCATATTATATATCATATCTAATAAAACCTATAACAATTCAAAGTAAAAATAAAGTCATCAATCAACAAAATCCAAATACTAATTTTAAACAAACTAACAAATGTCCAAACATAAATTTAAAAGTAACTTGGAAAGTCATATGATTAAACACATAGTTAAACATTAGTATCACCAATCAAACATTAAGTCAACTACTGGTATTAATAATGCTAAAAAATGTTAGCAAATCATCAAAGCCAAAATTAGCATTGACAAACTCATCACTAGAGCTGTGAGCTTGTATACAATCAAGATAGCGAGAGGCTAGGATCAATCTCTTGTGTCGGATTGAGATGGTCATGAGTCAGTGATCTGATAGCACATGTTCAGGGAAAGGAGGTATAACGTTCTTTTCAACCAACATTCGTTTCATCTTTTGAACACTTCCCTTGCGCTCCATAAAACGAGCACTAAAGCAAGAAATTTAAACACCTAAAGAGTACAAAACAATTTGAAGTATTGGGAAGTTAGACACATCAATTATGATTTATGAGAGAAAAATTTATTGAAGCAGTTTTTTTTTGGGGAGGGGGGAAGAGAGAGAGTACATCACTTGATCAAGGTGAGTGACATGTCTAGTTAATGAAGTAGCAGAAAAGCTTCAAATTTCATCCATGAATACATGACTCAGTGGTGGAAGAATCACCTGGCATGCTAAATTTCTCTCACAGTAATATACAAGATCATAAATATACAACACCTAGACCAAACTTGGAACAAACTTAAATAACCAGGAAAAAATAGCAAAGCAGAACTAAAATCTTCTTAGTAAACATTGGAGTAAAGCTTCAATATCATAATAGCCTTAATAATATACATGCTAAACATATCACAGTTTATACCCACAATAGCCCATCGATTTACAACAAAATGTTAACTCCAAACGAAGGCCAGAGTTGGAAAGACAACGCAAGTTTATACAGCCACTGAGCCAACCAATTTACATAAATGACTCAAGTACTAGGACTTTTACCTTTTATTGTAAGCCTTTCAACATGGATAACTTAAATTGATAAAAGTCATTGAAAACAAATTAATTGATTTAAAACCCGTGGCTTAATAAAACAACATGAACCATAAACTATTTTTAACCTCAAATAATCCAAGATATGTAATAGCAAACAAGAATCACTGCATCATGATCAATAATGAATTGAATATGCTGTAGTATTCCAAATAAAACAAAATTGAACAACTCAGAGGCATATTTGACTGCACCTGTGATAGAAATAATAGGAACAAATGTGGACTCTTGTCTTCATTAATCCAAGATTAGATGACTTCGAAGTTCCGATTTTCCTTGCACTATTCATTTGAATATAAAGTGTAGAACACTCGAAAGCTTTGTTTACATTTCGTTGAGGCAAAATCACAGCCTTTAATGCTGTGAAAAAAAATAAAAATTCACATGCAGTCACTTATGATAAGAAGATTATTGTTCTTTGACTAGTCTTTTTGTCAAGGGTAACTTGTAATTTTGATAGAAATAAAGTGCTTTGATGGATATACTTTGAAACTTAAATTTCACGATGTCAAGCATCTCACACGGTTCACTGACAAAGTATATTCATTTGCTAAAGAAGCCTTTAAATGGCAAAACAAATCTCAATCAATATTTACTGAAACATCTACAAGAACTACGACAATATGGAGTTTGCATTGATATTAAAACATATCTAGTAGAGCCATCGAACATGATACAAGGTCCCAAACCTTGAAATTTCTATATGCATTCCTTTCTCTACTACTGACCTCCCACAAGGTAATATCACCAAGGTTTGTTCCAATTCTAAAACAAAAGATGACAACTTAAAATGAAAAAACTCAACTCTTACACAACATAAATAAAATCAAGATGCCATTGAGCTCTATCCAAATTACTCAAAGGATGAAAAATTAATGAAGAACTCTAAGAGACTAGGAGCTGAGTAAGACTTAAATTTAGTTGCAAAGAATGAAAGATAACATGCAGAGAAGCATTCACTCTGCATTGAATTAAAGTATCTGCAACTACAATGAAAATGTAGTCTTCTAGGACAAATAGTAACTAAGTTTCTAGAATCACCATCAGACAACCAATGTTTGAATTATCAAAGTTTTTTTATACTGACTGTCTTTTTCAGTTTCCTATTACCATAATTTCCTTTAATGCTATCTACTGCTTATTTTACTTAAGTCATCCTTTTCTAATCCTAATTTTCCATTTAAGCCAATGGTACCTGCAAAAATTTGCATATATCTAATTACAAAATTAGGATAAAGTTTTTAGTTATAGCAGTTTTAAGAAATGCTCTGCCAAATTGGGCAAAGGATGAAACTCCTTAGTTTTACCGAGCACTCATGGACCCATAGCTAGTGATGATTCGCGCAACATTGAGTGCTAATTGAAACTTCAACCAGAATTGGGTAAAATCCTAGAACAAAAACAACATGCTAATCAAATAACAACCAAAATAATTAATCAAATAACGTGCTGGACAAATGTACAAAATAACACCCAAAGCAACATTGATCAAATTAAGACTAAACAAACATATAAAATACACCCAAAACCATGAATTAGATAAAAACTAAGCAAATAAATAAAAATACACAATAAAGGAAAAAAACCAGTAATCAAAGCATGAACTGAACAAAAATAGGCTTATAATTGATTGATCAAGCTTAAAAACTAAACAAATAGAATGACATCAGATTCTCTCAACTACGAATCAATTCTTTATTAATGCAAATCAAACAAAAGGCATTTGACCAATCACTACCCGTTCGGTTTCTTCAAAATCTAGCACAGAAAGAGAACAATATCAATTTAAACTTTCCCCAGTACACTCGAGTCTTCAAGAGAACCAAAAAGAACAAATTTACAAAACACATCAACTAATTCTCCCCCAAATAACTATTTCACCAAAACTCCAGACGTTCATACACTCAAATTCTCCAAAATCATTCTAACCCAAGTAGTGAAATACCAATAGTTCAAACCACATATTTGAAATCAAAATTTAAGTCATCCCAATTCCTAATCGGGTCCTTAAATCTTCAAATTAAATTCTCAAATTAACAGTCAATCCTTTTAACCCTTCAAACCTATAGACGAATTAATCATGAATCCAGCAAAAACCATACACATCTCAAGAATTTAATGGCATGAAAACGGAAATGAAAGCAGCTGAGAAATACCGATTTGGGCGGGAGAAGTGGAGGTCGAACTTGGCCCGAGTCGATGGCTTGTGGCTGAGATTGGAAATTTTGGTGCCTCCAGCGATTTGTGCGAGTGAGAGAGATGGATACGATGGAGCTTTGTTGATATCCTAAAAATGGATTGTTTGCTAGTGATGTTATTGCTTGGCTGATGAATATTGATAAGTTGCTGTGCAGTAGAGATGGGAAATTTTGGGGTTGGAGTTGGTTGATGTTATTGGTTGTTGAAGTTAGGCGGTGCGGTAGTGAAGGGAAGATTTAGGGTTGGAGTTGGCAAAAGATATTTTGAGGACTTGGGAAGGTGTATTTTGACAGGCTGGAGAAGGTGTATTTTGAGGGGCTTGTTGAACGATTGAAGACTTAGAAAGTGGCTCATTTGATTTGGAAGAGGCCGAGCAAGGGGGAGGAAGATAAGGGAGAAATTTTCGTAAGGAAGGAGGGAATTTGATTTTTGGAGAAAATTAGGTGTTGGGGAGCGGGAAATCATGTTGCCAACATTAAATAAATTTTTTTTTCTATTTTAGAGTAAGAAGTAAATAGTAAACAGTACACACACATATATGCATAAGTATAAGAATATGTATGTACCTATATACATACATATACATATAAACATAACATATAGATATATGTATGTAGGCGAGTATATATTTAAAATAATTAAAAAATTCGATTAGAATAATGGCAAATATTTGAGAAATTTAAGTAATAGATCTAGTAGTGTTAGAAGAAGTTTTGATTCTAGATCTGATATGGATTCAGGAAATAATAATGAAATTAATATAATAAATTTTACTAAATATAATAGAAAAGATTGAACAATATTTATTAAATTGGACTATTCCTAAGATTTCCGCAACAAAAATACACTCGAAAAGGAGTTTTGAATACGTACATATATGCGCATACATATACATGTGTTATACACACGTATATGCATTTAATGCATGTGTGTATGTATACACATATATACATTTATCTATATCTATATGTATATATGTACATACATACATACATACATCCACACACACACACACATATAGACACACACACGTGTAGACACATATCTACAGACACATGTGTGTGTGTTTGTGTGTACATATGTACATATATACATACGTGTGTATGTGTGTCTATATATATATATATATATATATATAAACTACATTTGTATGCGTATATGTACATGTATATGTGCGTATATATACATATGTTGTGTGTGTGTATATATGTAGATGTGTGTATATATATATGTCTATATATGTGTGTGGTGTGTGTGTGCATGCGTGCGTGTGCGGCGTGCCGTATATACACATGCGCACACACCTGTATGTTTATGTGCATGTGTATATGTATAGCTTCAGTGATGGTATAGGTATTTACAAAATTAACCTCTACTGTTAATAATTCTAAGATATTAACAATCTTAATTTTTTAAAGAAGTATGGACAAATTAGTAATTGGACATGTGTAATATATGATATATATTTACATCTGATGTGGCAATTTTTCACGTTATCATGCTACTACCCAATATCACCTACACATTACTACCATTTCGTAATATATGTAGGTAACACATATGTATTCCCCACACATACTCGACATTTTCATTTATGTGTGGGTAATATTAATTACAAGAAAAATACATCAGCATTCCCAAAAATTTGAGTATTAATGCCTGCCAATCTATAGCCTTTGATGGAAAATTCTCCTACCAAATTCATATGCAACAAAAAATATTTACCCACACTTAATATAATTAATAAAAAAGACACGTCAGCATTTAAAAGAATTTGAGAATTCCTACCAATTCCTAAATTTTGGAAGGAAATTCTCCCTGCCAATTTTATACGTAACGGAAAACTTTTACATACACTTAATAAAATTAACAAAAAAGACACATCAGCATTTTAAAATTTTTCAAAATGCTTGCCAATCTCCACATTTTGGGGGGAAATTGTCCTAACAATTTCAGTATGTAGTGGAAAACCTTTACCTACACTTAATATAATTAACAAAAAAGACACATCACCATTTCAAAAGTTTCGAAAATGCCGCCAATCTCTAAATTTTGCGGATGAATTCTCCTACCAATTTCATATGTAACAGAAAACTTTTACCTACAGCTTAATATAATTAACAAAAAAGACACACTAGCATTTTAAAAATTTTGAAAATACCGCCAATCTCTAAATTTTGGGAGGAAATTCTCCCACCAATTTCATATGTAATGGAAAACTTTACCTACACTTAATATAAATAACAAAAAAGCCACATCAGCATTCTAAAAAATTTAAGAATAAAGCCAATCTTTAATTTTGGAGGGAAAAAATCCCACCAATTTTATCTGAAACTATAAACTTTTACCTACATTTAATAAATGCCAAACATATAGTAATTGCTCTTATTACATTTACTCACACATATAAAATAAATGTGTAGCTAAATACCCACACATATTATGTGTAGCAATTTTATGTGTGGGTAAAAACTGAATTTCTTGTAGTGATAAGAAATTATGGCTCCATTTGTTTGAATTTTTTTTTAAGAATTATTTATTAGAAAATTTTAAACACCACCTTTTTATTTTACATATATATTTATTGAAAAAATCTCTTAAACTGCTACAATAATATGTTTTAAAAAAGCATTTCAAAAATTAACCATCTAAAGGAAGTGTACTTTTTCTTTTTTGAATAGTTGCATATGCTGGTATTATTTATTTTTTATTCCCTCATTATTAAAATATTTGTTGTTTGTCAACAATATTCTAATTTTTTTTAGTGATTAATGACAATGATAGTTTTTTAATTAATTTGAAAGGATGATAAGTAAATATAATAATAACGCCAGTAATAAATAAATTATTTAGAACAATAAGCAACAATTAGATTATCAATTAAAAATAAAAAATGAAAAACGAAAAACGAAAATGTAAAAATTAGTGGGCTTAACAATCGTCAATTACACGTGTATTTTCCCTCTCCCTTCTCCATTGTTTCTGCCCCATCCCCCATATCACAAATCCTTCTTCTCTATTGAATAATGAATTCAAACAAGGTAACTTTCCTTCTTCTCTTTCCTTCATAATTTTTTTTTTCTATATTTCTGTTTTCCGTTTTTTCTTCTCATAAACTCTAAATTGTTGTGCATTTATTTCTCATTGTATTGCCTGTAAGCATTGATTTACCATTTCAAAGGTATGACGCCCCGGAAATTTGCACTAAAAAGATTATTTGATTTATGTTATGTTTATTAGTAGAAAAAAAAATGAATGAGAAAAGAAAAAGAAGAGGGAAATTAAAGTGCATTTAATAGGGCATTTCTTTTACTTAAGGTTAGTGTTAATCTTTGGTTTAATAGTTGAAAATGTCCTTAAGTTAGTTAGGTTAACTAAATGAGATTTTTGTATGATTAAGTGGTACACCTAAGTACCAAACTTGGGTTAATTTTATTGGTCTATTAGTTTACAATAGTGTGTAATTTTGACTAACCAACTCTACCATTATTAAGCCTTTTGACTAATTGAACTTTAGCACAAAAAATTAACTTAAAAGTTTCACTTAAACCCTTGTCTTTTCCCCACCATATGGCCGGCCCCTCTCTCTCTCATTTCTTCCTCTCTTTTTGCTTTAAAATTTGTACCAATTATATTTAACCAACTAGCACCTATTTTGCCAAAATATCTAAACCTAACTTGACTCTTGTTTAGCTCTAATTGGTTGCACTTTCTTCCATTATTCTTTTACTTCTTTTATACCTTCTTGACTGAATTCTCTTCCATTTTCTCTCTCCCTCTTGGACGAATTTAGCTGCCCTCTCTCTACCCTCCCTTGTTCTTCATTTTCTTGGAGCTCTCTCTTCAATTTTAGACAAATTCCACCATAGAAAGTGAGGTTTTCTTCTTCCTAAGCAAGGTTCTCAGCTTGTTTAAGGTATGTACCATGGACTTTTGTTATTAATTTCAAGTTTATTTAAGTTTTATTTAAGCTTTAATTAGGGTTTTGTTCAAGTGTTACATTAACAGTCATGCTGGACCAGTTTTAGTAAAACGTTCATAACTTGATGTAGATAACTTGGATTTGAGTGATTCTTGTTGTTTTGGAAACTAGATTGATAGGGCTTTCCAACGGTATAAGGCTTGCACTGTGGTTCGTTAGGTATTAATCGCAGAAAGTTTGCAAAGTTGGCTGAAAATTCGGTTCTGCGTGAAACAGTTTTGATGATGAGCCAACTTGAGGGCTGATTTCGAACCTGTTCTAGTTGGAATTTGGATTGATGATCTTCATGAAAGTTGTAGACCTATAAACGTACTTTAAGACCATGTAATTAGAATCCCTTAGTTCTGGACGTATTGACCACAATAATGACCTGAAGTTGGCTGAAAACCAACCCTGTGCGGATTTGGATAATGATTCTTGGAGTATTAATTCTTGAAATTTAGTGGAATTTTGATTGAATTTGAGCTTGGATTGAACTAAGAAGTTGTAGAACTTGTTGAATTATGGGTTTGATGATTGAAATCTTGGTGGAAAACAAATTTGGATGGCCAAAAATTAAGGGGAAATAATGCCAAAATTTTGTTAGAAAACCCTAGGGTAAACCCTAAACCCTAAACCCTAAACCCTAAACCCTAAACCCTAAACCCTAGAACTAAAACCCTAGAATTTAATGGGGTTTTTCTTGAATTTTCTTTCTAAGTTGATTAGGGTTTAAATTGAGTTTTCATTAGATTATTTTCTTATAAATTCCAGGATCCAAAAGTGAAACGCAACCATTTTCCGAAATATTTTCTTAAGCGTTCCAGGTGAGTGTCCCTTTACTTGTGCATGTGAGTGTTCCTTTGCTTTTGTTTATGAGTGTTTCTTCACATATTCATAATGCATGTTCAAAATGTGATCTTATTTATACTTGATGCTCGTGACTTGTCACAACTGTGCTATGTGTTCTTGATATTCATGAATTGTCACAATGTATTATATGAAGGGAAAGTGTGTACTTTATCGCACTTACCCCATGGTTTGTTACATGCACAATTTCTATCTGATGTGAATATAATTGTTTGTGAATTTTCGACTACATTAACTTGTTGCCTAGACTTCCGTGGTTATGCCGCGGTTAGTCAGGCAGGAGGGTACAAAGGAGGATATAAGGTGCTGGGTGTTTTAGGGCTTGTGGTTCTTTTCCTTGAGTTGTGAATCCTCAAAGAGGCCAACTCCGGACTGAACCTTCTTGCTTGTTGCCCTCCGGGGTTGAGATCTCACCCTGGATGGGTCGGACGGTACTCATTGGAGGATATAAGGTGAATGGCGGATAGGGCTCTTGCTTGATAATGCAGGTATAACCGGCAATCCACTCTCAATACCATGGTCACATGATCAGTACTTGCTCTCGTGATGGGAATGTATCCTCCCTTGTTTAAATCAGTGATTACTTAATATATTCCTTACTTTGTCTTATGACTTGTGACATTCGTTTAATTAATCTCTCGTTTGATTGCCTCTGTATTTGCATGTGTGGGAACCTCACTGAGCTATTATAGCTCACTCTCTGTTATTTGTTTTCCTTAAACAGGCTCCTATCTCTAAAGCCGGTGGTGAGGAATTCAGGGTAGAACTTGGGTAGGATTTTGAGTAGAAGGACTGCTTGAGATATTATTGTAATAATAAATGTATGTAATGTAAATTGTTTAACTAGTACTTTTACTTTTAAGTTTGAATGTGATGTGACCCTGAGAACTGTCACAGTTGGTATCTACGAGTTTTTACCGAATTGCAAATTTTTAGTGCGTGCTCGAATCGAGTCCTGGCGAGAGCCAGGCAGGCAGTCCGCTAAGCCCTTTGGTGCGCCTCTGGGTAAGGTGGGGCTGTCACAGGTGGTATCAGAGCCTAGGTTGGGGGAAAATGAGTTCGAATAGTTCTATAGGTAATTCGACTAGACTTCTAGATAGGAGCCTGTATTAGGACTTGTACTTGTTTTACTATGCTTGCATCGTGAATTTGTGAAATGTTGCTACTCTTGTTGTTTGTACGTGACTCTATTTGTTATAGCTCTCGTACCTTTTGTCTTATTAATGCATATATGCATTTTACAATACATGACTTGTTAGTTATCGCGTGGGTTCTAAAATATTTAGTTAATCTCGCTCTAGAATATTAAGTTATGGCTAGTCGAGGTCGAGGGCGCCCACGTAGACAAAATCAGGGACGAAGAGGCAACGTCTAACGTGAACCCTAATCTTGGGGTTGAAAGAGGTGACCCGATGATAGCCGTATTGAATCGCATGACTGATGTTCTTATTCAACTCGGGAACCGATCGAACCCGGGATGTGAAATCGGCAATCCCCACCGAAATCCGGGGATAGAGGAAGATGTGGCATTAGAAAGGTTCCAAAAGTTCGCTCCCCCTAAGTTTGCTGGTGGACCAAATCCGGATATCGCAGAAAAATGGTTAGAAGATATAGAGAAGATTTTCGCCGCTTTAAAATATCCCGGAAGAGAGACAAGTAACTTTCGCCGTATTTCAGTTAGAAGGGGCCGCTACCCCTTGGTGGAATCTGGTAAACGCTAAATGGGAACGATACCAGATTCCGAGAACCTGGTCTAATTTCACTCGAGAATTTAGGGAAAAATACATCCCTCTACGCGTACAAGAGAAGAGAGAAGATGAATTTCTAAAACTAAAACAAGGATTAATGAGCGTAGCCGAGTACGAGGCTCAATTCACCAAATTGTCCCGATACGCGCCAGAGTTAGTGGCCACGGAACGGCGAAGAAAAAGAAGATTCATCCAAGGCCTGAACCTGGAATTACAAGACACTCTTGCCGCCGCTACCATTGATACGTACGGGGACGCGGTGGAGAAGGCCCAACAAGTGGAAGATATAAAGTCTTTAATCAAGACTGCTCAAGCTCGAAAACGTGGAAATATTAATGTTCTCGACCACCGACTGAAAATGTTCCGACTCCTCATACTGAAAGAAAGACTAGTGGAGTGAGGATCGAGCAAGTTCCACGCCCCGAAAGGTTAAAAGAGATTCCAACAAGAAGAATCTCATACGAGAGTGAACAAGGAGAAAGAGACCCAGAAAGGGAACCCGACCTCCAGTTGCTCAAGTCACCTGTGAATATTGCGGAAAGAGTAATCATACCATAGACGAGTGCTGGAGAAAAGATCGAAAGTGCCTATCTTGCGGTAGTGCAAAGCACCATATTAATCAATGTCCGGCCATGCCTATTAACAGGTCGAATGTCGCCCAGCCTGGACGCAGGGGACCTAACCGATCTAAGAATGATAGAAATACGCAAAAGGGTCATGCTCAAGTATATGCTATAGATACGCAGGATACTAAGGAACCTTCTGGAATACTTGAAGGTATGATTTCTTGTCTTCCATCGTCTCGCTAAATTATTGATGGATCATGATTTCCTCGCTCATTTGTGAAGTCTCGGTTTATGATTTTATTTACGAAATTACGAGTTTTGAATTGGAAGATATGTGTACCTGTACATAAAGTGGAATTTCGAGGACGAAATTCTTTTAAGGGGGGGAGGATGTGACGCCCCGGAAATTTGCACTAAAAAGATTATTTGAGTTATGTTATGTTTATTAGTAGAAAAAAAAAATGAATGAGAAGGAAAAAAAAAAAAAAGAAGAGGGAAATCAAAGTGCATTATAAGGAGATTTCTTTTACTTAGGGTTAAGTGTTAATCCTTGCTTTATTAGTTGGAAGATTACCTAAGTTAGTTAGGTTAACTAAATGAGATTTTTGTCATGATTAAGTGGTACACCTAAGTACCAAACTTGGGTTAATTTTATTGGTCTATTAGTTTACAATAGTGTGTAATTTTGACTAACCAACTCTACCATTATTAAGCCTTTTGACTAATTGAACTTTAGCACAAAAATTAACCTTAAAATTTTCACTTAAACCCTTGTCTTTTCCCCCCCCATATGGCCGGCCCCTCTCTCTCCTTTCTTCCTCTCTTTTGTTTTTCTGCTTTAAAATTTGTACCAATTATATTTAACCAACTAGCACCTATTTTGCCAAAATATCTAAACCTAACTTGACTCTTGTTTAGCTCTAATTGGTTGCACTTTCTTCCATTATTCTTTTACTTCTTTTATACCTTCTTGACTGAATTCTCTTCCCATTTTCTCTCTCCCTCTTGGACGAATTTAGCTGCCCTCTCTCTACCCTCCCTTGTTCTTCATTTTCTTGGAGCTCTCTCTTCAATTTTAGACAAATTCCACCATAGAAAGTGAGCTTTTCTTCTTCCTAAGCAAGGTTCTCAGCTTGTTTAAGGTATGTACCATGGACTTTTGTTATTAATTTCAAGTTTATTTAAGTTTTATTTAAGCTTTAATTAGGGTTTTGTTCAAGTGTTACATTAACAGTCATGCTGGACCAGTTTTAGTAAAACGTTCATAACTTGATGTAGATAACTTGGATTTGAGTGATTCTTGTTGTTTTAGGAAACTAGATTGATAGGGCTTTCCAACGGTATAAGGCTTGCACTGTGGTTCGTTAGTGTATTAATCGCAGAAAGTTTGCAAAGTTGGCTGAAAATTCGGTTCTGCGTGAAACAGTTTTGATGATGAGCCAACTTGAGGGCTGATTTTGAACCTGTTCTAGTTGGAATTTGGATTGATGATCTTCATGAAAGTTGTAGCCCTATAAACGTACTTTAAAACCATGTAATTCAGAATCCCTTAGTTCTGGACTGGATTGACCACAATAATGACCTGAAGTTGGCTGAAAACCAACCCTGTGCGGATTTGGATAATGATTCTTGGAGTATAATTCTTGAAATTTAGTGGAATTTTGATTGAATTTGAGCTTGGATTGAACTAAGAAGTTGTAGAACTTGTTGAATTATGGGTTTGATGATTGAAATCTTGATGGAAAACAAAGTTGGATGGCCGAAAATTAAGGGGAAATAATGCCAAAATTTTGTTATAGAAAACCCTAAACCCTAAATCCTAAACCCTAGAACTAAAACCCTAGAATTTAATGGGGTATTTCTTGAATTTTCTTTCTAAGTTGATTAGGGTTTAAATTGAGTTTCATTAGATTATTTCTTATAAATTCCAGGATCCAAAAGTGAGACGCAACCAGTTTTACGAAATATTTTCTTAAGCGTTCCAGGTGAGTGTCCCTTTACTTGTGCATGTGAGTGTTCCTTTGCTTTTGTTTATGAGTGTTTCTTCACATATTCATAATGCATGTTCAAAGTGTGATCTTATTTATACTTGATGCTCGTGACTTGTCACAACTGTGCTATGTGTTCTTGATATTCATGAATTGTCACAATGTATTATATGAAGGGAAAGTGTGTACTTTATCGCACTTACCCCATGGTTTGTTACATGCACAATTTCTATCTGATGTGAATATAATTGTTTGTGAATTTTCGACTACATTAACTTGTTGCCTAGACTTCCGTGGTTATGCCGCGGTTAGTCAGGCAGGAGGGTACAAAGGAGGATATAAGGTGCTGGGTGTTTTAGGGCTTGTGGTTCTTTTCCTTGAGTTGTGAATCCTCAAAGAGGCCAACTCCGGACTGAACCTTCTTGCTTGTTGCCCTCCGGGGTTGAGATCTCACCCTGGATGGGTCGGACGGTACTCTTGGAGGATATAAGGTGAATGGCGGATAGGGCTCTTGCTTGATAATGCAGGTATAACCGGCAATCCACTCTCAATACCATGGTCACATGATCAGTACTTGCTCTCGTGATGGGAATGTATCCTCCCTTGTTTAAATCAGTGATTACTTAATATATCCTTACTTTGTCTTATGACTTGTGACATTCGTTTAATTAACTTCTGTTTGATTGCCTCTGTATTTGCATGTGTGGGAACCTCACTGAGCTATTATAGCTCACTCTCTGTTATTTGTTTTCCTTAAACAGGCTCCTATCTCTAAAGCCGGTGGTGAGGAATCCAGGATAGAACTGGGTAGGATTTTGGTAGAAGGACCGCTTGAGATATTATTGTAACAATAACTGTATGTAATGTAAATTGTTTAACTAGTACTTTTACTTTTAAGTTTGAATGTGAAGTGACCCTGAGAACTGTCACATTGGGTAGCTACGAGTTTTCTACTGAATCACAACTGCTTATGAATCTTTAGTGCGTGCTCGATTCGAGTCCTAGCGAGAGCCAGGCAGGCAGTCCGCTAAGCCCTTTGGTGCGCCTCTGGGTAAGGTGGGGCTGTCACAAAAGGCCATGATAACCATTTGCAGGTAAAATTTCACCTCCAGACAGCCACCCATGCACTACCAATTGCCCGTCAAAGTTGACGGCATCATGGCAAAATATATGTTCGTTTTTTTTTTTTTTTTCCTTTTGTGAATTCTCTGTTAATATTTGGAATTTTGAAGATGAAAATAAGGCCCTATTTCTGCCGTCAAGTGTCATCTACATTAAAATTTCGGAATTTTACCACTAACGTTAGGATTCATAATTGGCATCTTGGACTCTGAAGTTAATCTAGAAGAAAGTAATTTTGTTTGGATACCACAAACTTTAGTTGTAAATTGGTTAGGATGAGAAAGATGAAAAACATTAGCAGTATTGGAGTTTTTGTAATCAAATCACAATTAAAGTGAAAAATGTATTATTTAGCACGATATAATTGAAATGTGATAATTGTATGGTTATCTAAACTTTCTACAATTTTTGGAGCTTTAGATCATATTTACAGTAAGAGTTTCTTGGTATAGTACTGGAGAAATTATAGAAGTTTAGTATCTATTGAGAAATATTTTATTACTTTAATGATATTGTTAAAAGTAAATGGAGGATTTTGGAACAATTAATGCATAAATATTACATGCATGGGCTAATACAGTAGTTTTTATATTTGCACAGGCTACAAGTTCATTTGTTTATATTAGCCCATGATGCTCTATTTAATTTCATCTTAAAATTGTTTCTTTTATTTGTAATTTTTATTTTTGCGTTAATTTGTTTAACTGGGATTGATCGTGCATAATACAACGACATAATATTGGATAATTAATGAGTACCATATTTTATGATGCCCAACAACAAATAGTTGATATACACGCTAATAGTTTGCGATATTTTTTTTTAAATCAAGTGCTCTAATTTTTAAAAACAGAAATTAGGCTCCTGAAATTTGAATTTTTAAGATTACCAACAAGAACTAGTCATCAATTAATCATCAAATCTGGTGAATAAAAATTTGAACTAGAGGCGAATTCTTGTCCAACGTATGTGCGTTTGTGTTGCTAAGCATTTGCGATCATATTTCATGGCCTTATCTTTAGAAATTTGGTTACAAATTTTGTCGCGAAAGGATTTTAGTAAATGTATTCTCATTCAAACATAGAGTTGGTTCATTTGGAATTATATTTGTTGACATATGCTCATTTTGCTTCAAAGATGTCAAAGTTCCTTTAGATTGCAATTTTGCGTTAATTCGGGTCTTAGGTAATCTTGGTAAACTTAGATAATTTTATGTGTTAATACTTGAAATGGTAAGGTTTATTTTATAACTGGTCCTGCACGTTTGTATTTTGCTGATTTCAATTTTCTGGACATCGATGAGTACTTGACTAAATGGAATTTCATGTGAACTGAAGACAAAATATTTATACCTTGAAGTCTATTTCTTCTTGGAATTTCGTATGACCTGAACATAACATGTTTATAACTTTTAGTCTAGTTTGTCTTTGACTTGGTATCGCCTCATCTGAAATTTCCAACAATTAGATAACTGTACATGTTTGATTTTTCTTGCAATATGAGATTAAATGCCATAGCTCTTTATTTGTGTTTTGCTTCTTATTGGTGCTGTTGGAAATTCCCACAGATAGGATTGCATACTTAGTCACCAACGCTATGGAGGTTTCCACTCATGTATCTGCTTTAATTCATGCAGCTATTATGACAAGCGTAAGCGTTTTCATGATAGCAAGGCGCTTCTCGAGGAATGCCTTTATGGTGGGTTGTTCCTTTACATGGCTTTTTTATCCGGTGCCTGCGTCAGGAAATCTTGGCCTTCGATTTTTCTTCGCAATGCAATAAAAATTTGTATTGATGCAAAGGAAGGAGATTGCCCGTGAATTTATTTTATTTTATTTTTTTAATTTCTTCACCATTGTTTATGCTCACTGCGAGTTTGCTTATGCATAGCTTGCATAAGGTAGCTCTCTTTTTCTTTCAAAATTTCAGAGTAGGTGGATATCTCTATATTAAGATCAATAATATGGGACTAGAATGATGTGAACCCAACCTTTAGGATTTATATATCATGTAAATTGATGAATTGAACGAATGGATAATCGCGGAACCATTTTGCACATGTTTGATCATAGGTATACGCTTTGCAAGCACACATTTAATATTTACCATTCTTCTATACGTTGGTATATCACCTCGCTTCGCACATGCATCGACCTGGACTTTGTGCTATGTTGTTTCATGCCAAACTAATAATCACAATCACGTTTGTACAAGTATGTACATTTGCACTTGCATTCACGTAGTGTTAGTCAATTTACGTTTGCCTTCACTTTAGTACTTAAGGTTTAAATACCGAATTGTTTGGTACGAACTTATGCATAGTAACCAATATATTCATCATTTCCATGTAACCTTAGTCTAGAACTAGGACTCTTTATCTATCTTTAATAGTATAAATGAGACTATTATCATTCCTTATTTTAAACATTCATTCCTTCTGTACTCCTCAACCTGGTTAGGACTTTCATTGGTTTATAACCTTGAATGATTTGGACCTTTTTAATTCTTCATCTACTACAACTCTTTCTTAGTCCTCAATCCTATGTAAATAGGATCCCTTTTTCCCCTTATTCTAAACTTATATCATGCATCATTTTATTTTATTTTATATTTATTGCTTAAACTGTAATTATTTTTATTTCTATTATTTTAGTATAAAACATGTATTTTTCTGAGGTCAATTTAGGACTACAACAAATACATCATTTTGTGACATTAGAAAACTATCGTTAAAATTACATTAGAAAACTATCGTTAAAATTATAATAGTGTCAAAAGGTTTTTGTGATAATTTTTTTGACAGGTTTGTATGCATTGGCTGAAAAGGTGCAACAAAAACTTTGCGACGGTACTTTAACCGTTGGAAATAGCATTTATGATTGTTTATGAGATTTTTTTAGACACTTCTAAAATGTAATAAAAAATAGTATTTATGACAGTTTATAACACTTTTGAACACACTTATGAAGTGCAATAAAACTAGTATCTATGACTGTCCATGAGACTTTTAGGGACACTTTCGAAAATGTAATAAAAATATGCTTAACCCGATGTTTTTTTGTGATAACTCCAAAATCATAATAAAAAATTTTATTTCTTACAATATTTGGTATGTCACCGATGTGTTTTATTACACTTTGAAAATCCTAACAAAAAGATTCAAACTTTTAATGACATATTTTTATACAAATACAATATAAACTATTTTCAACACAATTATTCTTCTATTCAGTGTCCACAATATCTTGTAAGGACTCCAGATATCATTTTGTATATTTGATGTGCACTAGATTCGTCCCCGCTAAATAATAGCAGATAAGAGATCGATCGGATGCCAAAATCTCAAAGGAAAATTCACTGCTGCCTTTGGTTTGGGGCCGCAATATAATCTAAAAGGAATAGTTTATGTCATTTTCAATCAAATAAATACATTTGATTCTTTCCAATCCTATTGTGATCCATCAGACATCGGTAATTTAAAGACAAGTTTATGCAGGTTTTACTGGACAATTGTCAAAACTTTGACTATAGAAAAAAAGACATATTATATTCTAATTTAACGAATAATATGATACAAATTCTCAATTGCAAAATTGTACATTTTCATAACCAACCAAAATTATTTGCCATTGTAACAAATTACTTTTTAAAATCTCTTTTTTAGTTAAGATAAACAATTCAGTCCTATAAAAATATGCCTTCATGGGTCCAATGCTTCCATGCCAGTTGCTTAGGAATTTTGTCTAGGTAATTCTCTTTTCTCTTTTTCTCACATCCTTGTATTCCTGTTTCTTTCCTTGTGTCATGTTGATATTGGCTATTCATCATTTTCTTCGGACTCAGAATACCATCTACATTCTCCGTTATAAACAAGCCTCTTGTACCAAAATATAATGTCTAAAATATATATATATATATATATATATATATTGTCATTCTCAATTAATTACATATGTTTGATTTTTACCAATCTTGTCATTCATCATGGACGGGTACTTCAGAAAGGGAAAATGTTTACATGCATTTTCATCAATGGTACCAACACTCATAACGCTGGTATATGAATAACTCACTTTGCTAGTACCTTAGAATTTGGCCCTTTCCTATTTCTTAAAATTTGAACCTCATATAACTATGCAGAATTAGAGTGTAATTATGTTTAATAATGATATAACTCTATTGAAGTATGATGTAGTTATTTTCTATTTGAAACAACGTTGTTTTTGCTTCTAAAATTTTGCTTTATTGGTTTAATCTCGTGTCTTCATTTTTAGCCCTCAAATCTAGGCCCCGAAATTGTGAAAAATGGTAATTGTGAGGCCCTTGGCCTCAAATGCCTTCCAGTCTAGTTGCCTTACGTACTTTGCTATACTTATTTCCACACTTATCACGCTTTTTTAACTTCATGGGGAAGCTTCGTTCATTCCACGCTTATCACGCTTTTCTAACTTCGTGGACAAGTTTCATTTATCTCTTAGATGAATGTCCCATATATACGCAAACATGCAGCCCATCTGCCATGCATTGAAGGAGTTGTATTGGCTGATTTTCGTTAATAAGACTTTTCGTGTTATTATCAGAGACAGCAATCTACTGAAATAAGCAAAAGATTAATCTTTTATAAAGATACAATACGAATTTGTTTTTAGCACAAGTATTTTTCTATTTATTATCTACAATATTTTACGAGATCTAAGAAATTTGATTGGATACCGGATCTCGTCTTTCACACAGGTCGGATTAAAATATTAAAGGAAAACTCGCTGATGCCATGAAATTGGGACCACAACATAATCTGAAGACAAGATTATGCACATTTTATTGGACAATCATCAATTAAAGAACTCTAGAGAAACTTTTCAAAATTCCTTAATCTTGCAACACTTCAGAGATTACTTGACAGCGTGATATAGGAAGTATTGCACTTGATGCACTTTTTTTAGCTATAAATAAATAACGTTTTTGCACCTTGATTATCATATCATAATCAGAAATGGCTGACAACATAATTATAGAAGCTGTATCAGAGGAAGAGATGATGTTCGACGGAAAAGGGTTCCATGGATTGATGGAGACTCGGAAGGGCAGAGGATGTAAGAATTAATTTTGTTCAGCATCTACACAATCCGAAAAAAATAAACTATAACTTTTACAATACTTTCAAGCATTAGTTTAATTTTAGCTTTGATTTTACCTTGCTCACATTAGTATATTTATTTTCTTTTATAAAAAGTAGGAGTAAGACAAGGGAGAAATTTACGATTTCGTATTGGCATTACAAAATTTTGTAATCAAGTCGCATCATTTATTTTATACATAAGTAAATGTTCTTAGAAATTTGGTAAATTTAGTACATGAAATGGTGATTCTTAATATGTACTTAATAATATTTCTAAATATATAGTATTTTTGTTAGTAAGTGATTCTTAATAAGTACTTAATAATATTTCTAAATAGATAGTATTCTTATTAGTAACCGATACCTTGTGCTCCAATAATAACAAAAACTTTGACTATAGAAAATAAGGCATATTAAATTTTAAATTAACGAATAGTATAATACTAATTCTCAATTGCAAAATTGTACATTTTCATGCCCAAAAAAAATTATTTGCCATTGTAACATATTACTTTTTAAATACTTTCTTTTTTCAGTTAACATAAACAATTCAGTCTTATAAAAATATGCCTTCATGGGTCCGATACTTCCCTTACCGGTTGCTTAAAGATTTTGTCTGGGTAACTCTCTCTCTCTCTCATCCTTGTATGCCTTTTTTGTCCACGTGTAATGTTGATATTGGTTGCTCTGTCATTTTCTTCAGATGCAGACTACCATCTACATCTCACAAGAATAGTTTCTGTCGTCATTGTCAATAAATTACATATGTTTGATTTTTACCAGTCTTGTCATCCATCAAGGACGAGTACTTCAGAAAAACAAAATGTTTTGTGCGCATTGTCATTTGTAGTGCCAGCCAACACTCGTAAAGCTAGCATATGAATAACTCACTCTCCAAATGCCCAGTTGCCTTGCGTACTTATCTAACCTTTATTCCACGTTTATCACGCTTTTTTAGCTTCATGGGAAAGCTTCATTCATTCCACGTTTATCACGCTTTTAATCTCACGGAAAAGCTTCATTTATCTTTGGGGTAATTTCACATACCTCCCTTAATGTTTGTCATATTACACTGACATCCCTTTAAGTTTTGAAAATTACACTTACATCTCCTGTATTTATATTTTTCGTAACAAAACAAGTTCATTTTGATAATGTAACCCAAAAACACTAATCAAACACCTTAAAATATGCTCAATTAATTTTAAATTGGTAATCTCTTTCTTATTAATATATTTGTTTGTAAAATTTTAATAGATAAAATAAATTCATATAGATTAGTCAGATAAAGAAGTAATATTTGGTGGAGATTGAAAATTTGATGTAAGAATATAAATACTTTTGACATTTTTATGACTAATTAATTAATTTTTTAATATTTATTTATCCTTTTTAAAAGTGATTAAACATATTTTAAGGTGTTTGGTTGGTGTTTTTGGATTATATTATTAAAATAAACTTGTTTTGTTATGACAAAACACAGGGAGTGTAAGTGTAATTTTTAAAACTTGAGGAGAGGTGAGTGTAATTATAGCAAATCTCAAGGGAGGTATGTGAAATTATCCCTTTGTCTTTAAATGAATGTCCCATAAGGAAACATGCCGCCCCATCTCCCATGCATTTAAGGAGTCACATTATTTGCTGATTTTTATTAATAAGACTTTTCATGTTATTCTTTTTCTTTAAAAAAAAAATTAAAGAATTCAGTATTAGAGAAACAGTCCACTAAAATAAGCATAAGATTAATCTTTTATACAGATACAATAGGAATTTGTTTTTGGCATAAATTCTTCTATTTATTATCTACAATATCTTATGAGAGATCTCGGATCCGTTTCTACATTTAATACGCACTTGACTTGTCCTGCTCAACAGTTGCAGATAAGAGATTTGATGGATATCATATGTATTTCTTGAGTTTGGCTCTTCAGTGGCTGTTTTTCAGTGTCACCTTCGTGCCATTCACAAAAAATTTTCACCTTACATTCGCACTATAATAATTATGTGATTTATTTTCAGTGTAATAAGTGTAAATGTAAAGTGACAGTTCTTAGTGAATAGCACTGATAAATTTGGTACTGAGGATCTGAATTGCTATTTGTCTTTCACACAGGTCGTATTAAAATCTCAAAGGAAAACTCACTCATGCCATGAACTTGGGACCACAATATAATCTAAGGACAAGATTATGCGCATTTTACTGGACAATCGTCAATTAAAGAGGTCTAGAGAAACTTTTCAAAATTCCTTAACCATGCAACACTCCAGACATTACTTGACAGCGTGACATAGGAAGTATCGCGCAAGATGCACCTTTTTTTAGCTATAAATAAATGACATCTGTGCACCTTGATTATCATATCATAATCAGAAAACGGATGAAATCATAAATATAGGAGCAGTATCGGAGGAAGAGATGGTGTTCGATGGAGGAGGGCCTGACGCACTTATGCAGAGTCAGAAGGGCAAAGGATGTAAGAATTAATTTTGTTCAGCACCTGTGTACTTACTTGGTAGTGTAATTAGAGTAGCTAATCAAATTTTCAAGATTGCAAAAATTTAGCTTGATATCATTGATATTTCTCTTTAGCTTATAGTTATTGGCACAGGAAATATTATATTTACATACCCTTTTAATTCTCACACAATCTTTTACACCATTTATTTGCAGAAATATTTTCACTTGAAAAGTGTATTAGAAGGTAAATAGAATGTGTGAATATCATTCTTTATTGAGATATTACCCACTGGAAATATAGCATATTAGTTTTTCAATTTATTTAATAAAGCACAGTAAATTCTTTCACTTTTGTTTTAACAAGTTTAGTTCCTGTGCTAATATTTTGAATCCCATCAAATCTTTTTGCATATAACAAGTCGGGGGGCAATATAGAGAAACCAGAGCGTTTATATATACACACTTATCCACACTATCTATTCTAAAGGGTACAACGTATACATTCTCCCTTTCAGGCTCTAATAATTTCTGGTTTTGTGCCTCCAGAATCTAGATTCAAAATTTTTGGTACATTTTAAATTATCATATTCGATACCAAGCATGTGTTAAAATAAAATTCAGCGCGTTGATTTTTTATTTCCCTTCTATTCAAGTGTAATTTTTTTTTATAACAATGGAATTATTCATTTGCATTTTGTTTTTTGATTTCTTCAAGTTTTTTATAACAATGAAATTAGCCATTTGTATTTTGTGTTTAGATACCACATTAATGCAGAATACCTTACGAAATGTTTAGAATACAAAATTGTTACCCATTCAATTTTAATTTTTTTAATGCATGGCTGTTACTAATTAATTGGTCCTTTTATTACTACGATTAGTCTTTTCTAAATGCTACTATAAAATGCAAACAATTTCTAAATTTTGTTGTGTTTGTATATTTTGTGTTTTTAATATGGGTAGACATTAGAAATTGGATTTAGGAGTGATGTGTTCCAAATTTTCTAAAATTTTCTATATCTTCTTTGTCAGCAAAGTTTTTATGTTATAATTTCATTAACACACAATTAAAATTTTATGTATTTTTTTAAATTTTAAAAAACTTCAAATTTTATTATTCAGAAGATAAATATTTGCATGAAAAAGTATCCGGGGCAAATCACGAAAAAAAAAAAACGATTTAGTGTGCGCGTGTGTATAGACGTAAACTTAATTAATTGATAAAGTTGACGTTCAAGTGCTGAGCGGACCATCGCAAGACCTACAAATAGCAGCAATGCAAGGGAAGTGGGAAGATGCTCAAAAAATCTTTGAGAAATATAGAATTCCAAAGAACCAAATAATTTCCGCAAAAGGCTTGACTACCCTTCATGTGGCGGCTAGTTGTGGCGAGTCGGAGTTTGTAGTGAAGCTAGCGGAGCTCCTCGATCCAAAAGATCTTGAGATAAGAGACCGAACTGGCCGCACTGCTCTTTCATCATGTGGCCTTAGCTTGTGATGTGAGGACTGCCGAAACATTGGTATAAAAGAACCCAAAGTTGCCTCTGCTCGGGGATTATAATATGCCTTCACAAGCTCCAAACTTATATGCTGCTCGCTGGAGACATCGATCAACAGCCAAGGAAATGCTAGACTATCTCTACGCAGTTACCACTGAAGACGAATCTTCTCCTAGCTTGATTTTTGCGGGCGAATTAGGTGCCAATCTCGTTGTGGCACTCACAGCTTCTTGGTGCTACAGTAAGTCATATCGTATGAATTTAAAATTCACAACGTGTCAAAGTTTAAAATCTTGGATCATTCATAAATTTACAGGGTCTTGTTGATTTCTTTTGCAGATGTTGCTTTAAGGATCCTTGAACGCTATCCTTGTTTAGCTATAGGCAGAAACAATAATGGAATGTCTATACTCCATGTGCTTGCAATGCAACCTGCAGCATTCACTGATGGAAGTAAACGTTCTTCTGTATGGGAATCATTATTAACCAAAGGTATGCACGTGCATAAACTTTTTTGAGGGTTATTACAATTTATTCAATGCAAGCAACTTAATAGTTTACGCTTAAAAAATAGCGGTTTCACATGTTTGTCATCATACATGAAAACAGATTTCCACCATTTAAATCAAAACATAATCAATTTTTTTCTTCACTTAAGCAGTTACTTTTTTTTGTTTAAAAGAAGTTAATTAACTAAATATAAAATGGATTGAAAAGTTTAATTTTGATCAACTTTTCTAATTAAATTTTAGAAAATAACGCGGATCAAACTAGTCCAAGTATATATCAACTGAGAAAAAATAACAAATTTTCCATGTTTATAAAGAATAAGGCGTCCAAGAGAAGCTTAATATTCATTTAGTGTTTTTGTAGAACTAGGCGCTTCGGCGATTCGATAATCTAGCAGCCCGGTGTCAGAAAACTGGGTGATACTATAAACATTTATTGATTAAAAATGAATTAGAATAAAAAATAATATATCATACAATAAATTTTGTAGGAGAGATTAGTGAACTTAAACTGAAGGGATCATATTAACATCACTTATTTTCACATTAAATACAATTGAAAATAAAATAAAATAATTAGACAGAAGGTTTAAAATGACTATTTTTCATTTTGAGTACTCTAACTCAACATTTTCTAGCATGCTGCGGTGCTTTTATAAATAGCAAAAGAACTTATTATTAATTTTTTATTTTTAAAAGTAGAGCATTTGGCTACACGTAGTTTTGCTGAAGCTGAAGATTGGGTAGTTTTAATATAACATTTTAGTTTCTAGAAGTTTTCTTACCATTACCATTGGATTCATATCCCTCTGTCTATGTCTCATGCGAATAAGTAGATATTGGAAAAATTTCCAGAAATTAATTCTTATAATTAAATGTACTTTTAATGAGTAAAAACAATACGATTAATGAGTCAATTCTTTGTAATTGCTTACAAGTATGGTAGGGAAATTACTCAATGTCTACATCAATGGTGCAGAAGTTTTAGATATTTAATTCTCTTTTTTGTTACAGCCGGGAAAATGATTAATGCGTCGGAAGCAAATAAGAAGCGGGAGGAGGCACTTAGACTTGTTGACCTAGTCTGTGAGGAGTTAAGAAAGCAAAATGATTTATATATTTTTCAATACTTTTTTGAGGAGTACAATCGGAATGCAATCTTGCATTTAGCCGTAGAGAATGGAGTTTTTAAACTGGTGGAAAAGTGTGTAAACTACTTTCCTGATCTAATATGGTACACAAGAAACAATCGAACGGTATTGCATGCAGCTATTGAGCACCGCCGAGTGGAGATATTTAATTACCTAATTGGTTTGATTGGAAAAAATACCAAGACCTATACCCAACAAAAAATCGATGAATATGAGAATAATATCCTCCATTTAGCAGCATCTTATTCTAAAACTTCAAACCACCACTTACAATCAACGCTTAGAACACCAAGAACATGCACTTTCTCAAATCACACATACTACCACACTCACATTCTCCCTCACACACTTCCCAAATCACACATACTACACACACTCATATTCTCTCACACACACTCACACTATCACACACTCACACTCACACTTTCTCTCTCATGCACTACACACACTTCTTACATTTCTTACACTTTCTCTCTTACACACTAGCACACCTACTCAATACACCAAAAACACACACCAGATTCACGTGCCCATCATTAGCCCAAACACTTCAACGACAGCACACACTGGCACACACAAACACACACATTCATACACGTTCACAACACACACACACACACTGACACTCACACACACCAGTCATGCAATTCTCACACACAAACAACAATCACACAAACACACACTCATTCACGCATAGTTCACACACATACTCACATCACACAGATACACGAACACAACATCAGACACTAACACGCACGCACAGTGACTCACACAATCATGCGAACAGCCAAATCAATCCCACCACCCCATCTCCACCAGAAATCATCAGAAGTGGCCTTATTCCACCAAATCACACTCGGCAGTCCAACATCCACAAAGAAATGGTACAACCAGCCTACATCACCACCAAATTCGGTCCACCAGCTCCGCCCATCCTTCACCAGTTTCCCCCATCTCCACCGAAAACCAATCACAATGCACAGTTATAGCTCAAATTGCTGCCTGATGAACTCCACAACTGCAAGCCCAACAATAGTAAATTTTCACTTCACCACAGGCAGCCTGCAAAGCCTTCATCATCCCCAATTCCTCTCCTATAAGCTACAGAAACACCAGTCCTGCAACCACATCACCACACACAGTAGCTCCACCGTCCCATTACCTGCAAGGAAAAATGACAACAAAATAACAAAATCCCAAAAAAACATCTACAATTTTGTCACAAATCCACCACAATCGCATATGGCCACATCACCCAGAAGCCTCATCAACCCCCAATTTCAACAAAAGTTTCCAACGGTCATCAATCAACCACAAAATCCCAGTCACCCCCACCATCTAACCCACCACGCACTATCACCCATTCCTGCCATTAGCACAAATCCACCCGAAACCACCTCTGGAACAGTATCCGTAGCTCCCCAATCCTCCAATACAAGCTGAAAATCAGTCCCCAATAGCCCCAGTTGTCAAAGTCGCCACTCCCACCACCACACACCTTCAACCTGCAAAAACAGCTCCAACGACCACCTGAAGCTTCATCAAACAGACCCCAAACATGCCTCTTCTGCAGCCTCCATTGCCCTAGAAATACAGCCAACCACCAATGCCACCATAACTCCACCGCTCTCACGACCGACTGCTGTCAGCACCACACGCAGACACACCCAATCGCAGCCACTGGTGAACTGTCCGTGATCTCCACTCACCACCGCTCCTGGTCATAGCAGAAACGGGTATGTCTCTGTCTTCTCCTCTTGTGCGAATCCATGTAATTTACGAATTCTTCATGCTTTCGTTCCATTAATCGATGTATCAAACTGACTGAGGAGAAATCTTGATGGGATGGGGGGTTCGAGTGACTCTGCTCTGGTGGGATTTGGAGCAACCTGAGTGAAAAATCATTTTCTGTTGCTCCAGAGAGAAGAGAGAACTAAAAAACCGAAGAAGAAAAGAGAAAGAAGAAACAAATTTTAAAGAAAAAGAGAAAATAGCAGAACAGAGAGAGGAAAAGAACAAAGGGCAAGTAAGAAATCAAAGAGAAAGTGAGAGAAATAGAGGAAGGTGAATGACTGAAGAGCCGATTGAGAGAGAGAGAGAGAGAGAGAGAGAGAGAGAGAGAGAACAGATTCAGACAGAAAGAGAAGGAGAGAATGGGCAGAGAAATAGAAAAGAGAAATATAGAGAGAAATTAGAGGAGAGGGAAATAAGAAAGAAAACGAGAACCAGGAGAGAAAAGCAAAGAGAGTGAGAGGGAATCAGGGGTGCCGAAAGAAGAAGACAATTGGAAAAAGGGGCGCTTTTACTTGCTTTTTTTATTTTAATTGTGTTATTATTATTATCGTTTTTTTTCTTTGGGTGTTTTAGTTCAGCAGTTTAATTATGTTAGTTAAATTCTTTTGTTCTGAATTTCAGTTCAATTCAGGTTCATTTTAGTTTAATTAAATTAAATCGGTTTACTTAGTATGGTTAACAATTCGAATTAGTTTATTACTTTACTTTTTTATTTAATCTGACCTTTGTATCATTATGTCCTGTTAGTGCATTTGGATTTGAATTGTAGTTCTTGAATTCCAATTATTAGTATGCCTTTTAAAATCCTTGCATTATGCAATCAAGCCTCCCAATTTTCATGAATTGACCCCCTTTATACTTTGTTTTCTTTCAAGTATGTGCTAACTTGGTTTACAATTTTATACGTACTCGTTGAAACTTCAAATTTTACCCCAGTACTTGCTGATATTTTATTTGTTGCCACCCTTTGCTTAACTTTAATTTACATTTTGTGCATCCTTGTTAGAATTCATTGTTTTGTTGCCCGAATTTGTTTAATTTGCATAGTTTGCCTGCTTGACTTGTGTAAATTTTCAACTTTGTCCCAATTAGTTTAAATTTAAAAGTTGGTCCCGTAATTTGCTCTACTTCTATTTTTGGCCCCCCTAACTTGCTATAATTCACATTTCCCCAATTTGTTAGTATTTCGTATTTTACTCTTTATTTTATTAAATAGTAGTCCCTTTAACCCATGTTTTCATTTTGTTAGCATTAGTACCAGGTTTTCAAAGAGAGGTATCCCAATTTCTCACTAATTCATCTTTATGTGCTCTAATGTGCCTTATGTGATTTTTTATGCATTTTTTCTTCTTTATATATTTTTATTTTTACATGCCTTTTTTATGTGTTTATTTTAATTTTTTTGAATTTTATTATTTTGGCAAAAAGTGTAATATTTTTTTGTATTTAGCTAGCCATTGTAACAATTAGATTACATTTATCGTATTTTTAGCAAAATTTTGTATTTAGATACTAAGTGTAATAGATATGTCATTTTTTTCTCCACAAATTGTAGCTACCCCCCCGGTGTAATAGTTAGGCCTTCTGTGCTTTTGTGTGCTTGCGTGCTTATTTGTTTTACCTCTTTCTTTAGGATTTTCACATCTAAATATTATGCCTATGTATTACGTGATTCTATGTGCTTTTATATGTCTTTATATGTTTATTTGCTTTCAATTTATGTTTTATTATTTTGATTTATGTTTTATAGTTTCTATTGTTCCGCCACCACACCCTAGTCCAACGCTAGTTGTGACTTTTCTCGTTTCCCCGCTAGTCCAATGCTAGTGGGGATCCCTAAAAAGGGCTAGTCCAATGCTAATGCTAGACCCTTAGGACATTTTAGTGATAGTTTCACCTGTGTGTATTTCATGTCATTTCACACATTAATGTTTTAGGAAATTTTCATTTTTTGGATGATATTTATATATATTTTATTATCTATTTATCTATTTTGACAGATACTTAGTGCATGACATTTAGATTGCATTATACCTAGAATTTAGGTCATTTGTGTGATCTAACTAGAAATAATCGCCGGCTCACGTGGGAAGCAGTGGCATACATGCCGTTCCTCCCTCCCCTCCCCCCCCCCCCGGTGAGTAGGAACATTCAGTCACGAGTTATTTAGTCCCCCATACCCGTCATGTTGCATGCCCACTTTCTTTCTTCACTTACTATATATTATTTTTTTTTTCTTTTTGCATCAGATTTTGCATAGATACTCGTGACTCCCTCAAGGCCTCAACTCGAGTTTCGCAATTAATGCGATAATCTTGGCCCAACCTCGACGGAACATTTCGACCCTCTCGATACTCACATTTAGACTTAGGATTTGCATTCATTTAGACACATCCAAACACGATAGAACTTAGGGTTAATTTAGGAAATCTTGATTAAACCTCGCAACTAGCCTCGGCTAGGTGGAAAGGGTGCCTTAGGCGTAAGCCTTTGCCTTCCCTTTCTTCAAATGTGACTCCCGAACCTTTTTCTCTCATTTTTGTAGACCGAAGTCAAAAAGGGGTTTTAAATGATTTTTCTAAAATTTTTATTTTTATTTTGTTAAACAATTTTTTTCGGGTGACTTGATACACCCTAACTCAATACCAAGTGGCGACTCCATTTTTATACATATAACCCTTTTTCAAAAATCAGTTGGCCAAAACTGTCGCATTTTTAGTCTCGGCCTTCTTTTGTTTTCCAAAATACCACTTTTTCTAAAAAAAAACACTTTTTTCCTAAGAATTCGATTTTTCACACACGCGCACGTTTTTTTCCAAAAACTTGCTTTTCAAAAAGGGTCACCAGATCGGACCGTCTTTTCGGGACGCGATAGTCAACGACCCCACCATGCGTGTCATTTCGGGGCGTGACACTTTATTTTCTAATTGTAGAATGTATAATTACGTGAACACATTACCCACCTTGTAGGACTCCATTTTAATATGAATTCTTGGACTAGTACAAAACTCGAGAATGGTTCTCAAGCATAGGCCTTTGTTTTTGATACCTTGATTCCATACGTCCCGAGTCACATGATAGCTTGGAAATAAAAGATGCATACGAGATGCATAAATACAACAATGATACTATTGCTTGTATCATAGTGTTGTATAAAACCCCTAAGTTATAAAAACGTCATAAAATGATGAATGCTTAGTCCATGTTTGTGCATCTCAAAAAGTTATTTGATAGATATGAGATATCTAAAGAGCAATTTGTATAGGAATCAAGGGACACTTTATTGCTTGTCAATGAGAATCCCAAGCTAGTCTTGAGAAGGCCTAAATAGCCATGACAAAGTATAAAGGTTTGATCAAAGAGAGCAAGTCTATAGACGTGTTTCCAATCTAGAAACAACTAGTATTGAAAGCAAATTGTATGGCTCATTTAAAGATTTAGAAGTCAACAAGACATGGTAAGACTTTGACTTCTAGTATGTTTATGATTGAGATAAAGTAATTTACTAATTAAGATTCTTGGGTATTAGATATTGGATTTGGATCCCATATTTACACAAATATACAAGATCTTAAGAATAGTAGATTATTAACAATGAGAAAAGTTAAACTACATATAGAGAATGGCGCAAGAGTTGCTACATTAACCATAAGAACTTATACACTCTCTTTACTAACTGGACTTATTCTGGCATTAAAGAATTGCTAGCATATTCTAGTGCTTACAAAGAACATAATATCTATATTTGCATTAGATGTGGATAGAAAACTGTTACTCAAAAGAATAAATGTTATTCTTTTTGTGTAATGGCGTTCTAAGTAGTACTAGTTTATTAAACAAGGGCTTAAATATTTTGGATTTTGATAAGTCCATTTTCAACATAGACATTAAGAGACAAAACTTGATATTTTGAAGCAATTTTATCTTTGGTATTTTAGACTTGGTCATATAAATAAGAAGCGTATATCCAAGTTACATAAAGATGTATATTTGGACTTATTCAATTATGAATTTTATGAGATATGCGAATCTTATTTACTTGTTTGAATGACCAAGACATCTTTTATTGAAAAAGTGAATGTGCTAGTGATCCTTTTGGATTTATACATACTAATGTTTGTAACCCAATATCGATCAATGCTATAGGTAGTTTCTCGTACTTCATGAATTTCACGGATGACCATTCTAGATATGGTTATGAGTATTTTATGAAACACAAATCTGAGAAATTTGAAAAGTTCAAGACTTTTAGACTTGAAGTAGAGAAATAAATTGACAAAAGTATTCGAGCACTGAGATCTGATCGAAGTGGAGAATACTTGAGTCACGAGTTTCAAAATGTCCAAAGAGGAGAATTGTACCCTATTGGATATGGTACATTCTATGATGAGCCAATACACTTCCAATCTAGTTTTGGTAATTTGCCTTAGAAATTGTCTCCCATATACTTAATTGAGTTCCAACTAAAATTGATTGATACCATC
Organism: Mitragyna speciosa; assembly: GCA_024721245.1. Taxonomy (NCBI): domain Eukaryota; kingdom Viridiplantae; phylum Streptophyta; class Magnoliopsida; order Gentianales; family Rubiaceae; genus Mitragyna; species Mitragyna speciosa. The sequence goes on along the minus strand of CM045560.1, from coordinate 26,567,910 downwards.
CCATATAAGATATGGTATGGTAAGAAATTAATTCTTGGTCACATGAAATTTGAAGATGTTTTGCTTATGTGAAGCAGACACATCAAACAAGTTTGAGACTAAGTCTTATAAATGTTATGTTTGTTTGTGGGGTATTCTAAAAAAAGTTTAGGATGCTACTTTTACAATTGTATTGAACAAAATTGTTTGTTTCAAGACATGTTATCTTTTTAGAAAAAATATTTATTCTTGAAAGAGGCAGTGGGAGTAAAGTAGAATTTAAAGAAATTCAAAAATCACAAACTAACAAAGATCGACAGTTGGAACTAGAGCTTATGTCACATGTTAATGAGGTGCAACGAAAGCTCAAAATACGCAATATCTTCATAGATTTAGTAAAGTATATCATTCTCTTAAGAGATATAGAGTTCTCATAAATGAGAGTAATAATGTGCTAGTTATAATTGATGACGGTTTTACTTGCTACGAAGAGGCCATGTCTCATGTAGACGCTTTGAAGTGGCGTAAGGCCATAAAATCCAAAATGAATTCCATGTCCGACAACAAGGTATAGACCTTAGTCGAACCACCCAAAGAGGTAAAACTCATAGGGTGCAAGAGGATCTTTAAAAGAAAGATTGACATGGATAGTAATATGATTACTTACAAATCAAGGAGTTAGAACGTTCATTTTGGTGAGATGATCAAAAGGTCTGATTTTTCTTAAAAATGAAGACGATTCTTGTGTATACAAGAAAGTGAGTGGGAGCACTAGTTTTTTCTTTTTTTTAACAGTTTATGTGCATGACATATTGTTATTGAGAAACCATATATCTATGCTTTAAAACGGTAAAAGGTGTGACTGTCCAAGAATTTGTGCATGAAACATTAGGAGGTAAACAACATATTTTTGAAAATTAGATCTATAGAGATAGATCTAAGAGGTCGCTTGGTCTCTCAATTTACGTACATAGACAAGATGCTAAAGAAGTTTAGCATGGAGCAATCAAAGAAAGGGCTTCTGTACGACATGGAATTACCCTTTCGAGAGACATGTGTCCTTAGACACCTGTCGAGATTGTAGCATGCAAAAGATCTCTAAGCTTTTGCAATAGGATTTATAAAGTATGTCCTGCTATGTATAAGACCTAATGTCTCTTATGCTTAAAGTTTTATGAGCAAATATCAACCTAATTCTGGTGAATGTCACTGGATATTTGTCAAGAATATCCTAAAGTACTTAAAGAGAAACTAATGGATTATTCTTGATTTATGGAGTTCACACTTTAGAAGTGTATGGGTTTATAATTGTAAATATTTAATTATTTAAGAATGATAATATATTATAATCTATACTTGTATTCACGTTGAATATTGGTACTGCTAGTTAGAAGAGTTCTAAGCTAGACATTGCAACAGATTCTACAACAAAGTCAAGTGCTTTGTAGCTTTAGAAGCTAAGTTGGATCTAGAAGTTCATTATTGAACTTAAGATCTCATCTATGATCCAAACAAGTATTTTGGCTGTACCATTTATTTAAAGAAAATAATTGGTAAAAACGATGTAAAGATAGATGAGATTCTCACTGAGGATAATGTAGCTGATCCATTGACTAAAGTACTATTCCAAAAGAAACATGATAGTCATGCATATTCATTTAATATGATATATATGAATGATTGGTTTTCAGTCAAAGTGGGAGGTTGACTTGTAATTTGATTTGACAAACTATATGTTTGATTATTATTTATGCTAGTAATAATGATATGGCATTTTATCATTTTGAAATTTATTTATTTTCTTAATGATAAAGTCCTTAGAATAATATTTATTATTCTTAAAGCATCCCTAATCATAGTATTAACAATATCAAGGACATTGTTAATACAGATAGATTAGCATATATGATGATATATGGGTGGATTGTTAGAGAACAAATTCACTGGATTGATCCGCTTAGAGATTTCTATAAGGTTAACTACTTGAGTGCCAATGGTATAATCTCTACATGAGAATAGTGTAAATGATCCTTTGACTTGAGATCATAAGAGTATCTTTAGTGTGATTGTTGTACTTTAACTCTATTAGTCCATAATTCGTAATTGGTTATGTGTACAATAGAAGTTGGGTATAACAAGAAACACGAATTGATAGTTTATGATCAATATAGGATTCACCACTTCCTAATAGTGGAAGAGTATATCCCTATCGTGGCCACACTTGTTGAAATATCAACTTCAAAAATGTTTGCAAACGAGTCAATAATTTAGAAAAGTTCTAAATTTATTGAAAATTGAGTTGAATTTCTAGAACAAGAAAGAATAGTAATTAGTACATTAAGAGTTGGCACCTATACCTTACTCTTGTACTAATTTGGGATATAGTATGGTGAAAGGATGATTAATTACACGGAATCTGGTTCATGAATAGGTGAAGTCAATCACTTGACTTTCCTAACACTTGGGTGGTCATGATGCCTGGCTTAGAGGCCAATCTTGATCTATAAATATAAATTAATTAATTTTGATTAATGATAAATTAAAGTTGTTTAATTTATCCAATCTTAGAATCCTTGTGACTAAATTGACTTTAGTCCAAGTGGGAGTTTGTTGGTTTTGTACTAAAGCCAATTAATTCTAAGATTATAATTTATATTTATTGCCAAGTGATTAGGAACCTAAAGGGTCACACAAAATAGAACTAATTCTTGGGTTAAATTGATTTAAATAATTATATGATAATTATGGGATTGATTTGTGAGATAATTAATCTTAAGGACTTATTAATAAATAGAGAAATTATAGTAGCAGAAGAATTTCCTTTTGAAGGATATTAAAACTTACTAAATATCTTATTTGGTAAGATATCCTAATAGGTAAGGGTAACCTATTACCGAATTCTTGTTGGACAAGATATCTTAATTATTACTTTATAAATAAGTCCTAAACACCAAGATTTGACACGATATACAATATAACGTTAGAAAATTAGAGAGAGAAAAATAGTTTTTCTTTATACAATTTTCTTCATTTTTGGTGGCGTGTCAAATGGATCTAATATATTCACTTGGTGTTGATCAATCCTGATGAGGATCTCAAGAAGGTGTTCGTGTGGATACCTTAGGGGCCAGACACTTGTGCAGCTTGTGATTGACGTATGTATCTTCGATCATGTTAATTATTTATTTACGTCACCAAGAGGTATGTTCTCGTTTTTTATATAGATAATCAATGATTCTGATTAGAAATCAATTTTAAATTTCGCTGCGTCAAATTGTTATTGGCATATTGATTTCCTAACAATTGTAACACCAGAAAACGCATACTTCTACACTTTCAATCATCCAAGCAAAAAAGAGTACCCTATTAGAAGTCGAAAGCTTCTGATGTTTTTTTTTCTTTTTTTTTTTTTTCAGGTTTCCCTTCTTCAAAAGTTCATTTCGAACTCTTAAACAGAGTATTACCAAACCCGAAAGAAAGGCATATGAATGTCAAGAATAATGAAAAGTCAAAAGAAGCTAGTCCAAACAACGATGTTGCTCCATGCCATATGGTTGCAGAATACACAGTTAGTAAGAGCTTCATAGACACACTAGCACCATATCCCCTGTTTTGAACTTAAAATGAGATCACATGGTCATTGAATTTTGTTTACCATTCCTTGGAGAAAGCAACAGACAAGAGATTGGGATTTTGTTTAACAACTTGAACTTTGTTGAATCGAATTATATAAGATTTCCTCAATTAGTTAACATTCAAATCTCAAAATATCAATTTAATTGTTTTAATTAGTTGACAGTCAAATCTCAAAATATCAATTTACCTTTTAAAAAGATCTTGCATATAATACAGTGTAAATAAGCTTCCAACAGATGTGTATAGATATAAGCCATGGGCATAGAAGATGTCCTAGTATCTCATTAACCTTAATTAAACAGAGATTATGATGCACTATGGATCTAACTTTCACGAATTGATTTCAACGTAAATCACAAATTCAGATCCTAGACACATAGGCTTTGTTTGTTTGATAGTGTTTTTTAGAAGCTTGTTTTTTAAAAACTTCATATACATTTTTCAATCACCTTTTTATCTCACATAGATATTTACTAACAATTATTTTAAAAACAACTACAGTAATATCACTTTAAAAAAAACACTACAAAAAACATGCATCCGGACGCAGCCATAAATTTCATGAGAACAATTTGCTACCAGAATGGGGAACCAACCGGTGCATATCAAAACAAGTAAGCGATGACTTCATTCCATATTTTACCTTTGAGATTGAGGATGAATTTGAGGTAGAGGAAGAGGTAAGGACCAGACCAGAGGGTTTGGGTTCTTTAGCTCTCGTTCTTTGATTAGACAGAAGGAGGGAAGAGAGGAGAGCTTCGATCGGAAAGCAAATTTCGAGAGAGGGAGGTGCTGCCGTGGATTGGTGTAGGAGATAAGGTTTTGAGCTTTGAGGCGGAGAAAGCCAGAAAGCATGAAAGGGGAAAAAAAGGCAAGAAAATGTCCAAAAATGGGAAGGTCAATAAGGCCCCCCCCCCCCCCCCCCCCAAAAAAAAGCCAAAAAATGTGAAAAATGTAAAATCGGGTTCTGTCCGGTTCGTATGACTTCCAGTGAAACTCGGTTTTGGATCAGATTTAACCGGCTATTTAACATTCGAGTTTTGAACTAGACTTGGACCGGAAGTCTGGTTGGTTCTCGATCCGACCTGTCTGATTGGCCGGTCTGATCCGAGTTTAAAAACATAGCTTGGACTTTGTGCTATGTAGTTGTTTCATGCCAAACTAATCACAATCACATTTGTACAAGAATGCACATTTGCACTTGCATGCATGTAGTATTAGTCAATTTACGTTTGCCTTTACTTTTGTACTTTGGGTTTAAATAGCGAATTGTTTGGTACGAACTAACGCATATTATCTGTACATTCATCATTTCGATGTAAGCTTAGTCGAGCATAACTAGGACTCTTTATCTTCCTTTAATAGTACAAATGAGACTATTACCAGTCCTTATTTTAAACATTCATTTCTTATGTACTCCTCAACCTGGTCAGGTTACCAGTCCTTATTCTAAACCTTCATTTCTTATGTACTCCTCAACCTGGTCAGGACTTTCATTGGTTTATAACGTTGACTGACTTGGACCTTTTTAATTCTTCATCTACCACAACTCTCTCTTAGTCCTTTTACTCTTATTCTAAACTTATATCATGCATCATTTTATTTTATATTTATTGCTAAAACTGTAATTTATTTTTATTTCTAGTATTTTAGTATAAAACATAGATTTTTTTGAGGCCATCTTAGGACTACAACAAATACACCATTTTGTGATGTTAGAAAAACTATTTTTAAAATTTATAATAGTGTCAAACGGTTTTTGTGATAGTTTTATGACGGTTTTGTATGCATTGGCTAAAATGGTGTAACAAAAACTTTGCGATGGTACTTTAACCGTCGAAATAGCATTTATGACTATTTATGAGATTTTTTGAGACACTTTTGGAGGTGTAATAAAAATAGCACTTATGACAGTTTATAAGACTTTTTGAGACAATTTTAAAATGCAATAAAATTAGTATCTATGACTATCTATGAGACTTTTAGGGACACTTTTCAAAGTGTAATAAAAATATGCTTAACCCGAAGCTTTTTTGTGATAGCTCCAAAATCATAATAAAAACTTTTATTTCTTTCAATGTTTAGTATGTCACCAATGTGTTCTACTGCACTTTGAAAATCCTGACAAAAAGAGTCAAACTTTGAACGACATTTTTTTTTACAAATACAATGTAAACTATTTTCAACACAATTATTCTCCCATTTATTACCCACTGTATCTTGTACGGTCTCCAGAGATCTTTTTGTACATTTGATATGCACTCGACTCGTCCCTGCAAAATAATGGCAGACAAGAGAGTGATTGGATACCAAAATCTCAAATGAAAAGTCGCTGCTGCCTTTGACTTAGGGCCGCAGTACAATCTAAAAGGAATAGTTGATGTCACTTTCAATCAACTAAATACATTTGATTTTTTCCAATCTCATTGTGATCCATCAGGCATCGGTAATTTAAGGATAAGTTTATGCGGGTTTTATTGGACAATCGTAAGAGAGCTCTAGAGAAACTTTCAAAATTCCTTAAAAGAGTGACATCTGAAGCATTGTGCATGATGCTCTTTTTTTTTTTATGTATAACTAAATGGCACCTATCCAACTTGATTATGACATCATAATCAGAAACGGCTGCGCACATAAATACAGAAACTGTAACGGGAAGAGATGATGTTCGCAGGAGGGCTCGCAGTGATGCAGAGCCTGAAGGGCAGAGGATGTAAGAATTAATTTTGTTCAGCACCTACACAATATAAAAAAAAAAAAAAAAGAAAACAGAAAAAACTATTAATTTTACAATCCTTTCAAGAATTAGTTTACTTTTAGCTTTCATTTTAGTTTGCCCAGTTTGATTAGTGTTTTTATTTTTATTTTTTATAAAAAGTAGGGGCATGACAACTGAGAAATTTACGATTTCATATTGGCATTACAAAATTGTATAATCAAGTAGCATCATTTATTTATAAATAAGTAAATGTCCTTAGAAATTTGGTAAATTTAGTACATGAATGGTAATTCTTAATAAGTACTTAATAATATTTCCAAATAGATACTATTTTTGTTAGTAATCGATTTTTAATAAGTACTCAATAATATTTCTTAAGAGATAGTATTTTTGTTAGTAATCGATACCTTGGGCTCCAATAATAACAAAAACTTTGACTATAGAAAATAAGACATATTATATTTTAAATTAATGATAAATATAATACTAATTCTCAATTGCAAAATTGTACATTTTCATGCCCAGCCACAATTATTTGCCATTGTAGCAAATTACTTTTTAAATTCTTTTTTCTAGTTAAGATAAAGAATTCAGTCTTATAAAAATACGCCTTTATCGATCCAATCCCATGTTGGTTGTAGGGTTTTAAGAATAAAACCGGACCGATCAGTTCGATTAGTTGAACTGCAAACCTGCCATGCCCCCCTCTAGTTCTGTATTAAAGCCAGAAGATCTAACGAACCGACAAGAACTAGTTCAACCGTGTGAACTGCATTAAACTACCCGAACCGTGAACTACCGATTTTTCTATTTTTTGCTTAACAAAAATTTTTTTTGGTTGGTGTTGGTGAGACCTCTCACTTAAGCACCCAACGCCCAACCATCCAACCAAGGCTGTTGCATGTGATTAATATCATATATCATTCTATTCATTGTATGTTTCTTCTTCTTCTTTTTTAGATTACCTTATTAATCATTTTTAATAAAATTTTTTGATTCTTACATTTTTTGTTTCTTTATTTCCTTTATCAATCATGTTTAATGAATTTAATTGATTTTTACTTTTTTAGTTCCTTTGTTTCCTTTATTAATCATTTTTAATGAAATTAATTGATTTTTACTTTTCAGTTTGACATCCAAATTCATTATGAAATCTCAGATTTACTTTCTAAAATCACTCCAATTAAGACTAGTCCTCTTATCTAAATTGTTTAATTATTCATTTATGCCTAAAATATTCCCCTAATTAAAAGTTTAAATTGGTGTTTTTGTAAGTTATTTGTTTAGGCTCTTTTAAGAAATTCTAAATCAAATTCTTGATTGATAAAAAATTGTTAGAAATCACCCTCATAGGTCATGCAAAATAAATGTAAAAAACTAAAAGTTAGAAAACCTAAATAGATCTAAACTAACAGTAAGATAATCAAACTGAAATATGAAAATCATTTGAGTATGCAAATCTACCCTAAAAAATAGGGCAAAAGAAAAAAATTTAATTTTTAAAAATTACATTTACTTGAATCAATCTATTTACAAACTTAATTATATATTGATTATTAAAAATAGATTTAAATTTTAAATTGAAAAAAAGTCTTGATGGTATTAAAAACTAGAGAATGTAACAAGCAACAAATATGATTTAATAATTTATAATGCTTAAAACTATAATTTAAAATATTTAAAAATATAATAATCTACTTTAATGGTGAATTTTAAAGTATCCGTTTTATCCGTGGTGAATTTTAAAGTATCCGTTTTATCCGTATTTTGTTCGCGATACACTTACTTTTTATAGTTATTATATGTTTAATACTTTTAATGCCATTTTCTTTATTAATTTAATTGTCATAGACATAGAATATTTCATAAAATTTTTACCAAATATAATAGATTTATTAATTTATATATTTAATTATATTCAAGCAAGTAGTGGGTTAAATAGTTCAATAGAGTGGGGTATATCTAGTATTTATATTATATATCAAATTAAATTAAAAAAGTAAAAAAAAAAAATTAAACCTTTGTTCAATTGGTTCAACCTTGAACTGGATCCCTTCCGGTTCATTTACCAGCTCGGTTTTTAAAATATTGGCTGGTTGCTTAAGGATTTTGTCTAGGTAATTATCTTTTCTTCTTTTCTCATATCGTCGTAGAGTGAGTATTGCGTGCACCACGCGCACCACGTGGCATGCCACGTGATGCACTAGAACTAATCACACATCGCCAAATAATACAAGTTATGACCCACCATTGCCACATGGCTATAAATTATTGGTTCTAGTACACCACGTGGCAATGCACGTGATGTATTGTATACTTTTCCCATCGTCGTATGCCTTTTTCTTTCCACGCGTCGCCTTCATATAGGCTATTCTTCATTTTCTTCAGATGCAGAATTCCATCTATATTATGCCTTATAGACAAATCATCTTGTGCCAAAATATAATATCAAAAGAACATTTTTTTTTCTTTTTTTTTTGTCATTCTCAATGACCTACATATGTTTGATTTTTACCAATCTTGTCACCCGTCAATAACAAGGACTTCAGGAAAAGGAAATGATTGTCTGCATCTTCATTAATAGTGCCAACACTCGTAAAGCTAGTGTATGAATAGCTCACCCGACCAGAGCCTTACAATTTGATCATTTTTTATTTTTTATAATTTGAATCCTGCATAGTTGTGCAAAATTATAGTGTAATTATACAGAATAATAGTATAAATATGTTGGTGTAATTATTTTCAACTTAGAACAACATCATTTTTTTTTCTATTTAAAATTTAGCATTGCTGGTTTAATCGAATCCCTCTATTTTTGGCTTTTAATTTTGGAGTGTAAAATTGTGAAAAATAGCAATTATGATGTCCTTGGACGCAAAATTTAGTTGCTTTACGTACTTATCTAAACTTTATTCCACGTTTATTACGCTTTTTTAAAACTTCATGGGAAAGCTTCATTCATTCCACGCTTGTCACGCTTGTTTAACTTCATGGAATAGCATCATTTATCTTTAGACGACTGTCCCATATACACGCAAACATGCAGCCCCATCTGCCATGCATTTAAGGAGTTGTATCTGATTTTCGTTAATAAGACTTTTCGTGGTAATCCTTTTTCTTAAAAAACTAAAAGAATTCAGTATCAGAGACAACAATCCACTAAAATAAGCAAAAGATTAAATCTTTTATGAGGATACAATATGGATTTGAAACATAGTTAATTTTTTGCTAATTTTTAAAGGGGAATATAATAATACAAAAATTTTTACTTACAAAAATGTTTTTTTACAAGTTTTTACAAGGATTCGAAGGATTAGGTGATTTTTTATTTTAACTTGAACATCCCTTTCGTATTAATAGTACCCTTTTTAGAGAATGTTAATAAATCGTAAATCTCATACCAAATCCATCAATCGAATCACTTTTTCAAGAAATAAAAGGCATCTAAGTCACACAAGCAAAGAGATCTATTCATTGAAAAGAAAAAAGAAAAAAGGTGAACAGGGATTGGATTGATGATAAAATAGAATCTTGGGTCGCGAATAGTGATCTAAATCTATTCGGATTTTTTGCAAATGACTTTCTATAGGACCCATTTTACTAACGAGATTCATCACTACCTTAGCGGCTTTAGCATCTTTGCATCAGTGGTTGTGAATGACTGATTTTTTCAATCTTTTCGACCTTGGTTCCGTAGGAGCAAAGGAAGTCAGAAACATTGCGAAATAGAACCATCTGATTAATTCGTTCTCAATAGCCATGAGATGATCCTTTTGTTGACAAATGTTCCTATTACACTCGTTGTCTCTGAAGAATGAGAACCATATTGGTCATGGGTTGAGAATAGGAATTGAACTCAATTGGTTGGACCGTAGGTGCGATGATTTACTTCACGGGCGAGGTCTCTGATTCAAATCCGTATTTTCGTTCCTATTGGATTTCTTCATTCCTACTTAACATAACTTTCTAAAACCGTTTAAGTAATGTGCGTAGTACAAAGTCAAAATGAATGATGTAGAACTCCTTTGGTTCATCCTATTTGTTCGTTTCATCTGAAATAAGTATCTTCTAAATCAAATAACTTAAATCAAATAACTGGGATGTGATAATCCCAACGAATCTTTTTCTTGATTTCTTTGTCCTTTATTCTTGTCTTCTTATTTTAGAATCTTAGAGATTATCGAAAGATTCATTCGAATCCGAACCAATAGGGATCGTGATGTCTTTCTACGGAATTGCGGGTCTCTTTATTAGTTCCTATTTGTGTTGCACAATTTCTTGGAATGTAGGAAGTGGTTATGATCGATTCGATAGAAAAGAAGGCATAGTGTGTATTTTTTGTTGGGGATTTCCTAGAAAAAATTGTCGTAACTGAAACAAGTTCTTGCTAATGGTAAAAAAGGGGGTCCCACTAACATCTTAGAAGATTTCACAAAACTCTTATCACTTAGTTTTCGACTTTTCAGTAATATCTTAGATGATGAATTAACCGTTGTTGTTCTGGTTTCTTTAGTACCTTCAATGGTTCTCATACCGGTCATGTTCCTTGGATTATTTACAAGTGGTATTCAAGCTCTTATTTTTGCCACTTTTTACAGGTCAGTGGAATCTTTATGCTCAAAACCCCGATTCAGGCAGTCATTTATTTGGAACCTCCCAAGGAGCAGGAACTGCCATTCTAACCCTTCTCGGGGGATTTCATCCACAAACGCAAAGTTTATGGCTGACTGATATGGCCCATCATCATTTAGCTATTGCATTTATTTTTCTCGTTGCTGGTCAAATATATAGAACTTATTTCGAGTGGCTGCCAATATATCTCATGGAAACAAAAATGTATTGTTCTGAGGTATATCAAGGTTCAGGTTCATATTTCGTCGATCAATCCTTCCTAATTCACATCTTTGTTGAAAGAATTTTTTTTTTTTTTTTTTTTTGTAATTCCTTACATAAGGATTCAGAAAATATCGGATCTTTGCCTACACAAGCAAATTGTTGATAACATTGGGTTACGTTACGGGCATGCATTTTACCAGAGGTTTCGAATCTATGATTCCTGTTCAAGCATATACTCGAGGGGTGGGTGTGGGGCGGAGGATTTTAAAGCAGACTCCCCATTCATTAAATAGAGAAGATCACCAAAAGATAAATTACTTGCTTCGAAAATCCTATAGATTTATGAAATCCATTACTATTTCTGAATTTCAATAAAGTGATAAAAATAACTGGGGATATTAGGTGATTTGTTAGTATTTAAACTATTAGTTGGTATTCAAAATATCCTATTTTAAGTAGGCAACGAGATGGTTGAATAAAAATAATTTTGTTCAAAGTTTGATTTTTTTCAAAGGGCAATATGAATGCTCTAGCAAACACACTAAAAGGGTTATACAATCCAGTGCGAAAATAGGCCCCGTAGGAACAAAGAGAAGCAGATTTTTTCTATGCTCGATAAGTACCAATACGCACCCTTCCCTCTGCCCCTGATCACGTCAGGAAGAGATGATGTTCGATGCAGGAGGTCTTGCGGTGATGCGGAGCCTGAAGGGCAGAGGATGTAAGAATTGATTTCGTTCAGCACCCACAGAATCCAAAAAAAAAAAAAACCTATAAATTTTACAATCCTTTCAAGCATTAGTTTAATTTTAGCTTAAGTTTTAGTTTGCTTAGTTTAATTAGTATTTTTATTGTTTTTAATAAAAAGTAGGGGCACGACAACTAAGAAATTTACGATTTTGTATTGGCATTACAAAATTGTATCAAGTAGCATAAATAAGTGAATGTTCTTAGAAATTTGGTAAACTTGGTACATGGAATTGTGATTATTAATAAATACATAATAATATTTCTAAATAGATAGTATTTTTGTTAGCAATAGATTCTTAATAAATTATTAATAATATAGTATTTTCATTAAAATCGATACCTTGTGCTCCAATAATAGCAAAAACTTTGACTATAGAAAATAAGAACAAACAATGTAAAACTAATTCTCAATTGCAAAATAGTACATTTTCATAACCAACCAAAATCATTTGCCATTGTAACAAATTTCTTTTTAAAATCTCATTTTTCAGTTAAGATAAACAAGTCAGTCTTACAAAAATACGCCTTCATGGGTCCCAATGCTTCCCGGGAAATATTTCGGTGGACTGGATCCACGGGTAGGGCCGTGGACCTTGTGGTCCACCTTCAGCTACATCTACCAAAAATATTATGGGGCTCATATGGGATCCACAAGAGACTCACATAAGGGTCCACTCTTGGTAGATGTGGATGAAGGTAAATCACAGGGTCTACGGCCTTACCCGTAAACCCGGTCCACCTAAATATTTTCCAATGCTTTCTATGCCAATTCTCTTTTCTTTTTTTCTCACATAATTGTGTTCCTTTTTCTTTCCAAGTGTCATGTTGATATTGGCTATTCTTCATTTTCTTTTTTTTTTCTGCCTCTATTCTTCATTTTTCTTTAAATGCAGAATACCATCAACATTCTGCGTTACAGACAACTTCTTGTGCCAAAATATAATGTCAAAAAAATAGTTTTGTATTTGTCATTCTCAATTAATTACGTACGTTTGATTTTTACCAACCTTGTCATCCATCAAGGACGAGTACTTCGGAAAATGAAAATGTTTAGGTGTATTTTCATCAGTAGTACCAAAACTCAGAAAGCTAGTATACGAATAACACACTCTGCAAATGCCTTCCAATCTAGTTGCCTTACGTACTTGTCTAAATTTTATTCCGCATTTATCACGCTTTTTTACCTTCATAAGAAAGCTTCATTTATTCCCCGCTTATCACGTTATTGACCTCATGGAAAAGCTTCGTTTGTCTTTAGATGAATGTCCCACATATACGGAAACATGCAGCCCCATCTGCCATGCATTTAAGGAGTTTTATTGGCTCATCTTCGTTAATAAGATTTTTCTTGTTTTTCTTTTTCTTAAAAAATTAAAAGAATTCAGCATCAGAGACAGCAGTCCACTAAAATAAGCAAACGATTAATCTTTTATAAAGATACAATATGAATTTGTTTTTTGCACAAGTATTCTCCTAATTATTATTCTGTACAATATTTTATGAGATCCAAGAGACTTGATTGGATACAGGATCTCGGCTTTCACACAGGTCGTTATTAAAATCTCAAAGGAAAGCTCACTGATGCCATGAACTTGGGACCACAATATAATCTAATTAATGACAAGATTATGCGCATTTTGTTGGACAATCGTCAATTAAAGAGGTTTGGAGAAACTTTTCAAAATTCCTTAACCATGCAACACTCCGGATATTACTGGACAGCGTGACATAGGAAGTATTGCGAAAGATGAGCCTTTTTTTAGCTATAAATAAGTGACATCTATGCACCTTGATTATCATAACACAACCAGAAATGGATGTAAACATAGATATAGAAGCTGTAACGGACGAAGAGATGTTATTGTATGCATCAGGGCCCGATGTACTGAAGCAGTTTCGGAAGGGCAGAGGATGTAAGAATTAATTTTGTTCAGCACCTACACACTTAGTTGGTAGTGTAATTAGAGTGGCAAGTAAAATCTTCAAGATTGCACAATAGTTAGATTATTGATGTTTCACTTTATCAAACAGTCCGCTCTCTTTTGAGTTATTGACTGAGGGATATTATATTCTTACACCCTTTCTAATTACACCAATTAGCACAAAATTTTCCACTGTGTGTGAATGTCATTCACGATTGAGGTATTATCTTTTGGAAATATAGCATTTTTAGTCCTTCAATTTATTTAGTAAAACACAGTAAGTTGTTTCACTTCTATTTTAACAGGTTTAGTCCTTATGCTAATATTTTGAGTCCCATTTAATCTTTTTGTGATACAAATCAAGGGGCAATTTAGGAAAACCAGCCATATCCATTGATGTTAAATAAGCTTTTTCAGACACATACTTATCCACACTATCTATCCTAAAGTACAATCTATCTATTCGACCCCTCAGGCTCTTGTAATTTCTCTGTTATGCTTCATTCTCTGTCTGTCTCTCTCTCTCTCTCTCTCACATAATCTAGATTCGAAATTTTGATAAGATTGGTATATTCAAATTATCATATTTGATATTATTCATATATCAAAATAAATTTAACATGCTGATTTTTATTTCCCTTCTATTCATTTTTTTTAATATAACAATGGAATTATTCATTTGCATTTTGTTTTATGGTTTCTACTTTTCAAGTTTTCTAAGGCAGTGAAATTATCCATTTGTATTTCGTGTTTAGATAACTCATTAACGTTGAATACTCTTAATGAAATGTTTATAAGTACAAATTTGTCACAAATTATATGTTAAGTTTTGTTTAATTCGTGGCTTTTACGAATTTGTACTTTGACTAATATGATTAATCTTTCCAAACACTGTTATAAAATGTAAAGATTCCTAAATTGCTAAATGTATTGATACGTTTTAATGTTTTAAAATGGGTAGAAGGGGATTTAAGATGTGTGGAATTACAAAAAGACATTAGAAATTGGTTTTTTGAGTGATGTGTTTCAAATTTTCTTTAATCTTGTATATCTTCTTCGTTAAGAAAGTTCTTAAGTTATAATTTCATGAACACACAATTACATATTATATTAATTTTTAAGACTTCAAAATTTATAATTAAGAAAATATAGACATAAAAACTTAATCGATAAGGTTATTTTTCAAGTGCTGAGCGAAGTCCCGGGAGAACTACAAGCAGCAGCCATAGAAGGGGACTGGAAAACTGCTCAAAAAATCTTTAATCGGTACACAAATGCCAAGACCCAGACAATCTCCACAATGGGCTTTACTGCCCTTCATGTGGCGGCCAGTAGTGGCGAGTCGGAGTTTGTGGTGAAGCTAGTGGGGCTCCTCCAACCAACAGATCTTGAGATGAGAGACCAACTTGGCCGCACTGCTCTGCATCATGCGGCCGTGGCATGTGACGTGAGGACTGCCAAAGCATTGGTGGAAAAGAACCCAAACTTGCCTCTACTCGGCGATAATATATCTTCACAAACTCCAATCTTATATGCTGCTCGCTGGCGACATCGATTAAGAACTAAGGAAATGTTAGAATATCTCTACGGAGTTACCCTGGAAGACGAAGACCAACCCGTCTACACGGGTACTCCAGGTGAAAATCTCGTTGTGGCAATCATAGCTTCTCAGTGCTACGGTGAGTCATATCGGACGAATTTAAAATTCACCAATGGATCATTCACGAGTTTACACTGTCTTGCTGATTTCTCTTGCAGATGTTGCTTTAGAGATCCTTGACCGCCATCCTGAATTAGCTTTAGCTAAAAATGATAATGAAACGTCTATACTTCATGTGCTTGCAATGCAACCTGCATCATTCGCTGATGGAAATAAACTTTCTTCTGTACGGGAAATATTTACCAAAGGTACGTGCGCACATATACACTATTTTTAGAGTTATTACATTTTATTCAATCGTATACTTATGCATAAAATAGTGGTTTCACATGTTTGTTATCATACATGAAAACCACTTTCCACCATTTAAATCAAAACATAATCAATTTTTTTTTTTTTGCTTGAGCAATTATTTTTTATTTAAAAGAAATTACTTAGCTAAATGTAAATGGAGTGAAAAGTCCGATTTGATCTAGTTTTCTAATTAAATTAGAAAAAAATAATGAGAGTCAAACTAGGCCAAGTATATATTAACTGAGAAAGAATCACAGTTCCATGTTTATACCCAATATAAAGCTTCTAAGAGAAGCTTTACATTCATTTAGTGTTTTTATAGAGCTGGGGGAGCGGCCTGGTATCGACGAGGCTATAACTATTTATTAATTATAAATAAATAAAAATAATAAATAATAAAATTTTGTAGAAGAAAAATAGTGAGGGGTTAAAATTTCACTTCCTTTCCTCTTCTTGGCCAAAAATAACGCAATCTCAAATGCTCAGGAACTTCAGTTCTACAAATTAAGTTTGAAATAAATTAAAACTTTATTTGATGACTGTTTACATTAATTAAAAAGAATTCATGATTCAATTTTCCCATAAAGATTCAAAATTCAAATTTTATTCAAAATAAGGGGCAAAAATGACTAATCCGTTTGGACTGTGAGATAAGCCCAAATGTGTTAAAACAAAGACGTGAATGAAGGGCAGATAATGGATGGCACAAAACACCTTACAAATCAACAAGGGAAAGATTGTTGAGGATTGATTTGGAGTGAAATTGTGTGTGGTGCTTATGTGTACAAATTAAAGAAAGAAGGAACAGAATCATTTTCTACCACGTGGTATTGAATTTGTATTCTCGCTATTTTTCAATTAAAATGCTCCGTTTTTTTTTTTTATGTCTAATTGTGTAAATATAAAATCACATGATGTCACTAGCAATAGAATGTAATTTCACCTAAACATGATAAAATCGGAGAACGTTCCTCTAAATTCCCTGTTTCTCATGATAACGAAATTGGAATATGTCAAATCAGTCTCTTATTTTTTTAATTTCTTAATAATTTAAATCTATGAAAAGATTCATTCTTATGAGTAAATGTCAATATTATAGTGACTACAATATCGTTGTTTTCTTTTTAATAACGATGGCAAATTAACTTGCGTACAGAAGGAAGAGTGTTTAGCACTACAAGTCCAGGAAACATGTCCCAAACTGTATGTCATTCAGTGTCCAGTATGTCATTCAGCATCACTGGATTCGTATCACTCTGTCTGTATCTCATGCAAATAAGTAGATTTTGGAAAATTGTCCAAGAATTAATTCTTATAGTTAAATGTATTATCAATGAGTGAAAACAATATGATTTTCTAATAAATTCTTTTTGAGTGCTTAAAAATATGGTAGGACAAGTCACTGAATGAATACACCGATGTTGCGGACTCCCATGGTCTTTTCAAACTTGAAGAAGTTTACTTGTCTTTTATTTGTTACATCAGGGTGCAGTAAGCTGTCAAAAAGAAAGCAGAGTCAGGCGGATTCAGTTGTTGAGCTGGTCTGTAAGGAGTTACGAAAGCAAAGTGATTCATATATCTTCGGTTACTTTTTCCTCGAGTACAATGGGAATGTGGCCTTGCATGTAGCCATAGAGAATGGAGCTTCTAAACTGGTGGAAGTGTGCCTGAAATACTTTCCTGATCTAATATGGTACACAAGAGAAAGTCGATCGTTATTGCATGCAGCTATCGAGCATCGCCGAGTGAAGATATTTAATCACCTAATTGAATTGATTGGAAGAAATACCAAGGCCTATGCCGAATCAAAAATCGACAAAAATGGGAATATCCTGCATTTGGCAGCCCAATATTCAGTGCCTTCAAACCAAATCATGCTTCATTCTGTCCCAGGTCCCGCTTTTCAGATGCGGAGAGAATTGCAATGGTTTAAGGTAGTAATTCTGTCCTCAAAATGCTAGAGTATTCTGACAACACTATATTATGGAAATAAGATGATTAGTTAAGGTGTATTATCTGTATAAGAATATCTTTCCCTGATTTGGTTTATGATGGAAATAGGATGATTAGCTAAAGGCATATTAACTGTATAAGAATATCTTTTCCTGATTTGGTTTTATCATGATATCGTAGATATGAATTGTTTTAGAAAATTGGTTTATTTGTGTACACAGGCTGTGGAAGCGTTAGTTTATGAGGAGTTGACTATGGAAAAGAATAAGGTGGTAGAGGATAAGAAAACTCAAGTACCTCGAGAATTATTCTATAAGGAGCATGAAGGGTTGGTAGAAGAGGCTAAGAAATGGATGAAGGAAATATCAAGTTCAAGTATGGTCGTGGCTACTTTGGTCGCAACAGTCGCATTTGCTGCTATGATAACTGTACCCGGTGGCAATAATAATGACACAGGCCTCCCAGTTCTTTCAAACAGAAAGCTTTTCGTGACATTCTCGATATCAAATACACTTTCCATGATATTCTCAGCTATAACTCTACTTGTCTTCTTGTCAGTTTATACACAAAGATTTACAGAAGAAGATTTTCTAGATTTGCTTCCAAATATCTTGCCTAGGAGGTCTTATTTCCCTATTTATTGCTGTGGTCACAATGATGATTGCTTTTGTTACAGCAATTGGGTTGGCACTTCAGAAGAGGGTCAAGTGGGCTTACATTCCCATCACGGTCTTAGCTTGTTTGCCTGCATTTCTTTTCATAAGTTTGCAACTTCCTTTGCTTGTTCAGTTAAAGACATTCGAATCCGGACCTGGCAAGTTTCGGAGACAGTCTGGGGGCCTCAAAAAAATTGCTACCATTTATTGCCAAAGGACGTGTCTTGAGCGTCTTCGATTTGGAAGTGACCGCTTCGTTTTGAAATGCCTGGTTCACACAATAAAGGACGTGACAAACACCTTTTCAAGGATTGTTTGCATTTCTTAGCAAATATCTTTCATTTCTAATTTTGATTTCAAGTTGAGTGCATTTATGAACTTGCTTATGTTTTGGTCAATGCTAATAAAAATTTACGTTTTGAAGTAGTTATTTAGTGTTCTTTCCTCCCTTCTTACTAAAATCTTTGCTGTTTTCCGAGATTATTATTTTTTTATTAGTGGTTAATGAAAATGGTAGTTGTCTGCATATAATAATAATGCGTAAATATAATAATGACTACAGTGTAAATGTTGGAGTATTTTCTCCACTAAATACATTGTTAAAATTCCAATATATTTAAGGGCTGTCGAAGAATTGAAAGAATAAATTTCCAATGACCGTATTTTGGGCAAAAGTAAAGTGCGTTGGAAAGCTTTTTTTTGTTTTTTTTTTCCTCTTGATTGTGCAAATCTAATGGTATCAATAACTTGAGTTGGACTATTATATCCTTAAGGCGGCATGCTGTTAAGGGCCTCAACCCTTCTATACTTCATAGTATAGTAGTTGTCACATTCATAATTATTAGCATTGAATGGTACTAGATCTTTTCATTTTTATAGTGATTATTTGACAAAGTTGTGGTCTAGGACCAATAATTTTAAGATAATTGGCTCTTAATAAAATATATTGTTGGTTGTTTAAACTGGTGTCATATGAGAAATTTTTATGACCCCTGATGGTTATTGTTGGTAGTTTATACGGTGATAGGATACTGTGATGCAAACTACGCCGATGATCATGATAGGATAGTGTGATGCAGACTATGCCGATGATTATGATACTCAAAGGTTAACCACAAGTGATGTATTCAACCTTGGTTTAGCAACAATTTCTTTGTGTGGTAAGAGACAACCGATAGTATCATTGTTAAGCATAGAAGTCGTGTATAGAGTAGCAACTTCAACAGCACGGGAGAGCACATGGTTAGTGCAACTAATGAAAGATTTGTGCCAAGCGATACATCACTCGGAGCAACTATATTGTGACAAGAAGTCAGCCATATGCCTGACTGAGAATCCATTTTTTCATGCAAGGACAAAACATTTTGAAATACACTACCATTTTGTCCGAGAAAAGGTGCTACAAAGTGAAGTTGACTTGAAGTATATCAGCACAGATGACCAAGTTGCTGATATGTTCACAAAGAGTTTAAGCCTTTCTAAGTTTACAAAGTTTAGATAAATGCTCGGTATGACTAAGAGGAAAGCCAATGTGAGGTTAAATAATAACGTTGACAGCACTTCGTGAGAAAGCTTGACAAAATTGTGGCTTTTGTCTTGTTTTCAAATTGTTGACGAAAGGGCCATATTTGTTGAAAAACATGGCTTCAATGATTTTTTTTGCAAAAGTCATAAGCATATTTTGGTGAAAAAGTAGATTCTGATTCACGCGTGATTCCTTGTCTAATGAGACGAAGAAAAACAAAGTACGTTGTTGGGGAACCACTACTATAAATAAGAGTGCTTTCATTCTGTTTCTTCATCCCCCAGCTCAAGAGAAAAATAGAGACAAAAGAGCTCAAGTGAGTGTTAGTGACTTTTTTTCTTTAGTGCGTAATTTTCATATTCTACTAATGAGTTATGAAAGCAAAGTGATTTAAATATTTTTGATTACTTTTTCTACGAGTACAATAGGAATGGAGCCTTGCATTTAGCCATAGAGAATGGAGCTTCTAGACTGGTGGAAGTGTGTCTGAAATACTTCCCTGATCTAATATGGTACATAAGAGAAAGGCGATCGTTATTGCATGCAGCTATTGAGCATCGCAGAGTGAAGATATTTGAACAAACTTGAATTTGAAGGAATTTTAAAGAGGAAAAATTATCTTCTCATTGATTCAAGAAAACAATTGAAATACAAGAAGTATATATATACAATTCTGTAAAAAATAAAAAATACATATGAACCAATCACGTATTTCCTATAGGAATCTTTCTAACTAACTCTATCCTCTAGCCTTATCCTAAACTAATCTTTCTTGGAGAAGCAATAATCTTCTTGCAACCTGCATGTGCTGCTCCCTTCCTTGCTTCACGCATGTGTTGCTGAACTTGAGCTAACCAACTGATCAGCTAAGCAGCTGAGCTCAGTTGCTGTTTGAATGGACTTAGTTGCACTAGATGGACTGAGCTCAGTATCTAACTGATTTGGGCTTGTTTGCTGACTTACGAATGGGCCTGTGTCCTATTGGCCTGTTGCTTTGTAACCTTTTTACCCCCTCCTCAAGTTGGAGCTTGGTGAAAGTCTACCAAGCCCAACTTGAACACCAGCTTGTTGTACTGAGGTGCTGCTAACGCCTTAGTAAATAGGTCTGCCAACTGATCCTGAGTACTTCACATGCTTTGGTATTATGAATCCTTCCTTAAATTTGTTCCTCACTAGGTGATAGTCGATCTCCAAATGCATTGTTCTCTCATGAAACATAGGATTTTCAGTAATGTGTATCACAGCCTTCTTATCACACCATAGTGCTATAGGTAGTGATGGATCATGTTTGAATTCCTTCATAATGTAGGATATCCATTGTAACTCACACACAGTTGCTGCAAGGCTCCTATATTCTGCTTCTGCAGATGACTTGGATATTGTTGCTTGTTTCTTGGTCTTCCAGGAGACTAGTGCATTGCCAAGATACACACAATAGCCTGTTAGGGATCTCCTAGTATCTAATCATGTTGCCCAATCTGCATCTACAAAAGCTTGCAGATGCAGATTGTTATTTGCTGAGAAAAACAAACCCTTAGATGGCTATCCCTTCAAGTATTTTAGCAATTGTATTGCTGCCATCCAGTGAGCTTTTGTAGGCTCATGCATAAACTGACTTAACTATTGTGTTGTATAAGTAATATCAGGCCTGGTAAAGTTCAAGTACAACAACCCTCCAATCAACCTCCTATACTTTCCTGAATCATCCAATTTTTCATCCTCCTGCTTTGTTGACTTTGTTCCTTTTGCAATAGGAGTTACTGCTGGCTTTGCTCCTAACAGACCTGTATCTTGTAACTATGTCCAGAGTGTATTTTCTCTGGTTCACATAAATTCCATTTCAGTTCTTGCAATCTCCAATCCCAAAAAATACCTTGCCTCCCCTAGATCTTTGATTGTAAAGAGTCTTTGCAAAGTACTTCTTTACAGCTTCAATCTCCCTGATATTCATCTCCTGCTATCAGCATATCATCAACATAAATCAGTAGAGCTGTAAATTTTCCTTTTGTTCCTTTTGTAAACTAGACAATTATCATGTACTGACTTGCTGATATCCATAAGCTTTAATCCTATTACTGAAACTCTTCATTCCATTGTCTTGACGCTTGCTTCAAGGCCATATAGGCTCTTTTTAGCTTACACACCTGGTCCTTCAGTTATTTTTGTATAACCCTCTGGTGGCTTCATGTATACTTCTTCATTCAAGGTGCCATGCAAAAAGACATTATTAATGTCTAGTTGATGCAAGCACCCATGAATTTGCTGCTGCCATGGCTAAAAAGAATTCTGACAGTTACTAATTTTGCCACAGGTGAAAAAGCTATCCTGAAAATCCACACCTTCCACCTGATGATACCCTTTAGCCACCAACCTAGCTTTCAGTTTATCCACTGTGCCATCTGGATGCAACTTGGTTAAAATATACCCATCTTGAGCCAATGGCTTTCTTGCCAGTAGGCAATTTTACCAATTTCCATGTTTCATTTTTTTCCAGTGCTTCCAGTTCTTTCTGCATTGCATCAACCCATCCTCCATGCTTACATGCCTGACTATATGAGACAGGTTCCTGCACATTAGACATATTTGCCAAAAAAGCTATATATGCTGAATCTATACAGGATGTATGAAATGGAAAGGTAGGAGGTGAATATTGGAAAGGGTTTTTTTGTGGGCTTGTTTTGTCTATTTTGACCTGAGAGGAAGCTACATTCACTATAAAATCCTGCATCCAGTTAGGCCTACTTTTAACTCTGCAGCTTCTCCTTTGCACTTGTGTAATGTCATTGACTGTATTGGTATCCTCATTTTCAGGTGCTAAGGGTTAAGCTCATTTCAGGAGATGACATGGTAGGTACATTTTGATTGTAATTAATGTCTTCCTGAGGTTCTGAAACAAAATCAAAGGGCACTTGAGGTAAGGATATTTGTGATTCTGGTTCCTTTGAGTTTAAAAAGGGAAATGTGTTTTCATTAAAAATCACATCCCTACTCACAAAGATTCTCTCAGTTTCAAGGTCATATACTTTGTATCCCTTTTGTCCTTGGCTATACCCAATGAAGACACATTTATGTGCCCTGAGCAGTGAATTTATCTTTGTGGGGCTGTGTGTTTGTGACATAACAAAGGCAGCCAAAAATTTTAAGTCTGTGTAGTTTGGTTTATGTTTGAACATGACCTCAAAAGGTGTCTTCCAATTCAGAGTAGGTGTAGGAATTCTATTTATAATGCGTGTAGCCATAAGCAGTGAAAAAGGCCAGAATTTAGAGGGAAGGTTGGCTTGGATCATAAGTGATCTTGCTACCTGTAAAGAGTGTTTATGCTTTCTTTCTACAACTCCATTTTGCTGTGGAGTATAAACACATGTTTTTTGATGAATGATACCTTCATTTCTTAGGAGCATTTGACATTCTAAACCAGTAAACTCAGTCCCATTATCAGTCCTTATAGCTTTGATTTTTGTTTCAAATTGTGTCTTAACCATGGCTATAAAATCCCTCAAAGTAATGACAACTTGGGTTTTATGGACCAACAAGAAAGTCCAGGTTGTTCTACTATAATCATCAACAATAGTCAGCATGTATGGTGTTCCTGTGAGTGAATCTAATCTATATGGCTCCCCAAAGATCCGCATGTATTAGTTGAAAAATACTGGTTGATTGAGTTTTGCTTGAGGGAAAGGCTAACCTCTGCTGTTTGGCCTTATGACAAACTTCACATTCTTTTATAAGCATTCAATTCTCTTTGGTCGAAATGTGGTTTCATAAAACCCATATTCTTCATAACAATGGAAGAAGGGTGACCCAACCTTTTGTGCCAATCAATAAAAAAAACAGTAGACATTCCATTCCTTCTGTCAACTTCAGTACATATTTCACCACAATCTGTTTCCAATTGATTACATACTTCATTTCTTCTACTTAGGAAACTAGAATTGTCTAGCATATAAAGATTTCCTATCAATCTACCCACTGCTAAGGTTTCTTCACTCTGCAGGTCCTGCAACAAGCAACATGTGGGGTTGAAAGTTAGTTTAATTTTGGCTGATTTGGTTAGTTGAGATACAGAAATCAGGTTATATTTAAAAGCTGGTATATGAAGCACTTCTTCCAAATGCAATGAGTTGCACAATGTTCACACTACCTACATGTTCAACATGTTTTGCAGTTCCATCAGGGAAGTAGACTGGCGTAAAATTGGTTGTTTTGGAGGGATTTTTAATCAAGTATAGTTTCGAGCACATATGGCTACTAGCACCTGTGTCTAGTATCCAAGCATCTGTTCATCATATATTCTAGCATTGTAAAAGCATGATGATATGATTTCATACCTGCAAAATCATTCAGGTGAGCAAAATTCACCTGGTTCCTCAAGTCTGGAATCATCTTCCCTTTAAGCAGCTTCATGAGTTCCTGCTGAACTATTGAAGCAATGTCAGTGTTCTGCATTTCTTCCTTCAAGTTTGATGCCCCATAGCCTGCTTCCACATCCAGTGGTGTTTCAGCCATATTAGCAATTGTTTGTTTTATGCCATTTACTTTTCCTTTCTGCTCCTTGAGACCCTTGTACCAGTCTGGATAGCCATGAATCTTGAAACAAGTGTCCCTGGTATGACCATTCATATTACAATGGTCACAGTGCTGGAATTCCTTCTCACTTCTTCTGTTTCCTTCCTTTCCTGCTGGACCTGTCTTGCCCTTTCTTGAACCATCTCTCACTTGTCCTTTTACCAACATTGCTACATTTTCGTTCTTTTCTGGAAAGACATTGTGAACGTCCTTCTGTTTCTCCACACTCAGCACCATTGAATAAGGCTTTGTTCACAGTGAGGAAGTGGTTCCATTACAAGTATCTGGTTCCTGACATGATCAAAAGTGTCATTTAATCCCATCAGGAATTGCATCAGTCTATTGAATGATGCTAATTCTGCTACTTCTTTAGCTGCTCCACAAGTACAGATAGGGGATGGCATCATACACGATAGCTCATCCCATAATTTCTTCAGCCTGGTGAAGTATTTTTCCACCTTCTGAGTTCCCTGATCAATACTACTGATCTCCCTCTGCAATTGGTACAGTAATGGACCATTGCACTCTCCATATCTCTCTTGTAGCTCATCCCAAAGATCTTTAGCTGAAGCTGTATAGATGAAAGCTTCAACAATTTCTTTCGAAATTGAATTCAGAATCCAGCTTCTCACCATACAATCTACTCTGTCCCACTGTTCAGCCTTTGAAGATGAATCAGAAGGCTTTTCACAGGCTCCTGTGATAAATCCTCAATTTAAGTTTTGCTCCTAAAGCAATCCTGATGGATCTGCTCCAACTCAAGTAATTAGTTCCCACCAATGGTGAAGTTACCAGGACCATACCTGGATGATCTGAGCTCTGAAGATGCAGTGGATCTTCATTGTATTGAGCCATCTGATCATTAAATTCTGCCATTTAATGGACAATTTCTGGGTTTGCAATTTTGTTGCGGATCAGAACCCAGAGCTCTGATACCATGAACAAACTTGAATAGAAACTTGATGGAATTTTAGAGAGAAAAATTATCTTCTCATTAATTCAAGAAACAATTGAAATACAAGAAGGCTATATATACAATTCTGTGAAAAAAAAAATAAAAATATATGAACCAATCACGTATTTCCTACAGGAATCTTTCTAACTAACTCTATCCTCTATCCTTATCCTAAACTAATCTTTCTTGGAGAAGCAGTAATCTCCTCAACCTGCATGTGCTGCTTCCTTCCCTTGCTGTCACGCATGTGTTGCTGAGCTTGAGCTAACCAACTGATCAGCTAAGCAGCTGAGCTCAGTTGCTATGTTAAAATGGACTTGGTTGCACTAGATGACTGAGCTCAGCATCTAGACTGATTTGGGCTTGCTTGCTGACTTATGACTGGGCCTGTCCAGTTGGCTTAGTAACCTTTTTAATATTTAATCACCTAATTGAATTGATTGGCAGAAATACCAAGGCCTCTGCCGAATAAAAAATCAACCAAAATGGGAATAATATCGTCCATTTGGCAGCCCAATATTCTGTGCCTTCAAACCAAATCATGCTTCATTCTGTCCCAGGTCCCGCTTTTCAGATGCGGAGAGAATTGCAATGGTTTAAAGTAGTAATTCTATCCTCAGAATGCTAGAGAATTCTTACAATACTATATGATGGAAATAAGATGATTAGTTAAAGGTATATTATCTGTATAAGAATATCTTTTCCTGATTTGGCTGATGATAGAAATAAGATGATTAGCTAACGGTATATTAACTGTATAAGAATATTTTTTCCCGATTTGGTTTTATCAGGACAGCGTAGATATTAATTGTTTTAGAAAATTGGTTTATTTGTTTACACAGGCTGTGAAAGCATTAGTTTATGAGGAGTTGACTATGGAAAAGAACATCATGAAAAAGGAAAACAAAATTGTACGCCAAGTACCTCGAGAATTATTCTATAAGAAGCTTGAAGCGTAGCTAGAAGAGGCTAAGAAATGGATGACGGAAATATCAGACTCAAGTATGCTGGTAGTTACTTTGGTTACAACAGTTTCCTTTGCTGCTATGATAACTGTACCAGGTGACAATAATAGTGATACAGGCCTCCCAACTTTTTCAAATAGAAAACTTTTCGTGACATTTTCGGTATCAAATGCACTTTCCATGATATTCTCAGTTGTGATTCTACTTGTCTTGTTGTCAGTTTATACACAGAAATTTACAGAAGAAGATTTTCTAGATTTGCTTCCAAATATTTTGCTAGGAGATCTTATATCCATATTTATTGCTGTAGCCACAATGATGATTGCTTTGGTACTGTAATTGGCTTGATGCCTCAAAACATGGTCAAGTGGGCTTACATTCCCATCACTGTCTTAATTTGTTGCCCTGCATTACATTTCATAAATTTGCAGCTTCCTTTGCTTTTTTAGTTCAAGACATTCGAATCCAGACCTGGCAAGTTTCAGAGACAGTCTTGGGGCCTCAAAAAAGTGGCAACCATTCATTGCCAAAGAACTTGTCTTGAACTCCTTCTATTTGGAAGTCACCGCTTCGTTTTGAAATGCCTGGTTCACAAAATAAAGGATTTGACAAACACCTTTCAAGGATTGTTTGCATTTCTTAGCACATATCATTTATTTCTAATTTTAATTTCGAGTTGAGTGCGTTTATGAACTTGTTTATGTTTTGTTCAATGCTAATAAAAAGTTGCGTTTTTTTAAGTAGTTATCTGTGTTGGTATTAGTGTTCTTTTCTCCCTTCTTACTAAAATCTTTGCTATTTTTGAAATTTCTATTTTTTTATGAGTGGTTAATGATAATGTTGTCTAATTAATATATAATAATAATATGTAAATATGATAACGACTACAGTAATAAATGTTGGGAGTATTTTTTCTACTAAATACATTGTTAAAACTCCAATATATTTAGAGGGTCTTGAAGAATTGAAAGAATATAACCTGAGTTGGGTTGTTATATCCTAAAGGTGGTGGGATGTCATCAAGCACCTCTACCCTTCTGTACTTCTTAACAGTTGTCACGTTTGTAATTATTAGCATTGAATGGTACTAAATCTTTGCATTTTTATAGTGATTATTTGACTAAGTTGTGGTCTAGGACCAATAATTTTAAGATAATTGGCTCTTAATAAAATATATTATTGGTTGTTTAAACTGGTGTCATATGAGAAATTTTTATGACCCCTGATGGTTATTGTTTGTAGTTTATAAGGTGATAGGATACTGTGATGCAAACTATGCCGATGATCATGATAGGATACTGTGATGCAGACTATGCCGATGATCATGATACTCAAATGTTCCACAAGTGCTGTATTCAACCTTGGTTTAGCAACAATTTCTTTGTGTGGCAAGAGACAACCGACAGTATCATTTTTAAGCATCAACCGATAGTATCATTTTTAAGCATAGAAGCCGTGTATAGAGTAGCAACTTCAATAGCACAGGAGAGCACATGGTTAGTGCAACTAATGAAAGATTTGTGCCAACCGACACATTACTCGGAGCAACTATATTGTGACAAGAAGTCAGCTATATGCATGGCTGAGAATCCATTTTTTCATGCAAACACCAAACAATTTGAAATACACTATCATTTTGTCCGAGAAAAGATGTTACAAAGTGAAGTTGACTTGAAGTATATCAGCACAGATGACCAAGTTGCTGATATATTTGAGCCTTTCTAAGTTTACAAAGTTTAGAGAAATGCACGGTATGACTAAGAGGAAAGCCAATGTGAAGGGAAATAATGAAGTTGATAGCACTTCGTGAGAAAGCTTGACAAAACTGTGGCTTTTGTCTTGTTTTCAAATAGTCGACGAATGGGCCATGATTTGTTGAAAAACATGGCTGCAATTATTTTTTTTTTCTGGCCAAAAGTCATAAGCATGTTTTGGTGGAGAAGTAGATGCCGATTCACGGGTGATTCCTTATTTAATGAGACGAAGTGAAACAAAGTACGTTGTTGGGGAATCACTACTATAAATAAGAGTGCTTTCATTCTGTTTCTTCATCCCCCAAGCTTAAGAGAAAAATAGAGACAAAAGAGCTCAAGTGAGTGTTAGTGACTTTTTTTCTTTGGTGCGTAATTTTCAAATTCTACTAGAAGTGTTATCAAATTAATATTGAGTTTTATGTGTTTTTATATTTGAAAGAATTATTCTCCAATTGTTTAATGAACAATTGTTTGACTGTTATTATAATAGTGCAATAAATTATTTATTTGTCTCCCTAATTTGTGGATTTAATTCAAAATCCACCTCCTCAACCTGGCCTACTACATTTGCCAGTGTTTTAGACCATAGAGGTTGATATATTTTGGTATCAGCCAATCATGATAGAACCAAAACAACTTATTTATTTGTCTCCCTAATTTGTGGATTTAATCCAAAATCCACCTCCTTAACTTGGCCTACTACATTTGCCAGTGTTTGAGACCCTAGAGGTTGATATATTTTAGTAACAGCCAATCAAGATAGAACCAAAACAACACTTTCTTAACTTTAATATTACTAATTATAATGTAGAATTAGGCATCCATCCACAAAGAACAAGATTTGAACCTTGTAGAGAGAGAAACAGAGAATAATATTTGACAAAGCTGTACACAATACTATTTAAGGCACGTCTATTATATACATGTCTTAGGGTTTACATAATGTGCAAAATGACTAAAATAACCTTATACACGTAAAATGCTAATTCATAACACTCCCCTTTAAGCTAGAGCATAGATATCTATCATGCTCAGCTTGTTACAAATAAGAGTAACCCGATTCCCAACAAGAGCTCTAGTAAATAAATCTACTCATTGATCTCCTATATTAACATGTTCAATGGAACTAACCCTTGTTCAAGCTTTTCTTGAACAAAATGGCATTCTACCTCTATGTGTTTTGTTCTTTCATGAAACACAGGGTTATTGGCAATATAAACAACTACTTAGTTATCACACCATAGTTGCATAATATGTCGTCTACCAACACCAATCTCATCAAGGAGATGATAGATCCACATAAGTTCACATGTAACATGTGCCATAGCCTTGTACTCAGATTCCGCACTTGAGCGAGCTATAACATTTTGCATTTTACTCTACCATGACACTAATTCCTGCTAGCAAAAACACAATTGCCTATCGTGTATCTTTTATCAATTGGAGACCTTGTCCAATCAGCATCTAAAAATCCCTTAACCCAGTAGCTTAAAAAGAATTCTATGCCCTAGACTCCTTTAAGATTTTTCAAGATATGTGTGGCCTTATCCCAATGAGCACTCGTGGGTGATGACATGAATTGACTTACCACGTTAACTTTGAATGCAATATCTGGATGGGGTACTATAAGTTAGTTTAGCTTCCTAATTGACCTTCTATATTTTTCTAGATCATCCAATATATCTTCATCATTAGCTCTAAATTTCATATTAGGTATCATAGGAGTATCATATAGTTTAGCTTAAGAAAGGTTTGTTTCAGCTAGTAAGTCAATGATGTACTTCTTTTGGGAGATGAAGACTCTTTTCTTACTGTTAGGTACCCTCAATCCCAAGGAAATACTTTAGCACACCCAAATCTTTTGTTTGAAACTGAGTGTGCAAAATTATTAAGGGCACTAATCCCTTTACTATCACTCCCAGTAATAGACCACCACACCAAATTTCCCAAACCAGGCCTGTGGAGACTACCTCAATCTATACAAAATTTTTGTAGCTTATGTTTCTTCCTTGACTCTCCTTAAGCAACAAAACTAGTTGCTTGATCTGAATAAACTTATTCAAGAAAGTACTTTTTACATGAAGCTAGTATAAAGGCCAATCATATGTAGTAGCAAGAGAAATAAATAAGTGAACAGATGCGAGTTTGGCCATAGGGGAAAAGGTCTAAAATGATCAACACCATAAGTTTGAGCATATCTTTTGGCAACCAAATGAGCTTTCAATCACACTACTTGTTCATCAGAATTC
The DNA here is from genome assembly GCA_024721245.1 of Mitragyna speciosa. NCBI lineage: Eukaryota > Viridiplantae > Streptophyta > Magnoliopsida > Gentianales > Rubiaceae > Mitragyna > Mitragyna speciosa. The sequence continues at coordinate 26,537,491 of CM045560.1, read as the reverse complement.
TTTTTGACTGCAAACAACCATTTGCAACCAATAGCCCGCTTTCCCGAGGGAAAATAACACAAATCCCATCCATGATTTTGCTCAAGTACTCTCATTTCTTCTTCTATGGCAGCTCACCATCCTAAATGAGACAATGCTTCTGAAATGGATTTGGAAATTGCGATAGAATTTAGGGAGATAACAAAAGCTTGGGATAAGGATGCTAAATTTTGGTAAGATACAAATGAAAAAAATATGACAAGTACACGATGGTTTACTTTTCTGAAGAGCAATGAGAAGGCCAATGTTAGAATCAAAAGTTGGCTTTGGCAGTGAAAGATCTTGTGACGAAGCAACAAGTGGAAGCAATGAGTCACGTTCACTGGTGGTACCATAATTTTTTGCCTAATACAACGAGAATAAACCAGCAAAAGGGGTTGTTTCAGTTTTTGTGCAAATGTTTCAACTCGATAAATGAGAAACTCATCCTCAAGTTGAAGAGAAGGATACTTAAAAGGAACTGAAATAGGAGAAAATTCAAGGAATGTAACATATGTAGACACTAAATATGGACCTAAAGAAGGAGATAAGCAATGATATTCTTTTTGAGTACATGAATAACCAAGAAATATGTAGTTTATGGATCGAGGGTCCAAATAGGAAACTCAAGGTCAAACATCTTGGACAAAGCAAGTATAACCAAATATATGAGGAGATTAAAGAAACAAAATATGAGAGGGAATTAGAGTCAAGTAAGGTATTTTACCATCCAAGATAGATGAGGGAATGTGATTAATTAAAAAGCATGCAGTAGAAACTACATTAGCCCAAAATTTTTTAGGAACTTTTATGTCAAATAGAAGAGCTTTGGCTATTTCTAAAATATGTCTATTTTTCTTTTCAATCACCCCATTTTGTTGAGGGGTCACAATATATGTGATCGAAGAAATGCTTGAATCAATTTCAACCTTTAAATGCTTCCTTTCAGCCTAGATTCATTTAGTACTTTGATATTACCAAAGTTTCTTTGTTTTCCCAGCAACAGTGCCAAAAACTTGGTTGTGAGGTTTAGGTACTATTAAAATTAGGCAAAATTCACACAAATAAGTAATAAAATTTATAACCTAATACCCCTTTCTGCAAGTGCATGGGTCAAATATAGTAGGGAAGTATTAAGGTCGATCCCACAAGGAATCAAGAATTTACAAGTACCAAAGCTATTAACTTGCTCTATTATCTAGACAAAATATCAAATAGTTGGTGTGTAAGCTAAGAAAATTCAATTACTTGAAGTAGAACAATTGGAATAAATTCACAAACACAAGTAATAGGGCTTAGAATCCACTAATTGTCACTAATATGATTAAATGAATTAACTACCTTTCTATGTTAATCTTGTCTTGCTTAGGATTGCAACTCCATATGAAATCAATACTTGTTTTCACAATGAATTGACTAGAGTTCAATTATGTTCATGATGAACTCTTGTGAAATGCATGAATTGTGGTATTAAACAACCTCAATCCACCTACTTGTACAACTATTTGCATGTGTGTACAACATAAGTTTCATCTACCATTTTCAATGTTATAAGCATTTCTTATTGTCAAATAACATCTAAATGATTTGCAATAGTTGATCAAGCTACTACAAATGTTAACCTTGATAGATGAACAAGCAAATATAAGTTATAGCAAGTATAATAACATTCAAATCATATAATTAGCTTCATCTAACCCTAAGACATGTATTTAGTCAAACATAGCTTATATGAATAACATATAATAGAAACAACTCATAAACAAGTAAGAAATTAAAGAGCCTAAGGATAAGAAATGCTCATTTGTTGGTAGAACATGGCTCCAAAGCTTCATTTCTTCATTGATATGAATTGATACACTTGAATCCTTCAAGAGTTTTCCTACAAGTAATGAAAATTCTTCTAAACTACAAAGAAAGCTATTACTATATGCGACTTGGGAGTGCTTCTCCCATCAAGACGCATTCTAATGTCTTGCAAGAGCTTCTTATTTATAGACAAATTCACCCTAAGGGTTTAGACAACTTGCATGACAATTTGAAAGAAAAGTTGTCTTGAAATCACAAAAGATTTCTATTGAATTTTGCAATGTTTCCTGGGGTAGTGCAGGTAGCAAAGAATCATAAAAAGTCATCACAAAATGAGGCTGGAAGATAAGTTGCAAGTTGAAACCATCACTTTTCTGGCCGACATTCATGATCTGTGGTCAGATCCGTAGGATGTTGGTCCTACGAATATTGATCCACAGGATTGCTCCCTAAAGATGTGTGAATCAAATTTTTGAAAAACATGAAATTGTAGCCCCTTAAGGTATCTTTCTAACACCACAAGAATCAGGTAATTTAGATTTTGGAATGCAAAGATATGGCCAAAATATTGATACATGATTGGGAGAGCTTTGTTCTTCAGTAATTTAGATGTTTGACTATGAAGATGTGAGAATTGGATTTTGATGTCTTCATAAGAATTGTAGAGTGTGCTCTTAGCATTAAAATGACATGAGAATTATCTCAATTCAATATTTATAACTCAAAGTATAGCCAAAATACTGAAATGTGTTTTTGTTGTTGACCCCCAATTGTCCCAATTCTTCACTTCCATTGCTTCTTTGCACTTCTCTTTTGCTCGTTATTCCTCATATGCCCTTGAAACCTTTTTGTGATGTTAATCTTTTAATTATGTGATGAATTTGTTGATGAGAATTTCTAAAAAGTTGAGCAAAACAATCCTCCAAATTTGAATGTAAAAAATGTTCAATTGAAATTCCCAATCCAATCATCCTTGAATCCACTAAGAATGAGATGACCTTTACTCCAATTGATCCAAATTATAATTGAATGTATAAAACCTGAAAGATTGTACAAAGATTGTGCATTAATTTGCTCAAAATATAAATTTTGCTTTCAAAACCATAAAAATTGGGTAAAAATCCTAATTTTTAGGAAAATTCTTCAAATGGAAGAACAATTATGAAATTGAGTCATTTTTATATTAAAAATACTTAAAACATACTAAAAACACACTAAAAATATATATAAAATACTATGCTAAAATAGGTAAAATTATCACTTATCAATATAAAGATTGATAAATAATGTCTTGTTGTGACAGAAAAGATGAGAAAGCAGTGGAGAAATAATCTTTAGCATTGTCACCTCTCAAAATGCAAATGGTAAGGTTGAATTGTATTTTTACTTCAGTACAAAAGGCAGTGAGTATTGAAAACAACTCGGAACGATTTTTCATAAAATATAACCAAGTAACATGAGAGAAATCATCCACAAATGTAATTAAATAATGAAAATCTGCTTGAGAGGCAATAGAATAGGGGCCCCAAATATCAGAATGTACCAATTCAAAACGGACTGCAACCCGTTTATTCACCCTAGATATATAAGGTACTCTATGATGTTTTGCCAACTGGCATGACTCGCATTCCAACTTGGATGCAGAACTTAAACTAGGACACAACTTTTGTAATGTAGGAAGAGAAGAATGATCAAAATGACAATGGAGTTGAAAGCAAATGAATCACGATGACTAGTGCATGCAACTGGCCATGGCACAACTAAGGGCATGTCATGCACATATAATCTACCAATAATTTTCTTTGTCCTAAGATCCTGAAAGATACTATGAGTGAGAAAGAAATGAACACCAAAATTAAGTGCACTACTTATTTTACTAAGGAACTTGGACAAGTATAAAACTAAAACTAACGATACAAGATATGTAAGGTGAGTTGCACCATTCCTAACAACTTTAGTGGTTAAAATCGTTTGCCAATGTGACATTCGATGGACTAGGAGAAGGGGTAAAGGAAGAAAGAATACTAGTGTTCCCAGTCATATGACCAGTTGAATATGAGTCAATGACCCAATTGTGCAAAGTAGTAGAAAGATAAGCTAGTCTGAGCTAGTATAGCAATAGAGGATGTAGTATGCTACTGGTAAGTGAAAAGCCTAGTAAGACGAGCATACTCATCAATTGAAATAGTAATTTAGTCTCAATTTGTAATACAGTGGGAATAGGTAACAAACCCTCTTGGGTTGCAGCATTAGCAAATCTTTCCCCAAATGTCTGTGAAGATTTCTATACAACTCCCAATCATTTTTCTTCATACGATTAGATTTCCCACAACCAAAATAGACACGAGTCCCACTATCTTGACCACCTCCTCTACAATTCTTAGTACCAGTCCACCCTTCTTGACTACTACCAGACCTTGAAGTTGTACGTATCAATCACAAAGCATCACCCGACATAGCTCTCTTTGAAGAGTCCACTGTAGAATCCTTATTCACGCAAAGAAAGTGAGCATATATATTGTAGACACCAAGTTTTGATACACCATTTAGATTTTCTAATATTTTAGGAGCACTTTTTGCTTTTCGAAGTCAATTGCAATTTTTGTATAAATTACGAGTAATTAATTACATGAGGGGCAAAATAGTAATTTTAGCATTAAAAACCTCTTTGTTTTTTTAATTTCCAAATTCTTATTTTTACATTTTTTTTATCATTTTTCTAATTTTAATGATTTTTCAGAGTCATTTAGTAGTTATTTAGAATTTTGGTATTTTTTTAGTTGATGACACGTTTTCTAATACGTCTTTTTTTATTAAGAATTTTTGTGTGAAAAAATTTATATGTGCATTTTATACATTTATAAATTTTATATAAAAATTCATGATTTTAGAGGTCATTTGATATTTATTTCAAATTTTTTTGTTTTTTGACTATTAATGGTGTGTTTCCCATTATTACATTAGCTTCTAATTTTTACATTGAATTTTCTTTCTTCTTGTGATGCTGAATTTTAGTAATTTTTTAAATAACATTAAGGGTCCTAGTGGATTTTATTTTCCTTTATTCTTCTTGCAAAGTTACCAAAAAAAAAAAAAAAAACTAGCAACGTTGCTAGCAATGGATACCCCTATCTAGCCACCAAAACAAATCTATCAGCCACCCTATTCACTAACTCCTCCCAGCCACCCTACTGTCATCATCACAATTCAATTCATTTACATCATTCATATCACATCACAAATTGCATTAGCATTACCAGATTTTAGGAGGTGATGTTGATTTTTCTTCCTTACTCACTATCATCATTTCACAGGCAACCTGACAGAACAATAACAAAGATTCATTCACCATCTCCCTGCACACATACACTAGTCTCATATTCACACAGTTCACTAACCTATACATACTCAATCTTTCTTCAACTCCTCTATCACTCTCGGCCTCCACACTCAAAGAACACAATTTCACTCACACCACTACACATCTCATAAAACTCCACCAATTCACTCACCCTCTCTCTCTCTCTCTCTCTCTCTCTCTCTCTCTCTCTCTCTCTCTCTTTCTGCAGACACCTGAGAATTTTGAACCTTGAATACACATGACTGCTGTATAGCTCTCCACACTTTAGTAAGTACTTGTTAGCTTTTGCCCTCATTGTTTATCATAACCTCAGCAAAATCATAGTCTCCTTGCAATTTTACTTGTCTGTTCTCTTTATTAAAGGCTAAATTGAGATTTTGAAATCAAATTTTTATGAAATTATAGACTCTTATCTAGTCTACCCCAATAATAAAATCATACAACTCTAGATCAAATATACACACAACATGATTAAAAATATGACCTTGCATTACCCACTCCATTTTTGGAGTCCACTTTGAGCATGTCATCTTTTTTCTATTAGCAATCTTTATTGTAAAGAGTTTGTGATCCTGCACCAACTCAAGAAATTTTATTGCCATCTTGTTCTTGAGGAAAGAGAGAATACTGCCTCTATCAGTAATGAATTGATCTTCTAGTGGCAAACTAGCCTACCAAGTTTATGGTGGTAGATATTATTTCTCTAGTCATAGAGTGAAGATACAAGTCAATATCCTTGTACTTTAAAAGACTCTTATATTCAATAGCCACCTCATCCATGTCTTCTAAAGACTCATTTTTCAACAATTTAGAATCTTCTGCAAATGACCTTGTCCAAAATTATTTCCATAGTTGAAATACAAATTGTGTTCCTTCATGTACTGATGCTGAGTGGGAATGATTTTTTTGAATGCAGGATTGTATAGAATACTTGCTTGTAATGGTTTCTTGGAACATTGTCAAAGATGGTAACTGCAATTGATGAGACGATAAGGTAGTCATGAAGATTTTTTTTTTATATTTCTTAGAGAAGGTTTCATAGGTCTGCTCGTATCTCTTGGTTGCTACAAAGGTTTCTTGTGAGTTTGCAAGTCTATGTATCTTTATTACTGCCTTCAGGTTCTTCTATGGCCCACTCATGAAGCTAGAGATAAAATAGGACTCTAACAAGGTAAGATTTTTTCATCAAGGCTACTGCTCTGTGCTCTTCAAACCTTTCTAGATAAGTAGTACGGTAGAGTTTCGTTGGAGCTTGTTAAATTCTTCAATTTCATCTTCATTATTCAAGTCTCCAAATCTGTTAAGAATCGCTTACCAAACACCTTACAGTTGATTTTATTTTTGCCCTAAAATTCTGGAATCAAATGTCAGTCTTACTTTCTAAATGCATTTCAGTGAGATCCAACAATTGGAATTTTGCAACCTAGTAGAGTAGAAAAAATTTCTCATGCTTCTCAACCATTTTCTAAGATTTTGCCAATTAAAATGAGAAAATTCAAGCTTGAAATTCCATGAGGAAAAAAAAGCTTCATTTTTTCTTTTTCTTGACGGGGGAAGCTCGCTCGCTTCTGTACCTTTTGAACCCCTTTCATTGCTCGTTTTGTCATCATGTTCTGAGGAAGATCCAAGTATGCTTCTTTCTTCGATCATAGTTCACATGAACCCATTAATTGTGTTGGCAAAGTTGTCACATATCCTTTAATTTCATTTAAATTGGCTGCAACCCTTTTTCTCCAGACTTCTTTTTTCTCCAGTATTGCCTGAATCTTGAGTTCCAAATTCATCTAGTCTGCAACATTGGTTTCCAAAAAATTCTAGAACCTTCTTATTTTTTTAATTTTTTCTTACATTGATTTTAGACGAGTCTCTTCTGCCATTGAATATGAGGATTAGTAGCTTATGTAGCAGTTGTTAATAGTCTAAGGATTAATAGCATTGATACCAATTGTTATGAATCATGCAAAAAAGAAGATTAGAGATTAAGATATTTAGCGAAGGAGATGAAGAAGAAGAAGAAGAAGAAGCAGAAAGAAGATTGAGAGGTAGACAAGAAGAACCAACTGTATTATTAGTTGAGAAAATATAAAGACAATCGTACTTTTTCTATATCCAATTCAATCTGTAATTCTCTCCTTTTATATTACTGACGTCATATAAACTAACCAACTCTTAATTGTAGGTAGTCTAACCAATTTTCTTTTCTACTTGACTTCTAACTATTTTCACAACGAATTCCTACTCATTCGATTTGTAAATGTTATTATCCATTTACAACAAGTATACTGTTCAGTGGTATGAAACTGGAATCATAACATGTTTCTCTAGGGAGAATGATGTTGATCAGCTGTAATTTCAATTGGAAATAGTTGTTTATCATCATCTCTTCAAAACTCTATCCTCATGCATTTAAGGAACTATAAAATCCATGTGCTAAGAAAATTCTCCAGCTTTCTTCCACAGACGAAAGAATGCCAAATGACTACACCTTGTCCAATGCCAAATGACTACATATTATCCACAAAACTTCAAACATTATCATATCTATATTGGATCCAAACATTAGTACTAGATAGATGTCTCAAAAAATGACCCCTAAGTAATGGTATATTAAGGTCCATTCCTAGGTGGACGAGGTCCACAGGCCCTAACTATAGACCCAATGGTGGATATAGGTGCCACCAATGCTCAGAGCAATAGTGGCCCCCTATTCACTGCTAGGTCCACGGACTCGTGGATCCAATTTGAGCGTTGGTGACACCTTTATCTACCACTCCATCCGTGGACCCGATCCATCTCAGAAAAATCTATCTGCTAACCTTCAGCAAACAATTGCACATAGATATTGAATGTTGAAAAGAGGGGAAAAAGCCACACTCTACTTGGTCTACTATATTTGTTGGTGTTCCATATTCTGGAATTTAATATATTTCAGTCAACGCCTATCAGGATAGAATCAAAGCAACATTTGCTTTACTTTAATAATACTCATTATAATACAAAATTAGGCATCCATCTATGAAGAATCAGACATGAATCTCTTAATTGAATAAGGGCTATGGTCTAAAACAAGATGCACGTTAGCTTGTTATGCAAATTGAAAATTATAGATACATCCAAGCCTTATTGAAACATGTACCTTGAGGGCCCAATAACCGTCATCATACTGTTGCGTGATCTAATATTTAAATTTTTTTTCCAAACGACAATTTGCTTGTATTATATATACCGAAAATTATTTACAGATAGGGTAACTACCCTTTCCAAGTTTTGGACTTAGCAAATCCATGTAGGGAAACTAGCTTTCCAACCTACATCATGTTTAAGATCCACAACAAATTTTGCTACACGATAACTAATTTTGTTAATATGTTTGTTCACATAAGTAAAAGAGCAATTGCATGAGACCAAGAGCTTTTATGTCTTCTAATAGCGTTGCAACTTTAACATTGCTAGAATTCTTGTTTATCAATTTCTGCATTACTTGCCCACAACTTTCTTGAACCTCTACACTTCTCCATCCTTCAACAATAGCCTTGATTAAAGCAAATTTGATCGCTTCTGCCTTGGCAATCATTCTGTCCCCATTTTTATCCTCTTCTAAAGCCCATACATTAATTACCTTGCCCCTAGAATTCTTTGTGATAATGCCATATCCTGTTCTATTTTTTGTGGGATCACCAACTGCTGCAAAAAGTATGGTTATTTGATCATTATTTCCTTCTATACCCGCAATTCCATCCTGATTCTCTATTTCAAAATTGCTCTCCTGTTCTTGATTTTCATGACACTCTTCATACTTCCTCCACTCCTCCATAGCTCTTTGTATTACTTGCCAACCATATGTTCTTTCGTTTTTGAACTGCCAAGCATTCCTCCTCTTCCATGTATGCCATAAAACATAACATGTTAGGCTTATGTGTTTCTCCCTCTCCACTCTTCCTACTGCATCTGTAAGTGCACTCTACCATCTACCAAAACTATTCATTTCTTTAGCTATCCCATCCCAATTGCTCGGAGCAAGTTCCCAAATAGTGACACAATCCTGGCAAAAGAACAACATATGTTCAATTGATTCTAAACCTTTCCCACACCTATTGCAATTGGGATCCCCTGTATCAATTCTTCTGAACATCAAATCATTAACATGTAGGATACCCTTGGAGACATTTCCATATGAAGTGCTTTAACTTCTATTTTATCCTTATTCCCCAAAGCAGCTTCTAACACCTTTCTTTTCGATTGTCCCTGCTGCTCTCACCCATCAAATTATTATCCCCAGTTGCTCCATCTTCAAGCCTTTTTGCTTCGATATAGCTTGATTTAACTGTATAAATTCCAGAAGGGTTATGTTTCCAATAAAACCAATCAGCTCTTTTGACCACACTTATGGGAATATTGAGAATGCATTTTGCATCTTCTTCACAAAACAAAGCCTGCACCATTGGCTTATTCCAGTTAAAGTTCCTGATGGGTTGGTTGACATGCAGACAATCCAGTGGCTTTGTGGTTGTAACTTTGCCAAGTTTGCTGTTATCCAACCATTTATTCTTCCAAAAATTGATTATCTTTCTATCCCCCACTCTTCTTCTATCGCGTCCAAAAAAAAATCGTGAAGCACGCCTCAATCCAGGACTGTCGTGTCTAGAAAATGCAGTTCGGTCCAGTGATCCTTTTTGAAAAGAAAGTTTTTGAAAAAACTGTGCATGTATGAGAAAAAAAAATTGAGTTTTTAGTGAAAGAGTGTATTTTTGAAGAAAATGATATCTTGAAAAACAAAATAAAGTTGGGATTACAAACGTGATAGCTTTGGCCAACTAATTTTGAAAAAAAGTTTTGTAAAAATAAAAAAAAATAGAGTCGCCACTTGGTATTGAGTTAGGGTGTACCAGGTCACCCGAAAAATCGTTTAATAAAACAAAACAAAAATTTTTTAAAAAATATTTAAAAACTCTTTTTCGACTTTGATCTTTGAAAAAAAGAGAGAAGAAGGTCCGAGGTCAGATTTGAAGAAAGAGAAGGCAAAAGCTCGCGTCTAAGGCACCCTTTTCACCTAGCCGAGACTAGTTGCGAGATTTAACCAAAATTTTCTAAATTAACCCTAAATTGTGTTGTGTTTGGATGTGTCTATATAAATACAAATCCTAAGTCTAAATGGGGGGTATCGAGAGGGTCGAGATATTCCTTCGAGGCTCGGTCAAAATTATTACATTAATTACGAAATTCAAGTTGAGACCTCGAGAGAGTCATGAGTGTAGATGCAAAATAAAATGCAAAAAGAAAAGCAAAGATAGTAATATAGATAATAAGTGGTCAAATAAAATGGGAATGTAACATAACGGGTACAGGAAACTACTAACTCGTGACTGACTATTCCTTACTCACGGAAGGAGAAACCGCATGTTACACCACCGCTTCCCACATAATAGGTGACTATTTCTAGTTAGATTACACAAATGACCTAATTTCTAAGTGAAATGCAATCTAAAAGTCATACGCTGAAGATATATAAAAATAGGTAATATTAATAACATATATACAAAAATTGTGCAAAAATGGAAAATCTCTAAAAAAATAGTGTGTAAAATGATAGGAAATGCACGCGAGTGAAACTACTACTAAAATGACCTAAGGGTCTACCGTTAGACTAGCCCTTTCTAGGAATATCGACTAGCATTGGACTAGCGAGGAAACGAGAAAATCACAACTAGCGTTGGACTAGCGAGGAAACAAGAAAATCACAACTAGCGTTGGACTAGTGTGGTGAAGAAATAACAAAACTAATAAATCATAAATTAAAATAGTAAAGTATCAATCAAAGCAAATAGACATATGAAGACATATAATGACACATAAGAGCACATAGTACGTAAGCATAATATTTTAGATGCAAAATTCTCAAAAAAAGGGTAAAACATATAAACAAACAAGCACGCAAAAGCACATAAGCCCTGACTATTATACTACAGGGTTAGCTACAATTTTTTAGGGAAAAAAGAGTAAAAATGACTTATTTATTACACTTGCTATCTAAATACCAAATTTTGCTAAAAATACGAGAAATGTAATCTAACTATTACATTGGCTAACTACATACAAAAATATTATATTTTTTGACAAAATGATAAAATTTGAAATTAAATAACATAAAGTAAATGAATACACAAAAAACATGTAAGATAAGAAACATATAAAAAATGCATGATAAATCACATAAGGGCACATTAGAGCACATAAATGAGCAATTAAAAAGCAACGTGGATGCCTCTTTGAAGACTTAGTACTAATGCTTAAGAACACAAGTAAACACGTCAAAGTATCACAACATAAATGAATAAAGGCGTAAAATATGTGAGTATTGACAAATTGGGGTAAAATATAAAGCCTAACAACTAAAGGCACTAAAAAAAAATTATATAAGATTTAAGGGGTAAAATTGAAAATTCTAACTAATCAAGGGGTCATAATGCAAAAATAAGAGGGACAAAATAGTAATTCCAACAATAATTAAGCACAAAATACAAACAAGAGGTCCTAATTGACATAATAGAATCTAAGGGGGTTCAGTCCCTAAAATTAGGGACTTTATTGCAAAAATCAAAAGGTGATGTGGTGCACAATAACATTAATTAAGGCCTCAAAGGCTAAAACATGAATAAACACTTTATAATATTCAAAGGAATGCTATTGTTAAACTAAATTATAACTAAACCAATTAATTAAATACCTAAATTGACTAAACTAAATAAACTACAAGTTGAATTTACCTCAAATCAGCAACACACTCAACATACTTAGCTGATAAAGCCAATAATAAAAATAAATCAAAGAAAAATAGAAAACACTCAAATCGTTGAATCAGGAAAAAGTAGATTTTTCAAGTTCAAAATTAATTCCAAAAATTCACTATGCTAAACCAAAACTTAACAGAAACCATTAATTCATTTCCCCTTTAACTATCTTCTTCTCCGTTTTCTTTTCCTGATCTCTTTCTGTGAACGCCCTCTCTAGCTTTGGTTTTCTCTTTCTTTTTCTTTCCCCTCTGTTTCTCTCTTCTCCCTCCTTCCGTTCTCTCTCCCACTATTTCTCTCAAATTTTTTTTTCTTTCTGTCCATCTGATTTCCTTCTCTCTCTATTCTTCTCTGTTTCCCTCTCATATGTTCTCTCTCCGATTCTCTGCTCTCCTTTCTGATTCATTTCTTTCTAGCTCTCTCTTTCGCTTGTTTCTTTCTGTTTTCCTTTGTCCCTCTTCCTCGGCTCCTTCATTTCTCTATTTCCCTCTTTTTGTTTCCCTCTCTCTTTCTTCTTTGTTTCTCCAATCACCCTCTAGCTAGAGACACTAGGATCAATTTCCCTATAATTCGTTTCTATTTTCTACTCTCGATTGGTTGTCTTGTGGGGTGATGGTAGAAAGTTGAAAGGGTGGGGATGGTGATTCGAGTGTGATTTGTGATTGAAAATTGGGATTCAGTGACTGGGATTGCTAATTTGGGCATGACTTATGATTGAAAAATTGGGTCTATGTTGTTGGTGAGAGTAGTGGTAAATGGTTAAGACAATGGTGAACAGTGGAGGCCAATGGTTGTACTGGTACGATGGTGTGCAACTGTGTGTATGACACTAGGGTTAATTTCTACATGTGTGCAATGGTCATGGTGTGAATTGTGTATGAATCGCATTGGAGGTTGAATTGATGATTGGGCAGGCAATCTGATGATTGGAATGTGATTGTTCTTTGTTGATATAGTAGCTAGGAAGAATGGCAGTGGGCTGTAGTAGTGAGATGTGGGTAGGGTCTGACTTGGTTGTTTCTAGTGATGGTTCTAATGGTAGAGGGACTGGGATAGATGATAACTGGTGGAGGCTACGATGGTGTGTGGAGCATTTTGTCACTTTGGGGAAATTTTGGTTGCTGATATTTTGTGGTTGAGGGGCGTGTTTTGATGAATTGCCTAATAATTCAGTGGAGTTAAACGATAATTAACGAATGGCTACTGGTGGTTTGGTTGAAGAGAAAGACTGTGGTAGTAGGGCTGGTGATGAGTAATTTGAGGTGAGGCTTGGTCCGTTTGTGCGATGAATTGGGGGTGTGGTGGTGGATTAATGATTTTGCGGTGGTTTATGCAGGTTTGGGGCTGTGGGATGGCTTGGCATGGGTGGTTTGTGGAGTTGTATTTGGTGGTAATGGAGATGGAAATTGGGCTGCTATGGTGAGAATTATGTGATGCGTGTGTATGCTGATTGTGGTTTTGTTGATGTATTTGACAGCGGTGGCTTTGGATGAATTAGTGACTACTAGGTTTGTGTGGTGTTGATGGTTGTGATTTGGGTGATTCCTAGTTGCGAGATTCAAGTAGTAGCTGTCGTGGGTGATTTCACGAGCTTGCTTCTAGCTTCTGGTGGTTTAAGGGAGTGACAGTCGTGGCAGAAGAGAGGGGAAGAGAGACGGAGGATAACGTAGGAATAAGATAAACCCCAAAAGGAAAGAACATAAACCCAAAAATATGAAGTCCAGAAAACAAAATAGATTCAACCAAAACCCCAAATGAATAAATACAATTAATCAGTTTCATCTAGGAAAATGGGAGGAAAGTAAATAAAAAACAAAGAGAAAATAAATAAGAACTTACCTTTTGAAGCTTGAATATAATTTGATGATGAAGATAACCGGATACTGAACAGTAAAATGAGGTTTGAAAGAGCCGATGAATAGTAGCTGGGAAATGAATATGCGGCTATATGTGTGTGTAGTATGTGCATTTTTTATCTTTAATTAGATAAAAAAAAGTGTAGATTTAGGGTTTTTTATTTTTCTCAATTTTTATTTTCAAAAATAGGCTATTCATAGTGCAAGAATTTATCTTTCAAGAAAAGAATAAAAAGTAGAAATACCCCTAGTAATAAAAATTACTATTTTATCTTCAAAAATAGTTTTCGGTAAAATTAAAACTAAAATTAAAACCAAAACTAAAAACTAAAGTTTTTGATTTTTCCAAAATATCAAAAATATAGAAAAAACCAAAAAATACAAATAATAAATTTATGGACGAAATTCGAGCAAGAAAATATATTTCTGTACAAAATTACCGTTTTATTCCTAAACGTAGCATTTACAAAAAAAATGAAAAATGATCCAAAAAAAACTGCCAAAATTAGAAATAGGTTCAAAAACCTAAAAATGAGTTTGGAAACCCCAAAACTTGACAAAAATACATTTTGAGTGCGAAATGACTATTTTGCACATGTACTAGCAAAATACACAGAAAAATAGCTATTGGCTTTGAAAAATTATTAAAAATTAAAAATAAACTTAAAACCCTAGAAAATAAATTTATGACTAAAAAATTGATGAAAAATTCATTCAGAGTGTAAAATAACTATTTTGCCTCTGACTATGCAGTATTTACAGAAAAATATCGATCATCCCCGAAAAAACTAAAAAAATTTAGAAATATGCTTAAAAATTAGAAAAATAATTTTGGGATCCGAAAATGAGTAAAAATGGTATTTGCGAGGTGCAATGACAATTTTGCCCATGTGCTCGTGAAATATAAAAAAAATGCCAATTAAACCCAAAACATCACAGAATTTCATAAACAGGTATAAAAATACAAAATGCACATTTAAAATTCTAAAAATAATGAAAAATATTTACGTGCTAAAAATTACTATTTTACCCCTTGTAATAATTGACTTTGACCTTTTTGCTCAAAAATTAGAATTTGACTCCAAAAATAGAAAAATATGCCTTCAATGTTGGAAAAATAAACAGTGTGCCAAAATTTGGTGTCTACATCCTCTTAATCTGTGCTTTAATAATTTCATAGCACTCATGATATTCTTCCAAATCCATGAAGCATTAGCAGGAATTTGAGCATCTAGCAGGGACCTTCTTGGAAAATACTTGTGTTTTAAGACTTTGCTTACTAGAAGATTGGGAAAGCATAGAAATCTCCACAATTGTTTGCACAACAATGCAGTATTGCCTAAGTATAGATCCCTAAATCCTAGACCTCCCAACTCCTCTGGCTCTATTAGCTTATTCCAACTCATAGGTTGAAATCTATATTCATTTCCTTTTGTCCCCCACCAGAATTTTGTCATAGTTGCACTGATTCTCTTACACAACATCTTCGGAAGCCTAAAGCAGGACATCGTATATGTTGGAAGAGATAAGGCTATAGAATTCAACAATACTTCTCTCCCTGCTGGACTTAGCAGTTTATTCTTCCATGCCTGTAGTTTACCTTCCACATTTTCTTTTACGTAACTGAAAATTTGCTGCTTTGGTCTTGTTACAACCATTGGCAGACCTAAGTATCTACCTTGGTTCACCACTTTGACCCTCCTCAAAATCCTGCAAACCTCTTCTTTTGCTGTTTCCTATGTATTCTTACTGACTTCTCCATGTTCACCACTTGACCTGAGGCCTCCTCATATTTTACAAGTATCCCATTCAACTCTTTTGCCTATGACATTTCAACTTTGCAAAACACTAAAGAATCATCAGCGAAGAATAGGTGGGACAAAACAGGGCCATTTGTACTCATACTTAACCCAGCCATATCCTTTCTTCTACATGCCTGGTTCAGCAGGTTGCTAACCCTTCAGCACAAATAATAAATAGGTAGGGAGATAAAAAATCTCCCTGCCTGATGCCTCTTTTAGGAATAACATAGCCAGTTTTAAAACCATTAACATTAAAAGAATAAGAAACAATAGACAGGACAGCCTTAATCCACTTTAGCCATTTTTCACAAAAGCCCATCTTATGCATAATAGCTACTAAGAAAGGCCATTCAACTATGTCATATGCCTTAGATATGTCTAATTTGACTGCCACACAACCTACTTAACACTCCTTTTGTTTTTTAGAGCATGCAAAAATTCATGATTAATAATCACGTTGTCAAGGATCTGTCTACCTGGCACAAAGGCAGATTGGGAAGAGCTGATGCATTTGTTCAAGATAGGCTTCATTTTACCAATCTGGATTTTTGAGATGGCTTTTGCAATAACGTTGCATAAGCTAATTGGTTTAAAGTGAGTGAGGTCCATAGGAGATTCTACTTTGGGTATAAGGGTAACAAGAGTCTCATTAACAGCTCTAAGAAGAAAACTGTGATGAAAAAAACTTTTAATAGCACAAACCACATCTTTTTGGATGATGTTCCAAAACTTTTGAAAAAAGAGAGGTGTCATCCCATCAGGGCCAGGGGCTTTATGGGGGTACCTTGAGAAGAAAGCATTCTTTATTTCTTTTTCCTCTATATGTCTAATGAGAGCTATGTTCATCTGTTGAGTTATGGACTGTGATATCCCCTCTAGCATCTCATCTAAATTTCTTGAATTGTTGGAAGTGAAAAATTTGGAATAATGATTAGCTATCTCCTCTCCAATTTCCTCTTCAGTGCTACACCATTCACCATTACTCTTCTGGATTTTGCTTATGTTATTCCTCTTTCTTCTGTTCCTGACACTCGCATGGAAATAACCTGTATTCTTGTTTCCCTCTTTTGGCCACTTGCTCCTTGCTTTTTGACTCCAAAAAGATTCCTCTTTCTTATATGCCTCCTCCAACTGTTTTTTTCAAAAATTCATCTCTTCTCCCTTACCAGAGTGGTCACCTTCTTTCAATTTTATCAACTTATTCTTGCATCTTTAATCCTAAATCTTGGATGGTAATGTATTGATTTGTTCCCCTCCAAAAGTGCTATTCTAACCCTCTTAATTTTTGCCATAACTCTATACATTCTAGAACCCTCAACCTCCTACCTCCAAGCTTCACCTACTACTCTGTACACATCCTTATAACAAAATCTGCTCTTCCTATTCCTGATTTACCTGTCTGAGTTTAACAGCAACATGTAATGGTCAGAGGCTTTATTTTATATGTGGGTAATATTAGCATGTTCAAAATGTTCGGCCCACTATCCATTACACAAACGTCTATCCAATCTCTCTTTGATTTTCCCCTCCTCATTCCATAAATAGCTCCAAGTCCACGGAACTCCCTCATAACCAATTGTAGACACCAAATTTTGACACACACTTTGTAAAAATATGTGTGTTACTTTATTTTAGGGGACTTTTTTTCTTTTTTTATTTTTCAGGGGTCAATTATAATTTTTGTGTACATTACGTCTAATTTGTCACATCAGGGGCAAAATGGTAATTTCACTATGTAAATATTAGTTTATTTTATTTTATTTCCTAAATACATGATTTTACTATTTTTATTATTATTTATAATTTTAATAATTTTTAGGAGTCATCTAATATTTATTTAAAATTTTAGCATTTTAAGTCTAATGGCACGTTTTTCAATGCACTATTTTTATGAGAATTTTCAAGTGAAAAATTTTATATATGCATTTTGAATACTCATAAATTTTCTGTAAAAATCTCATAATTTTTAGAGGTCGTTTAGTATTTATTTAATTTTTATCTTTTTGTTTATTAATGGCACGTTTTCCAATGCACTATTTTTATGAGAATTTTCAAGTGAAAAATTTTTTATATGCATTTTTGAATACTCATAAATTTTCTGTAAAAATCTCATAATTTTAAGAGGTCGTTTAGTATTTATTTAATTTTTATCTTTTTGTTTATTAATGGCATGTTTCCCAATGCATTCCTTTTATGAGAATTTTTTCAAGTGAATTTATTTATGCATAGCTCATATATTCATGAATTTCCCGTATAAATTTCATGATTTTTAGAAATTTTTAATATTTATTTTAATACTTTGTTATTATTATTTGTTATTATTATTTTTCTATTAATCGCACATTTTAATGATATGTTAATTTTTAAATTTTTGTAGTAAATTTTATTTATCCGTTTTATAACTATAAATTTCAGTATTTTTCTTGGTAATTTTAGAGACTCTAATATTTTTATTTTTATTTTATTCTATTTCATTTTTGTTTTCCTTCATTTTCCTCCTCAAAAAAAAAAAAAAAAAAAAAGGCTGCGTGTAGCAGCCTGCTGCTACTGTAGCAGTATGGCTGCTACCAGAACAGCAGCATGGCCATACTTCCAGCCATACCAATCACTCAACCACTCTTTGTTTAATCCCATCACACACCATTTTTTCACTCTCTTCTCTCTCAATCAGACTGCACATTTTCACTCCCCTGAACCACAGACATCACACTGCACTCCCAATTCCCTTCACCATTTTGCACACACTCACTCTCTCCCTCTCGCCCCCTCAGCTTCAGTTCACCACACATTCACCCACACAGACACCACCACACACAGAAGCTCACCATCTTCACTGCACGCACAAGAACACCTTCACCTCATCTCCCTGCCTCTCCCTCACAGCACACACCACACTCACTTCTCGTCCCCCTTCCCCAGCACACAAACTCACAGACTACACACACAGATCACTAAAGCTCACAAACCTACATACACATTCAATTCACACACACACACTAGCAGTCACTCTCTCTCGGTACTCACATTGCCTCCCCTTCCCTCACCATTTTTCCTTCACAGAACACACACTAACCTGCATAAACATACACACACCTGCAACCATCACAAAAACACAAAAAGCTCACTACACTTCCTTCCACTCTCACGCCTCACACACTCATTTTGCACACACATTGACACTAAAAACTCACCTCTCCACACAAACACAGCTCACACACGCACATTGCATTCACAGTTTCACCTGCAGTCACACACCCATTTTTCACTCATCAGAAACACATACCCTTCCCCCTCACTTCTCAGGCACACCCAGAAACACACAATTCACACCTGCACCTCACAATTCCCTCTCCCTTCTTCCCTCTCTCGACCCCTCCCCCTGCACAAAGCTCACAAACGCACTTGCACACACACAACACCCCTGCACTTGCACACAACACCCCTGCAAGAAAACACACACAAACCACCCACCAGACACATTCACATTCAAACGCAATGCACACACATTAGGCCACATACACATCAGACACATTCACATACTCACACACAAAATCAGAGAAACACAATCACAAAACACACTCAGTTCACACACAACACACATTCATGGCCACACAATAAACCCACGCACACACAACCGTCCACACACCATACCACCAATTGCAACCCGAAATTACAGCCCAAATCCACCTCTCACCGAGACCACTTCCTCCACCAGCAGTGACCAATCGCTTCCAATCTCCGCCCACAGAACCGCCATCGACCCGACGGTCTCCACAACCATCACCCTCACCTCTTCTGCTCAGGCCCAAGTAAGATTCATGGTCCCGTTTCAATTCCTTGTGTGTATATTATATTATATATATATATATTTTACTGGTTTTGGGTAAAGAAAATAATTTAGGGAGGGGACGATTGATTCGGGTAAGTAGATGGAGAGAGAGAGAGAGAGAGAGAGAGAGAGAGGACCGGAAGAGAGTCCGGCGAGGAAAAGAAAAGAAATCGGGGGAAGAAGAACAGAGTCGGGAAAGAAAGAAGAGAGAAAAGAAGAGGGAATCGGGGAAGAAGAAAAGGGGAAGAAAAGAAGGAAAAAGGGAAAAATGAAATCTGAAAAAAAAAAAAAAAAAAAAGGGAAGTGAGAGAGACCGAACGGAAAGAGTGAGACCGGACGGAGAGAAGTCCGGCGAGAGGTGGAGAAGAAAGGAAGAAGAGAAGAAAGGAGGAAGAAGAAGAGAAGATCAGAACAGAATCGGGGGAGGGGGAAAGAAGAAAGGGAAGAAAGAAGAGAGAAAAAAAGAAAGAAGAAAGAAGAAAAGAGAGAAAAAAGAGAGAAAAAGAAAAAAAATCTGGAAAAAAAAAAAAAACCGAAATCGGTTTAAAAAAAAAAAAATGTTAAGCAAAACTACGTCGTTTCGGCATGAAACGACGTAGTTTTGACAAGTTGCTTTTATTTATTTATTTTTATTATTATTTTAGCAGATTATGTATTTGCGTTTTGCCCCCTTAAGTTTTAATTATTTGATTATTCCTGTTAATACTTTTAGTTTATTTCAATTAAGTCCTTATTTATTTAAGTTAACCCCCTAGAATTTGTAGTTTCTTTCAATTATGTCCAGAATAATTGCAATTTAGTTTTAAACTTGCTGGAAATTATATTTTTCCTCTTTAGCTTGTCAGAAATTGCGATTTTAGTCCCTCATGTCTGCTGAAATTACATTTTTATCCCTGAATGTTGCTGGAAACTATAATTTAGTCACTTATGTTTGCTGGAATTGTATTTTAGCCCCTAGATGTTGCTGAAAATTATAAATTTGGCCCCTCTTGTTGCTGAAACTTGTATTTTTGCCCCCAAACCTTGCTGGAATTTCATTTTGCCATTATATTTTTGCTGGAATTACTTTATTGTCCTCCAATGTTGCTGGAATTTATATTTTTGCTCCCCAAATAGCTAGAACTTGAAATTTTGCCCTTAAATGTTGCTGTAAATTATGTATTATTTAATGACTTTGCTGAAATTATATTCTTGGGCTTAAGTATTGCTGGAATTTTTTATTTTTGGGCATTATACTTGCTGAAAATTATGTTTTAGCCTTTAAATTCATTGTAAACTATGTCATTACCGTAAGTAGGGTTTAAAATTATAATTTTACCCTTTTATTTGTTGTAAATTACATTTTTCACTTTAGAATGTTGCCTAAATTTCAATTTTTAATCCAAATCTTATAATTTTTTATTTTTTTATTTTTCTTAAAAAAATTTTTTAAATTAAGTTAAAATTAGTTAAGTCCTCAAAGCTTTATTATTTCTGTTTAATCCAAATCTTATAATATTTTATTTTTGCCAAAAAAAAAGTATTAATTAGAATTAATTAAGTCCTCAATGCTTTAAATTATCTCTTTTTACATTTTCTTTATTTATTTTATCAAACTTATAATTAATATTCTAAAATTGGGTCTTGTTAGTCTAATTAATGTTCAAATTAGTTTCTCTATTTTTCTTTTAGTTATTTTAATAATTATTATTTGAGGTGTTAAAATTTCAATGTATGTATTATTATGTTTTATCTTCTATTATTATTATTATTATTATTATTTATTTTATTTTTATTTTATTTTTGTTGTTCTACTTTATTTATTTATCTACTTATTTATCTTTACTTAAATAATTTTCCTTTTTCTTCCTAAATAATTAATTATTATTATCATTATTTTTTCTATTTTTGTTTATTATTGCTACAATTGTTTGAATTATCATTAGCATGTTTATAGTGATTGCTCTAGAATAATTTAATTAATGGTTTATTTATTTAAATAATGATACCTTGATTAAGTTTGTTCATGTTGATAGCAATTTGTACCGGGTCTTCGAATAGGAGGTACCCCTATTACCCTTCCAATATTTTTTATGTGCTTTTACGTGTTCCTATGTGTTTTTTTCTATGTGTTTTCATGTATCTTTGTGCTTATAATTTTTATCCATGCGTGAGTGTTTATTTATTTATGTCGTATTATTTACTCGAATTTAATTGTTGATTATTCAAAAAATGTAATAGATAGGTAATATTCTATTTAGTAAAAATTTTTGTATTTAGATAGTTAATGTAATAGATAGTTTATGTGTTATCTATTTAAAAAAAAAAAAAATCAAAGCCTATGTATTTAGATAGAAAATGTAATAGATAGGTTAGATAGGTTATTTTAGACTGCAATTAGATTATTCTCCGGTGTAATAGTTAGGCTTATGTGTGCTACGTGTGCTACATGCTTATGTGTTTTATTCGCTTTCTTTAGGATTTTGCATCTAGAATACCATGTTTATGTGTTATGTGCTCCTATGTGCTATTATTTGCTTTTATGTGATTATTGCTTTAATACATGCTTTATTTATTTACTTGCTTTAATTATATATGTGTATCGTCGCCACACTAGTCCAAAGCTAGTTGTGGTTAATTTCGTTTTCTTCGCTAGTCCAACGCTGGCGGAGAACTTATAGAAAATAGGCTAGTCCAATGCTAAGCCTTTAGGTCATTTTAGCATTAGGAACATTTTTCGTATGCATTTCATGACATTTCACACACATTTTATCTTTTTAGGCTTTTCCCATTTTCTATGAGTTTTTTTTTTTATATATATATAATTTATAACTTATTACTTATTTTAACATCTATTTGGTGCATAACTTTTAGATTCTACTACACATAGAATTTTAGGTCATTTGCGTGATTTCGACTAAGAAATAATCATCTACTCACGTGGGAAGCGATGGCGTACATGTCGTTCCCCCCTCCGTGAGTAGGAACAGTTAGTCACGAGTCTATTAGTCCCCCGCACCCGTTATATTGTATCCCCATTTTCTTTGTTCACTTACTATCTATACTATTATTTTTCTTTTCTTTTTGCACTCCATTCAGCATCTATACTCGTGACTCCATCGAGGTCTATATTCGGATTTCGCAATTAATGCGATAATTCCGACTAAACCTCAATGGAATATTTCGTCCCTTAACGATTTTCATTTTAGGACCAAATTTGCATTCACATAATTGCATCCAAGTGTGATAAAATCTTAGGGTTATATTAGGAAAATTTAGACTAAACCTCGCAACTAGTTTCGGCTAGGTTGAAAGGGTGCCTTAGGCGCAAGCCTTTGCCTTCCCTTTCTTCAACTGTGACTCCCGAACCTTTTTCTCTTGTTTTTCAAAGACCAGGAGTCGTCTAAAAGGGTTTTTTTCTTGTTTTTCCTATATTTTTCCAAAAATCATTTTTTAAAATAAATCATTCCCAAAATTTTTACCTTTCACAAAATATTTTTGGTGACTTGGTACACCAAAACTCAATACCAAGTGGCGACTCCTTTTTCATTAAAAAACCCTTTTTAGACTCTATTTTTCGGGCCCAAAAACCGTCGCATTCCCAAAAGTCCCATTTTAGGCTTTTTTTCTTTTAAAATAAAGCATTTTTTAAACACAAATCGCATTTAATTCTTCATTTTCTGTTTCACCTCACACTTATACATCATTTTCATTATTTTTGCTTTTTTTCGAAAAATGGGGCGCGACACCAATATCTACTAATTGGTTATTCCTGATGAACTAATTAAATTGTCTCAACGTCCATTCTTCATTATCCTCCACCTCATTTCTCCTCATTTGATTTAATCTCATTAAAATCTCCAATTAGAATCCACTTCTCGCCCCACAAAACCTTCCTCCTTTCTAGCACCAAGAACTACTATTGCCTTATCAGATTGTCAGTACTAAGGTAAACTCCTATACACCACCATTCTAAGTTATCAATAGGAGAACTAACTTTTACCTCCAGTGTAAAGGCTGTAGCTAACACTTCTACTATGTTGTTATCCTCTTTCCAAAAAACAGCCAAACCACCTGCTTTACCATATACCTTAACCACTTCCATATGATCGAACCTAATCCTATTTTTCACTTTTTCAATAACAGCTTTTTTATTTTTTTTATCTCACTAAAAAAAACCATATCCTCGGGATGGCTCCAAAGACCTCAACAATTTCACACCAAAACCTTCATTACCACTTTGGAGACCATTTCAGGATAGCCTCCACCCCCCCTCCCAAAATCGTCAATGCCTCATATCAACTTGCTCACCACATCTGTTCTTCTTATAAACACAGCTCTCAGGTTCCTTACTCATCTCCTCCTCATCTCTTAGAGGAAAGTTTCTTTTACCTTGAGTAAAGCCTCACTCTACATTACTACTAATCTCCTGAAGAGGGATCTGTCTGGATCTAGGAATCTTACTCTATCTTTTGGTGTTATTTTCCTTGCCCTTTCTTATTTTCTCCCTCAAACCTTCCTCCCATTCCATCAGCTCTTCTTCCTTTTCCTGGTTATTTCCTTATTGAATCATCTCTGTTGTTAGCTTAAATTCAGTTGCTTTTGTATTAATACTTCCCCCATCTCTTTACTTTGGAACTGATCACATTTTATAATACTCAACCTAGGATGTTGGTCAACAACCACACTAATTATAGCTCTCTTCTCCCCTCATAATCCTTCACCTTCCATTCTATCAATAACATCGTTTTGATCCACTGGCTTCCCCTGATTTATTACCACCCCCTATTTTCTCCTCTTGACCTAGGTAATTCAACAATTAGCTCATTATCGACCCTACTCTCCTTTTTTTCTGCGTTCTTTTTCACATTAGAACTCCCTACCAGTTCATGTCCTCCTTTGTTCGCTCTCAACCAGACCCCATGCTGCCGCTCTCCTTCTATCCTATTCATTCCCTTTGTATGGCAGTTCCTATCCGCATGCCCCACTAACCCACACCAATAACAAAAATACAGGCATCTTTCATACCTAGAACTCACCCACTTTTTTATTCCCTCACAAATAACAGTGGTTACTCTTAACAATGGCGTAGATATATCAAATGTTACTGGTAGTTTAATATGTCTTCCCATTTTACTTTCATTTTGTGGTATAAGCACATCTTTCAGCTCTTTAAATGCTTTCCCAATTTTCCAAACCACTTCCTTTGGAACCCAGTGCATTGGTAAATTCTGTACCTGGACCCAAACGTAGCTGTACTTAATCTTTTTTCATCCCTCTCTATTCCATCTTCCCAATTATGTAATGCCAAAATCTAATTATCAATTAACCACGGACTCCCCATCATTACTCTCTCTTTATCCCTTCCTGAGCTGAACATAAATTGAAACAGGTTAGGTCCAAGTTTCAGTATTTTTGGGCCCTTTGAATGCCCCAAAACCTGTTTAGAATAATTTCTCACCCCACTTACATTCAACACTTTATCACCAATGATCCTACCAATTAATCTTAACTGACATTCCTTAATTCCTCACCTCACATCATTTTGTTCCAGCATTGTTCCAGTTATTTCCTTTTCTGATAGCTTAAACGTTCCCAAGACCTCCACTAACTCCTCCTCCATGGAATAATCTGCTAGTAGGGATACCAAAGTCTAACACAACTTATGAATGACATACAACCTCACCTATATGGGAAAGAAAAAAAGAAAACATCACAACAGAGAAAGAAAAAATAGACGGCCAAGCAACCTACACACTAGACATCAACACAAGGACTCCTCATCAAGATCGTAAAGTGAAGATCATAAGAAAGATTCATTAGATAGTTTTAGATAGGGGATAGATATATTTAGCAACTATTATGTACAGAAAAGCATATGAAAAGCAAACTTACAGACTAGAGAGTGAATGAAGCTTTTGTCCACCTTCTCTCACTCCAATTATCTTCCTTAGACAAAGGAGCTAGAAGACTAAAAGAGGTAGATCGATTGGAATTCTGTTCTTAAGCTTTTTGAATTTTTGAACTCTTACCAACAGGAGGGAAACTCTCATTTGAAAGAGAGAGGGAACTCTCAAGGTGAGAGAAAATCATATCAAGCGACCCTGTGGGGAACACTCAATATTTAAATGCCTATATTTAGTCAAATAGCCAGAAGGTAGTGTTTATTTTTGTCAAATCATATCAAGCAACCCTGTGGGGAACACTCTAACAAAAGGGCCTCTCATTCTAAGCCTAAAATGCTACAGTTGGAACGTAACTCCAATTTGGAGCTATGCTCATTTCTCAGAATGGTTGTTTTCACAATATCACTACTTTCTAACTAATTTCTATCTCAAAAGCAACGCTCATGTGCCATAATATGATACAAAGTTGCATCAATATCAGTTTTTGAAAAAGTTGTGAAATTCTGTGATCACAATTAAAAAGGAAGCCAATAGAAGAATGCTTGTTGGATACCTTAAAGTATAATGGAAAAAAAGTAATTTAACAGAGAAGAGTAAATTGACAGCAAGTTTAAAATAAAAAATGATTGGTTGTAATGTGAAAAGGAATATTAATAGTAGGTTTCCCTCACAAATTAAGTTCTCATCTTGTAGAGAAAAGTATCTTAAGCACATGATAGGGAGAGTTGATGGATTGTCATATAATTTTCATGCATATGTAACTTTGTGAAGCAGAGACATGATTTGAAGAATTGTTTCACGAACGATTCCCGAAAAACAAAGAGAAAGATTCACTATCTAACTCCAAAAAAATTTCATAGAGCTTTAAAATCTCAAGAAAATTGAGAGAAATTGGTGAAAACCAAGTTTATTGATAAGAAGTTGATAAAAGAATGTAAAAGCCCTAGGATATACCTACTTATAAGTTACATCAGTTTCCTAAGACAAAAGAAAGAAAAATAGTAGAAAAATAAGAAAAATTATAGAAAATCGTAAATCCCATTTTTGAAAGAAGATTTCTTGACGTAAGATGTGGACACGCTATATTGAAAGAAGTCCTCTGG